>JBBDGP010000473.1:0-575000 GCA_037952835.1 Lithobates septentrionalis | reverse complement strand
CAAATGTCCAAACTTCTAAATTTCCGAATTTTCAATTTCCGAACTTCCGAATTTCGAATATTTCGAATTTCCGATTTACCAATTTCGAATATTCCGAATTTTCGAATTTCCAAAATCTCGAATTTCCGAATTTTCAAAAATTCTGAATTTCGGAAATTTGGAATTTCTAAATTTTCTGGAAGTTGGAAATTTCGGAAATTCAAAGTTTCGGAAATTCGGTACGTTCACAAACAGTTACATTTGAAAGGAAATTCCAACAGCTAAAATTGAATAGTTAGTTATTATTAGTTAGTTATTTAGAATTTTACTGATTTTATTTCTTTTTTTTTTTCGGATTTCCGAATTTGCAAACTTTCGAATTTCCGAAAAAAGCAAAAAAACGAAAACAAACAAATTTTTTGTCAGTGCACATGTCTATTTAAAACACGTTGAGAAGCACCAGCTGGCATGGAGTGCACGTGACGGTCAAGGTAATCCCGCTAAGGGTAGTTGAACGTAGTCAGTGTGAGAGGTAGAGAAGAATATTACGGATGTAGGGTCGGTGGTGCTGCCCGTCACCCGAAGAGTGATCCTTCACAGAGTCACTCTTCCCGGGTGAATGTACAACAAAAGGGTGATTCATTTCCGTCACCTGAAGAGCGATCCTCCAATTAGGTCACTCTTTCCAATTGAAAAGTGAGAAGTCTATCACAGGTGAGTGTTATACAAGTGTTCTCAGTGATTTTTGAAAATGTGTTAATTAGTGCTCATTTGTTATTTAATTTTATTTCCCTGTGATTAATTTCTAATCTCAAAACACATATACAAATACATGTGGAAGATTGTAGTGATGATCTGATCAACATATGCTATCTGCTTTCATCAGAAATGTTTCATTCCTAGTCATATGTGGTAACCTTATAACCCACGTGAATAGGGGTTACTTATGTGTGAAAAAAATATATAAAAGTAAGGCAATTATAAAACGATAAAAAACAAAAAATATATAGTAAACAAAGTGAAGAAGCAAAAAATTCAAAATATTTGAAATTTAAATTTAACTTTTGTTCATGTTGCAGATGAGTGACAAGATCTCAAGTGACTTTTGTGCTTTGCCCAGATGACTTGTGTCTAGATTTAGCCACAGGCGTGGAGTGGATCAAGTGACATCTGTGCTCCCCCTCAGTCCCCCACTCACCAGAACCCGGCACCCCCGCAGGGGCAAAGTGCATGTAGTGAATGTCTGGCAGTTCCCGGAACGATCACCTCCTCCTTGAGCTCAGTAAACATTGGGGTGTCTGGGCGCCTCAGCCCCTCCGGGGATTTTCCACCTCGAATGGGAGAGTTTACAATAATCACCACTGCGGTTCACTGCAGGATATCCTCATGGACGAAAGTGACGAGCACTCATAGTGTAAATCCGAATGGTTCGTTTCTTAAAACTATGTAAAAGTATTTAAGAACAAAAACAAAACTTTACACAGTCAAATATGACAGCTGGCATATGCTGGTTGCAAACCATGAGCTCCAGACCAGCGTGCGTTCCACGGGCCGGAACTTCGCAACCGGAAGTGACGTGAATGCGTATCATGCTCCGCTACGCGTTTCGTCGTAGGACGTCGTCTGAGGCGGTGCCATCCTGGTGCACCTCACGTCTAATTATAGTGAGCGGTCTGCAGGGTCCACCCCTCCAGAGGCGGGTTTAAAATTTGAAAGTACTGTTTACCACAGGTATCCTCTATACGCCCTTAGTATTAATTTCCTAATGCTAGGATCCTCCCTTTGTAGAAAGAAGGGGAGTATGTTACTCATTTGTGTTGTATAACTGAGCTAATCTCTATACCTCCCTGGTAATTTCCAGCCCAAACGCCCCCAGTGCTCAAATTTGGTACAGCCCCCTGCAATTCCGCTTTCTGTTGCAATTCACATATTATCCAGTAAACATAAAAAAAATATATATAAAACAATACCAGTAAAACTATGGAAAGGGTACTCCAGTGGTACCGGAAACAGTAATAAATCCTAGTCTATTACTCTGTACAGTTAATGTGTTCCAAGGGAAGAGTGTGTCAATGGCTGGTGTTTCTTTATGTTAATTTTATGTACCATTGCTAACTTTACATGTACATACTTTGCAACTAGATGACTAGGGGTGCACCCTGCAGACCGCTCGCTATAAATAGACGTGAGGTGTACCAAGATGGCACTGCCTCAGACAACGTCCTATGACGAAACGCGTAAGGTGGAGCTTGATGCTCACTTCACTTCCGGTTGCGAAGTTCCGGCCCGTAGAACGCACGCGGTTCGGAGTTCATGGTTCATGGAGCTCAAGGAGGAGGTGATCGCTCTGGGAACTGCCAGACATTCACCACATGCACTTTACCCCTGCGGGGGTGCAGGGTTCTGGTGAGTGGGGGACTGAAGGGGAGCACGGATGTCACTTGATCCACTCCATGCCTGTGGCCAAATCTAGACACAAGTCATCTGGGCAAAGCACAAAAGTCACTTGAAATCTTGTCACTCATCTGCTGCAAAGAAACAAGAAAAGAAGGAGGGCGCACCGACCTAGTGCATTACCATTGGTAAACTTTATTACAGCATAAAAACAACAAGAAGTATACTCACAAACGAGCTATCAAATACGGCTTTTGACAAGGGCACAGATGCGCTGTTCTGAAGATCGACACACCAGGACCTATTGTCAAGAGGGGCAGACCGATACAAATGGCCGATGGCTAACGCGTTTCGGGGGAGCACCCCTTTCTTCAGAGCCTGAGCAGGCAATGGCTGATCTCTCGTAGTTACCTCTATATATATGTGTGTGTGTGTGTCTGTGTCTGCAAGGCCCAATTGGTAGCGACGCCCACCAATAGGCAACGCCCACCCATTAGGGCTTCCCCTCCCTGGCCCCATCTTTCCTAAGTATGACCCTAAACCAGGGCCAGGGAGGGGAAGCCCCAATGGGTGGGCGTTGCCTATTGGTGGGCGTCGCTACCAATTGGGCCTTGCAGACACAGACACACACACATTTGTATCGGTCTGACCCTCTTGACAATTACCCTATTGTTGCACATTCACCTGGGAAGTGTGACTCACTGTGGAGGATCACTCTTTGGGTGATGGGCAGCGCCACCAATCCTACATCTGTAATATTCTTTTCTATAAGGGTGCTCCAGTTGGGGGGGGCCCTCCTCAAGGAAGGCAGCAGCCCTAGCCCATACCTAAGCACAGAATATAACAAATTATACAGTGTGAGAGGTAGGGTCACAGTGTAATGGAGCAACCAGTGAACATCAAGTTCTGCTACAAATTGGGGAAAACGGCAAAGCATGAAATGTTGGTGGAAGTGTACGGGACAGAAGCTGTGAGCAGAAAGTGTGCTTACGACTGGTTCAAACGCTTTCGCAACGGGAAGGAAGCGACTGAGGATGAGCCATGTTCGAGTCGGCCATCGACAAGCAGAACCCCAGACAAGCGAGTATGACAAATACTGGCACGAGATTGGCGACTGACTCTACGATTGATGGCGGAGGAATCGGGCATAAGCAAGGACACAAGTGCAAACCATTGAAGATTTGGGTAAGCGGAAGATCTGTTCCCGGTTTGTGCCGCACAAGCTGACAGACAAACAAAAAGCAAAACGAATGTAAACCTCTGGAGATTTCTTTATCATGTGTGACCAGGATCCATCCTTTCTGCCATCATCACAGGGGATAAGACTTGGTGCTACCCTGTTTCCCCCGAAAAAAAGACCTAGCGTGCTTGTCGGTGATGGCTGCAATATAAGCCCTACCCCCCAAATAAGCCCCACCCTGTTTCCCCTAAAATAAGCCCTACCCTAAAAATAAGACCTACAAGGACTTTAACTAGGGCTTATTTGGGGGGTAGGGCTTATATTGCAGCCATCACCGACAATCACTCTAGGTCTTATTTTCGGGGGAATCAGGGAACCAGTTAGATCTGGAATCCAAGCAGCAATCGATGGAATGACTGCAAAACATAAAAAGATAGAATGACCGCCGCACACCTCACTCAGCCCGACCAGCCTGCACCCTCACTGGTCAGCGGCATCCAACTAACCGGATTTTGACAGCCTGAGTGGGGCCCCTCAAGCTTTTACCATAGGTCACAATCGATGGAATGACGTTCACTCCCCTGATCTGGCACCTGTGTACTTCTTTCTGTTTCCCCGCCTGAAGAGCGTCATGAAATCTAATAATGTGTGACAGCGGATCGATTCCTAAAGAGGCTTTTAATTAGAGTGTTGAAGCTTTATGGAAGTTGCCAAAAGTGTTGTGAAGGAAGGCAATTTTTTTTTGAAGGCCAATAAAGGTAATCTGTTCGTATCTTCTGTTTTGTTTGTCTTCTGATAAAGTGGAACCTCGGATTGCGAGTAACGCAGTTAACGAGCGTTTCGCAATGGGGCACTGTATTTTTATAAATCGTAACTCGGTTTGCGAGTGTTGTCTCGCAAAACGAGCACGATTCAGGCCAAAGTGGTGTGCAGTACCAAGTTTGGCTTAAGGCGGGGGGGGGGGGGGGGCGCTGGAGCCGAGCTGAGCCGAAAGTCGCCAATCGGTGCAGCTCGGCTGACTTCAGCAAATCTCGGGAACGAAGTCTTTCCGAGGTTTGCCGAGTTGGCCTCGGGCCTTTTCGGCCATTTCCGAGCCTCTCCGGTGCCCCCCCCCGCCTCTGGCCACATGCGGTATTGCATGCCATTGAAGTCAATGCAGAACAAATTATTTTAGTTTCCATTGAATTCAAAGGGGAAACTCGCTTTGATATGTGAGTACTTTGGATTACAAGCATTCTCCTGGAACGGATTATGCTCATAATACGAGGTTCCACTGTACCATTCACCAAACTTTTTAGACACCCCTCGTATGCTATGGGAGACTTTTACATCGTCCACGCAAAACCAAAATGTCGGCTTTAGCTTTACCCTTTAAATCTCCATTGGGGGCCACTCACAGACAACAGCTGGACTTCGTGCTGGTAAGCAAATCTCAGTAATCCATTTACACCTCCCCGCTTTTCTTCAGTAAGGATCCAGAATTTATCTCCGGGTCACAAATAAAAATATATCATCTTCTACAAGCTCTGACACCTAATTGTTTCTTTTAGCCAATTTAGATTTTGGCAAATCCCCAGTTTCCTCTTTTCTTCTCCCTTTTCGAGAGCTACAATGATTAATTAAACCTAATGTAGCCGCATTGCCATATGCTTGCCTTCACCGGCTTTGTTTATACCGTCTCTTCGCTTTGATGTTTTTTTCGGACTTGTTGAGTGCCGACGTTCCTAAATCAGCTGCGTGTTCTCGATGCATCCCTCCGTTGTGTATATCGGGAGGGTGTTCTCATTCAAACAGGATGTGTGTTCTCACCAAGACAGAGCCATTTGTCAAATGGATGTGTCGACATTTCTCCGATCTTTCTTTTCTACCAAAAAAAAAAATAAAAGTGCTACTTAAGCGAGCTAGAGTCAAGATAATGACTTCAAGTCTTTAGCTTTTTCATGCTGTTACCACGGCCTCTAACTTGGACCTGGAGTGAGCACAATGGTCAGCACTAGTGACGAGCCTGAACTGCCCTTCACGTTCAGATGCCCCGAACCCAAATCCCATTTAACCACTTGCTTACCGGGCACTTAAACCCCCTTCCTGCCCAGGCCAATTTTCAGCTTTCATAGTTTGTTGTAAAATTTTGCAAACAGGTAATTTTTCTCCTTCATTGATGTGCGCTGATGAGGTGGCACTGATTTTATTTATTTCAGATACTTATATAGCGCCGTCAATTTACACAGCGCTTTACATATACATTGTACATTCACATCAGTCCCTAACCTCAAGAAGCTTACAATCTAAGGTCCCTAACTCACATTCATACATACACATACTAGGGACAATTTAGACAGGAGCCAATTAACCTACCAGCATGTCTTTGAAGTGTGGGAGGAAACCGGAGTACCCGGAAGAAACCCACGCAGGCACAGGGAGAACATGCAAACTCCAGGCAGGTAGTGTCATGGTTGGGATTCGAACCAGTGACCCTTCTTACTGCTAGGCGAGAGTGCTACCCACTACACCACTGTGCCGCCCTACTGATAGGCTGCACTGATAAGGCGGCACTCATGGACACTGACAGGCAGTTTGGGGGCCCCAAGCAAAATGGACATGGAGGCCCCAGCAAACCTAGCCCCCCCCCCCCCCCCGCGCATGCACGCACGCAAAGCCTACAGGAATCACAGCATAGCGATACAGTTTAAGTTCACCAACACTTTATATAAATAAAAAAGGTTTACAGTGCAAGTACTGCTGTTGCATATAATATGCATAAAATTTGAACATTTTCAACAATTGAAGGGGAGGGAGGGGGGCAGAGGCTGCGGACATACTACAGGAGGGGGGCAGAGGCTGCGGACATACTACAGGAGGGGGACAGAGGCTGCGGACATACTACAGGAGGGGGACAGAGGCTGCGGATATACTACAGGAGGGGGACAGAGGCTGCGGATATACTACAGGAGGGGGACAGAGGCTGCGGACATACTACAGGAGGGGGACAGAGGCTGCGGACATACTACAGGAGGAGGACAGAGGCTGCGGACATACTACAGGAGGAGGACAGAGGCTGCGGACATACTACAGGAGGAGGACAGAGGCTGCGGACATACTACAGGAGGGGGACAGAGGCTGCAGACATTCTACAGGAGGGGGACAGAGGCTGCGGACATACTACAGGAGGGGGACAGAGGCTGCGGACATACTACACAAGTGGGAGAGAGACTGCGGACATGATAGTGTCCTCCTCACCCCCTCACAGTAGCCTCCTCCTCTGTCCACCATCATATTACAGTCTCCACACCAGTGTGTGCTGCTCCTCTGCTGCTTCCCTTTCACCTCTCCACAGTCCACAGCGTAGCACATCAGTGTTCTTCACTGTCCCCCTGCATGCCATGGCTTCACTCCCGCTCCCCCCAGTAAGGCCATGTCATCCTCTGTCGCCTGTCCCCAGACCCAGTAGTGTCAGCTGTTGTCCCCAGTAATGTCATCCTCTGCCCCAGTGTCACACTCTTATCTTCACTTACCCCCCTCCTCGACTCCTCCGCCTAAGGCGAGTGCACAAAATGCGGCTGCCGTGTCTTAGCCAGGAACAAGTGTACTCTGGAATCTATTCAAAAATAGCGCCATAAAAAAATAGCCATTAAGTTACTGCGCATGCGCCGCCCGGCCGAGCGCGTTCAAGCTTGCCTGGCCGGCTTTGGAACGGCGCATGTGCAGTTACATGGTCGGCTCGCGGCCATCTTTTTTACGGGCACCGCTACCCGTAACGGACATTTACGGGCGGGCGGTTGGCAACACTGGGAAGCGGCGGGGGCTGGGGCCCCAGGCCAGCTCAGAGCCCCAAGCAATTGCTTGTTTTGCCTGTCCTGTCACGACGGGCCTGCTGATAGGTGGCACTGATGGGCTACTGGTAGGTGGCACTGGTGGGCACTGCTTAGCAGCAGTGGGTATGGAGTGTGAGGGACTGATGTCCCGTTTACACAAGCCGGTAATCGGCTTTTTTTTTTCTCCTCACCCTGTCAGCCTGATGTTTACATCACATGATCAGCTGTCATTGGAGAAAGCTCATGAGACTTGATTTTTATTGGGTCAAACCTCAAGGTGAGAGTATTGGAATGCTGATGATGGGTTTTGCACAATACAAGTGATTCACAAAAATGTTGCAGAAAGAGTACAGTATTTATGGCACAAGTGGAAGAAAATGATGATGGAAGCACACACATTGATAATGAAGGACTTTTACATATATATATATTGTATAAATAAAAAATATATAAAAATATGAATAAAAAATAATATGGTAATTAGCCATTTATTTTGGGCGTTGGATTTGACATTGCCATTTTTAGCACATTTTCCCCCCAGTCCCCCCAAGGAGTGATTCCTTGCAAGATGTGTGGAGGTGGGGGTTCTTGCCTCTATCGAGGGTGGAGGAACAATGTGGGAGCATCCGGGATCGCCGAGATTAGAGGTGTTTTTAGAAGAACAGCAATTTATCCAACCATGGCATGAAGTTTTCCCGTCAAGAAGTGGTGAATATGCATATTTAACTCTAGAGTATGAAATGATTAAATAGAATAATTGACCGATTTATAGATAGCATAATTTAAAATGTTTTCTTTTTCGCATTGAAGAAATTCCCCTGAAAAAAGACCTTTACCCATACAGGTCGAAACGCGTAGGGATATCATGTGAAACTCTGCATACGTTTTTACGGCTTTCTAAACATGTTATGAGTTTATATGTGTTTTTTTTCACATTTACGAGATGTTTTTTATATGTAAGGACCTGAATTGCTTTTTACAACTCCCATGTAATCATGCCCTTCATCCCCTTTTTTTGATACCATGATATAAATAAAGAACTATTGATTTTTAATCATATCATTGTCACTTTGATTGTAATACCTACTTTGCTGCTAAAAAAAACCCTTTTGAGGGATCTTCCATTCAATTAACACTGGAGCACTAAACTTCTGTTAAGGGATTAAATACCTCCCAGCAGCCAGAGACAGGTGCAGCCTAATTATTCCTATAATCTGGCTGCTGGTAGACACCTGCTGGTGGCCACCGGAACTGTGCCTTTCGACTCCAGGGACAACAGTGTCACCAGTAGGTGACCCCCGTACTGACATTAGTACTCACAGACAGCCTGAAGTTGCCACATTTGTCCATGCCAAACACGGTCCGATTTCACATTAGAACAATGCAGTAAGCTCATCTCTAGTTAGCAATTCTGCCTTACAGCTACACAGTTTGGCTTGCAGTCGGGACACTATCTGCATGGAGCTTGCATATTCTTCCTGTGCTTGCATGGGTTTCCCACAAAGACTTGCTGGTGGGCAAATTGGCCCTAGTGTAAGCATGTGAGATAGGGGCTAAGGATGAGCTAAGGTTGATTGCGTTTGTTGTTAAAATTTTTATTAATGTATGTTGTCAGATGTGCCCCAGTGTAAATTTAGCTGTAATACGCTCATGGGAGCGTATTCGCACATACAGACGTTGGTGGAAGACCATTGTCTGCGGAAACCTTCCCGTGGACACGGCAGATCTGTTTGCTCTTTTAGGGATGTTAGTTTATGCCTCACCAGGAGACTGGACACCTCATGGCGATTGCATTAACGCTCCTAGCAAACGGATCTGCGTACATGGGGACCATAGCATAACCATACAAAAATTATGGCCCACTGAGCCACGATAGAGTACGGCTCACGTCATTGGTAGCGGTGGGAATGTGCACACGATCGTGTTCAGAGCCATGTAAGTAGTGTTCAAATTGTTAGACACTTTGTGTCTCACAAGAAGCTGGCCGCATGGCTCTGCACACGACCGTCTGCACACGTCACTACTGGAATTCTATTTGAATATATATATATATATGTGTGTGATTGGTTCTTTTGAAAGAATACACGTGTTTGAATGGCTGATTCTGAAGCCACCACCTTCCTTTGTTATTCATTTTTACAGTATAAATAAAAGCAGCAGATCATGCTAGAGAGGATTTTGCTAAGCCCAACGTGATACCAGCGTCTGTCTGTGTTACTTGGAGATATACAAGCGCTCTTTCCCGGCATTATACAAGAGAGCTATGATTGTGCTTATTAGCGCACATGGATCCATGTCTTCAAGTTGTAAAAGCACCTCCCCCACAGTTAGCAAGCACTCCCGAGGCACACATTTAACCCTTTGATTGCCCCTGATGTTTACACATAGGATCTAAAAAACCTAAAACAACTAAATGGGACTTTATATGAGGACGCAAGGCAAATATCGCCCAGCGCCTCCATCCCCGACAATTGGATAACTAAAGAAGAGAGGGGTGGGACTTTAAATGAAGTTTGCATCCCTGGAGGTGACACGATACAATTGAAAGTGGACAGTAATAAGAATATTAAGGCTAAGAACACACAAAACATTGTAGAATCGGTATTGAGCAATCACTGATTTATTGTACAGAGTTTACGGTAATATTGGTATTCGCACAGTAAAATAGTGACATAGTAAGTTCACAGTTTAAACCATAAATAAGCCAGGTACATTAAAAACATGTACAATGTATACCAGTGAAAATAATAGCATAGTATATAGCTATCGAGGTTGGTTCCTACTATACATATGATGAAAAGCAATTCACTTTCATTGAAGCGTGTCTCCTTGGTAGGAAATATAACTGTGGTTATTGATACATTCCAATTGATAAAAGGAACAGTTGGTAGTGTTGTAAAATAGGAATTAAGGCATCTATTGGCTCTACGCGTTTCGTGGCGACTGCCACTCATCAGGAGCAAATATGGGAAAAATGTCTAGGTATAGAAACACATAATTAGTTTGTGTAGGGTAAACAACAAAATGAGTTATGTAGGGAGAGGAGAAAGAGAGGGGAGGAGTAATTGTCCCCGTTCACCACAAACACTTACAGTAATGCCAATGAGACTGGACACGGGTATGGAGGGCCGGAAACCGGCCGGACAATGAACGTCAGTCCCGGGAGCTGAGGTGGATAAACCCAACCAGAGATGGATACCGAGGGGGAGACAGTGTACCTGAGGGGTGGATAACCAGAATGTTATAAAAAGAGAGGTGCAGGAATAGTATGCATGTGTAAGAGAAAAAAGAGGGGGCGAGGGAAAAAAGAGTAGAAATAATTATGAAGATAATGTAGTAACAATAATATAGTGAGCTAGTGGGTAAAGTGGATAAGGTTATAATGGTGATAGAGTGAATAAATATATAAACCAAAATTAAAAAAATATAAATAAATGGGGTGTATAGACTGTGATAGTAATAGAAGGGTGTGGGGAAGGTGAGGTCAAGTAGGATAACTAAAGATAACAAAATGACTTGTTAAATAATAATGGGGTAGTGTGGAGAAAGAGGAGGTCAAACCAAAAGGCCCAGAGGGTGGGCGAAGATCATGGCACCAGAGGGAAATAGAAATATAGACAATATGTAAAGGAACATCCAGAGAGTAGTGAGGGAGATTGGTAGGTATACCTCGAAGCTTGGTAAAGCTGGTGAAATGAAAGGGTCTCTCGTGGTGATGGAGTCCAAGCCCTGAGGGAGACTAGCTGGCCCTGAGGGAGTATATATACTCCACTTGGATGGTTGGTGTCCACCAACGGCACGCTAGACCAGCCTCAAGGGGGGGAGAGGAGTTGGCGCCAGAAAACAGATGGGGCGGGACCCGCCCAGCCACGTCTGGCGCCGAACACCTTATGAGAGGCGTCGGATGGAAAGGTACAAGAACATATTTGGGGGGCACACCCTACAATGCATTTAAATTCAAGATGGTGCTGCTATAAGACCTACAAACAGTACAAAATATTTTACAGCGCACACATACAAGAATGACATTTCCTGCAGGGCTAGTTAAAAACACCTGAACACCTGAACATATTCAAAAATACGGGGGTTTGGTCACACTATATGGTCATATAGTGCTAAGCCCACTTACTGCGACAAAGTACCCCGAATTAGTGGGTCCTACACTAGTAATAGAATGGAAGATCCTTTGTCTCAACCATGGGAGCTGAACTCCTCTATGTGGGAGAACTGAAAGGGATACATCCTAAACACTGGTGGCCACTAAATAGGAGGTAATGAGGAGGGGGAGGGGTGCTCCAGCCCAAAAACCTGGTCAGGGCCTATTACAACATACAAGAACATATTTGGGGGGCACAAAAGGTGGCGAAAGGTGGAAAGGTGGCGTCAGCACGCCAGCGTCGCAGTGAGCAACGTAGTGTGAACGGCGTCACAGGCGTGACGTCGATGCGCAATTGGGCGTCCCCCTGATCCCTAAGCAACCCCCTAAGGGGAGGAGGGAAAGGGGTGGGCCCCAGGAGCGCATCGCAGCTCCCGGAACTGGGCACGTCCAGACCTGGAAACGGCCCAGAACACAACCATGGCTCAGCAATCATAATACAGCATAACAAGTGGTCATAACAACAGTGGTAATTGTAAAATGTCTAAGCTGCTCTGCACCTATAGTAAACATATAACTCAATGTACATAGTAGAAACATAAGTGTTTAGATAGCTAGACATCTGATTTGATATAGCAATGGAAAGTACCATTATTAGAAAGATAAATAAAGATAGGGTGCAAGACTTCCATCCCTGTTATGTATACACATAGGATCTAAAAAACCTAAAACAACTAAATGGGACTTTATATGAGGACGCAAGGCAAATATCGCCCAGCGCCTCCATCCCCGACAATTGGATAACTAAAGAAGAGAGGGGTGGGACTTTAAATGAAGTTTGCATCCCTGGAGGTGACACGATACAATTGAAAGTGGACAGTAATAAGAATATTAAGGCTAAGAACACACAAAACATTGTAGAATCGGTATTGAGCAATCACTGATTTATTGTACAGAGTTTACGGTAATATTGGTATTCGCACAGTAAAATAGTGACATAGTAAGTTCACAGTTTAAACCATAAATAAGCCAGGTACATTAAAAACATGTACAATGTATACCAGTGAAAATAATAGCATAGTATATAGCTATCGAGGTTGGTTCCTACTATACATATGATGAAAAGCAATTCACTTTCATTGAAGCGTGTCTCCTTGGTAGGAAATATAACTGTGGTTATTGATACATTCCAATTGATAAAAGGAACAGTTGGTAGTGTTGTAAAATAGGAATTAAGGCATCTATTGGCTCTACGCGTTTCGTGGCGACTGCCACTCATCAGGAACAAATATGGGAAAAATGTCTAGGTATAGAAACACATAATTAGTTTGTGTAGGGTAAACAACAAAATGAGTTATGTAGGGAGAGGAGAAAGAGAGGGGAGGAGTAATTGTCCCCGTTCACCACAAACACTTACAGTAATGCCAATGAGACTGGACACGGGTATGGAGGGCCGGAAACCGGCCGGACAATGAACGTCAGTCCCGGGAGCTGAGGTGGATAAACCCAACCAGAGATGGATACTGAGGGGGAGACAGTGTACCTGAGGGGTGGATAACCAGAATGTTATAAAAAGAGAGGTGCAGGAATAGTATGCATGTGTAAGAGAAAAAAGAGGGGGCGGGGGAAAAAAGAGTAGAAATAATTATGAAGATAATGTAGTAACAATAATATAGTGAGCTAGTGGGTAAAGTGGATAAGGTTATAATGGTGATAGAGTGAATAAATATATAAACCAAAATTAAAAAAATATAAATAAATGGGGTGTATAGACTGTGATAGTAATAGAAGGGTGTGGGGAAGGTGAGGTCAAGTAGGATAACTAAAGATAACAAAATGACTTGTTAAATAATAATGGGGTAGTGTGGAGAAAGAGGAGGTCAAACCAAAAGGCCCAGAGGGTGGGCGAAGATCATGGCACCAGAGGGAAATAGAAATATAGACAATATGTAAAGGAACATCCAGAGAGTAGTGAGGGAGATTGGTAGGTATACCTCGAAGCTTGGTAAAGCTGGTGAAATGAAAGGGTCTCTCGTGGTGATGGAGTCCAAGCCCTGAGGGAGACTAGCTGGCCCTGAGGGAGTATATATACTCCACTTGGATGGTTGGTGTCCACCAAAGGCACGCTAGACCAGCCTCAAGGGGGGGAGAGGAGTTGGCGCCAGAAAGCAGATGGGGCGGGACCCGCCCAGCCACGTCTGGCGCCGAACACCTCATGAGAGGCGTCAGATGGAAAGGTGGCGTCAGCACGCCAGCGTCGCAGTGAGCAACGTAGTGTGAACGGCGTCACAGGCGTGACGTCGATGCGCAATTGGGCGTCCCCCCGATCCCTAAGCAACCCCCTAAGGGGAGGAGGGAAAGGGGTGGGCCCCAGGAGCGCATCGCAGCTCCCGGAACTGGGCACGTCCAGACCTGGAAACGGCCCAGAACACAACCATGGCTCAGCAATCATAATACAGCATAACAAGTGGTCATAACAACAGTGGTAATTGTAAAATGTCTAAGCTGCTCTGCACCTATAGTAAACATATAACTCAATGTACATAGTAGAAACATAAGTGTTTAGATAGCTAGACATCTGATTTGATATAGCAATGGAAAGTACCATTATTAGAAAGATAAATAAAGATAGGGTGCAAGACTTCCATCCCTGTTATGTATACACATAGGATCTAAAAAACCTAAAACAACTAAATGGGACTTTATATGAGGACGCAAGGCAAATATCGCCCAGCGCCTCCATCCCCGACAATTGGATAACTAAAGAAGAGAGGGGTGGGACTTTAAATGAAGTTTGCATCCCTGGAGGTGACACGATACAATTGAAAGTGGACAGTAATAAGAATATTAAGGCTAAGAACACACAAAACATTGTAGAATCGGTATTGAGCAATCACTGATTTATTGTACAGAGTTTACGGTAATATTGGTATTCGCACAGTAAAATAGTGACATAGTAAGTTCACAGTTTAAACCATAAATAAGCCAGGTACATTAAAAACATGTACAATGTATACCAGTGAAAATAATAGCATAGTATATAGCTATCGAGGTTGGTTCCTACTATACATATGATGAAAAGCAATTCACTTTCATTGAAGCGTGTCTCCTTGGTAGGAAATATAACTGTGGTTATTGATACATTCCAATTGATAAAAGGAACAGTTGGTAGTGTTGTAAAATAGGAATTAAGGCATCTATTGGCTCTACGCGTTTCGTGGCGACTGCCACTCATCAGGAACAAATATGGGAAAAATGTCTAGGTATAGAAACACATAATTAGTTTGTGTAGGGTAAACAACAAAATGAGTTATGTAGGGAGAGGAGAAAGAGAGGGGAGGAGTAATTGTCCCCGTTCACCACAAACACTTACAGTAATGCCAATGAGACTGGACACGGGTATGGAGGGCCGGAAACCGGCCGGACAATGAACGTCAGTCCCGGGAGCTGAGGTGGATAAACCCAACCAGAGATGGATACTGAGGGGGAGACAGTGTACCTGAGGGGTGGATAACCAGAATGTTATAAAAAGAGAGGTGCAGGAATAGTATGCATGTGTAAGAGAAAAAAGAGGGGGCGGGGGAAAAAAGAGTAGAAATAATTATGAAGATAATGTAGTAACAATAATATAGTGAGCTAGTGGGTAAAGTGGATAAGGTTATAATGGTGATAGAGTGAATAAATATATAAACCAAAATTAAAAAAATATAAATAAATGGGGTGTATAGACTGTGATAGTAATAGAAGGGTGTGGGGAAGGTGAGGTCAAGTAGGATAACTAAAGATAACAAAATGACTTGTTAAATAATAATGGGGTAGTGTGGAGAAAGAGGAGGTCAAACCAAAAGGCCCAGAGGGTGGGCGAAGATCATGGCACCAGAGGGAAATAGAAATATAGACAATATGTAAAGGAACATCCAGAGAGTAGTGAGGGAGATTGGTAGGTATACCTCGAAGCTTGGTAAAGCTGGTGAAATGAAAGGGTCTCTCGTGGTGATGGAGTCCAAGCCCTGAGGGAGACTAGCTGGCCCTGAGGGAGTATATATACTCCACTTGGATGGTTGGTGTCCACCAACGGCACGCTAGACCAGCCTCAAGGGGGGGAGAGGAGTTGGCGCCAGAAAACAGATGGGGCGGGACCCGCCCAGCCACGTCTGGCGCCGAACACCTTATGAGAGGCGTCGGATGGAAAGGTACAAGAACATATTTGGGGGGCACACCCTACAATGCATTTAAATTCAAGATGGTGCTGCTATAAGACCTACAAACAGTACAAAATATTTTACAGCGCACACATACAAGAATGACATTTCCTGCAGGGCTAGTTAAAAACACCTGAACACCTGAACATATTCAAAAATACGGGGGTTTGGTCACACTATATGGTCATATAGTGCTAAGCCCACTTACTGCGACAAAGTACCCCGAATTAGTGGGTCCTACACTAGTAATAGAATGGAAGATCCTTTGTCTCAACCATGGGAGCTGAACTCCTCTATGTGGGAGAACTGAAAGGGATACATCCTAAACACTGGTGGCCACTAAATAGGAGGTAATGAGGAGGGGGAGGGGTGCTCCAGCCCAAAAACCTGGTCAGGGCCTATTACAACATACAAGAACATATTTGGGGGGCACAAAAGGTGGCGAAAGGTGGAAAGGTGGCGTCAGCACGCCAGCGTCGCAGTGAGCAACGTAGTGTAAACGGCGTCACAGGCGTGACGTCGATGCGCAATTGGGCGTCCCCCTGATCCCTAAGCAACCCCCTAAGGGGAGGAGGGAAAGGGGTGGGCCCCAGGAGCGCATCGCAGCTCCCGGAACTGGGCACGTCCAGACCTGGAAACGGCCCAGAACACAACCATGGCTCAGCAATCATAATACAGCATAACAAGTGGTCATAACAACAGTGGTAATTGTAAAATGTCTAAGCTGCTCTGCACCTATAGTAAACATATAACTCAATGTACATAGTAGAAACATAAGTGTTTAGATAGCTAGACATCTGATTTGATATAGCAATGGAAAGTACCATTATTAGAAAGATAAATAAAGATAGGGTGCAAGACTTCCATCCCTGTTATGTATACACATAGGATCTAAAAAACCTAAAACAACTAAATGGGACTTTATATGAGGACGCAAGGCAAATATCGCCCAGCGCCTCCATCCCCGACAATTGGATAACTAAAGAAGAGAGGGGTGGGACTTTAAATGAAGTTTGCATCCCTGGAGGTGACACGATACAATTGAAAGTGGACAGTAATAAGAATATTAAGGCTAAGAACACACAAAACATTGTAGAATCGGTATTGAGCAATCACTGATTTATTGTACAGAGTTTACGGTAATATTGGTATTCGCACAGTAAAATAGTGACATAGTAGGTTCACAGTTTAAACCATAAATAAGCCAGGTACATTAAAAACATGTACAATGTATACCAGTGAAAATAATAGCATAGTATATAGCTATCGAGGTTGGTTCCTACTATACATATGATGAAAAGCAATTCACTTTCATTGAAGCGTGTCTCCTTGGTAGGAAATATAACTGTGGTTATTGATACATTCCAATTGATAAAAGGAACAGTTGGTAGTGTTGTAAAATAGGAATTAAGGCATCTATTGGCTCTACGCGTTTCGTGGCGACTGCCACTCATCAGGAGCAAATATGGGAAAAATGTCTAGGTATAGAAACACATAATTAGTTTGTGTAGGGTAAACAACAAAAGGAGTTATGTAGGGAGAGGAGAAAGAGAGGGGAGGAGTAATTGTCCCCGTTCACCACAAACACTTACAGTAATGCCAATGAGACTGGACACGGGTATGGAGGGCCGGAAACCGGCCGGACAATGAACGTCTGTTAAGTACCTGGTAGTGAGCCTGACTTGTAGGAGAAGACCTCTCATACAACGCTGGTTCAAGAGCCACTGGAATGGGGACAGTGGTCTCGAGAGCACAGTGGGGTAGGAGTGCCTGCTTGAGATGAAGGCTCTGATGCTGGAGCAGAGTAGAGATCCCTCCAGGGATGGCTGGGCTGTAGGTAAGGTGATGACTGGAAGCAGCAGGCTGCAGCACTGAGATGCAGATGCAGAAGTCACTGGAGCTGGAGCTGAGGGTGCAACAGCACAGCAGACAACGGCAGGCACAGGCAGGGTCAAACAGTCCGGGTCAGCAGGTAGCAAGGCGGTTAATACAGGAGGCAAGGCAGAGTCGGTAGGCAGGCAGAGGTTGACAACGGTAGTGGCAGATGCAGAAGCTGAATCAGGCAGGCCGGGTCGGATTGGAGAAGGAGGAATGGTCAGACAAGCCGGGTCAACAGGTAAACAATCAATCAGGAACAGGTTAAGCAGATCCACAGAGCTGAGACGAAACAGCAGCGCATTCCTGCAACAGGAGAACTTTTATGCACCTCTTGGCGCCAAAACGGTGCTAATGCGAACGCGCGCGCGCCCGTACGCGCTCCCGCACCCGCGCGCGTACACACACGCGCCGCGCACGCGCGCGCGCCCGAGTGCCGCGTCGACGCACACTGACAGCTGGAGATTGCTGAATTGCCCGAGCATGGGCGCATCGGCGCATTGGCGTACGCACATTAGCCGGTCCGGTGCTGACAGGTCCCTGACAACGTCAGTCCCGGGAGCTGAGGTGGATAAACCCAACCAGAGATGGATACCGAGGGGGAGACAGTGTACCTGAGGGGTGGATAACCAGAATGTTATAAAAAGAGAGGTGCAGGAATAGTATGCATGTGTAAGAGAAAAAAGAGGGGGCGGGGGAAAAAAGAGTAGAAATAATTATGAAGATAATGTAGTAACAATAATATAGTGAGCTAGTGGGTAAAGTGGATAAGGTTATAATGGTGATAGAGTGAATAAATATATAAACCAAAATTAAAAAAATATAAATAAATGGGGTGTATAGACTGTGATAGTAATAGAAGGGTGTGGGGAAGGTGAGGTCAAGTAGGATAACTAAAGATAACAAAATGACTTGTTAAATAATAATGGGGTAGTGTGGAGAAAGAGGAGGTCAAACCAAAAGGCCCAGAGGGTGGGCGAAGATCATGGCACCAGAGGGAAATAGAAATATAGACAATATGTAAAGGAACATCCAGAGAGTAGTGAGGGAGATTGGTAGGTATACCTCGAAGCTTGGTAAAGCTGGTGAAATGAAAGGGTCTCTCGTGGTGATGGAGTCCAAGCCCTGAGGGAGACTAGCTGGCCCTGAGGGAGTATATATACTCCACTTGGATGGTTGGTGTCCACCAACGGCACGCTAGACCAGCCTCAAGGGGGGGAGAGGAGTTGGCGCCAGAAAGCAGATGGGGCGGGACCCGCCCAGCCACGTCTGGCGCCGAACACCTCATGAGAGGCGTCAGATGGAAAGGTGGCGTCAGCACGCCAGCGTCGCAGTGAGCAACTTAGTGTGAACGGCGTCACAGGCGTGACGTCGATGCGCAATTGGGCGTCCCCCCGATCCCTAAGCAACCCCCTAAGGGGAGGAGGGAAAGGGGTGGGCCCCAGGAGCGCATCGCAGCTCCCGGAACTGGGCACGTCCAGACCTGGAAACGGCCCAGAACACAACCATGGCTCAGCAATCATAATACAGCATAACAAGTGGTCATAACAACAGTGGTAATTGTAAAATGTCTAAGCTGCTCTGCACCTATAGTAAACATATAACTCAATGTACATAGTAGAAACATAAGTGTTTAGATAGCTAGACATCTGATTTGATATAGCAATGGAAAGTACCATTATTAGAAAGATAAATAAAGATAGGGTGCAAGACTTCCATCCCTGTTATGTATACACATAGGATCTAAAAAACCTAAAACAACTAAATGGGACTTTATATGAGGACGCAAGGCAAATATCGCCCAGCGCCTCCATCCCCGACAATTGGATAACTAAAGAAGAGAGGGGTGGGACTTTAAATGAAGTTTGCATCCCTGGAGGTGACACGATACAATTGAAAGTGGACAGTAATAAGAATATTAAGGCTAAGAACACACAAAACATTGTAGAATCGGTATTGAGCAATCACTGATTTATTGTACAGAGTTTACGGTAATATTGGTATTCGCACAGTAAAATAGTGACATAGTAAGATCACAGTTTAAACCATAAATAAGCCAGGTACATTAAAAACATGTACAATGTATACCAGTGAAAATAATGTTTTTAATGTACCTGGCTTATTTATGGTTTAAACTGTGAACTTACTATGTCACTATTTTACTGTGCGAATACCAATATTACCGTAAACTCTGTACAATAAATCAGTGATTGCTCAATACCGATTCTACAATGTTTTGTGTGTTCTTAGCCTTAATATTCTTATTACTGTCCACTTTCAATTGTATCGTGTCACCTCCAGGGATGCAAACTTCATTTAAAGTCCCACCCCTCTCTTCTTTAGTTGCCCCTGATGTTTAACCCCTTCCCAGCCAGTGTCATTAGTACAGTGACAGTGCATATTTTTAGCACTGATCACTGTATTATGCCCTGTACACACAATCGGATTATCTGACGGAAAATGTGTGATAGGACCTTGTTGTCGGAAATTCCGACCATGTGTGGGCTCCATCACACATTTTCCATCAGAATTTCTGACACACAAAGTTTGAGAGCAGGCTATAAAATTTTCCGACAACAAAATCCGTTGTCGGAAATTCCGATCGTGTGTACACAAATCCGACGCACAATGTGCCACGCATGCTCAGAATAAATTAAGAGACGAAAGCTATTGGTTACTGCCCCGTTTATAGTCCCGACGTACATGTTTTACGTTACCGCGTTCAGAACGATCGGATTTTCCGACAACTTTGTGTGACCGTGTGTATGCAAAACAAGTTTGAGCCAACATCCGTGGATTTTGTTGTCAGAATGTCCGATCAATGTCCGATCGTGTGTACAGGGCATTAGTGTCACTGGTCCCCAAAAAGTGTCAAAAGTGTCCGATGTCTCTGCCGCAATATCGCAGTCCCGCTATAAGTCGCTGATCGTTGCCATTGCTAGTAAAAAAAAAAAAAATGGAAAAAAAAAATATCCCGTAGTTTGTAGACACTATAACTTTTGCGCAAACCAATCAATATACGCTTACTGGGATTTTTTTTACCAAAAATATGTAGCAGAATTGATGAAAAAATTTGATTTTATAAAAAAAATTTTATTGAATGTGTTTTTTAGCAGAAGGTAAAAAATATATATGTTTTTTTTCAAAATTGTCGGTCTACTTTTGCTTTTAGCGCAAAAAAACCCCAAAAACACAGAGGTAATCAAATACCACCAAAAGAAAGCTCTATTTGTGGGGAAAAAAAGGGCATCAATTTTGTTTGGGTACAACGTCGCACAATAGCGCAATTGTCAGTTAAAGCAACACAGTGCCGTATCGCAATGAATGGCCTGGTCAGGAAGTGGAGTAAATCTTCTGGGAGCTGAAGAGGTTATGAAAGAACTGAGATCCAATTAATGAAAGGGATGCGCCAGAAATACTCTGGGGAGGAAAGAGCTAGATGATGCTGGACATCTTCCAGCCAGGAAATGAGGCAGGCTTATCTGACTCTCTGCAGCTTCTGATGCACATTGTGAGACGCTCACAGTGTGCGGTGAAATCAGAGGAAGCCATTCCAGTCCAGGAGAGGTGCCGGTACAACTGTGCAAAGACTGAAGGGAAGGCCGGGGGGTCCGATTTAAACATCCAGACTTTTCATTAGAGTAGAGCAATTCTGTAACCTATTGTCAGGACACTGAATATGAATGGTGGCAGCAGATTTCTACCCTCCAGGGAACAATGGTTGTCTTTGACAGCTCTTTCTGGGTATCTGCCTCAAGGCGAGATTTCTGGCGCTGTCCCGTTCTTGGCTTTGTTCGCCTGTTTAGACGCCGAGTCTGATCTATCAGCGGTAGATAAGAACCCATACACAATAGATAAATATTTACCTGAGACCGTTTTCACCTAACCTGGCCGTAACCTCGCGCTGAACTGTGTGCCGCCAGCCGTGCCAAACTCAGCAATTCGCCTGGCACTCCTCAGCACTCCAGAAGTGTTAGAGAAAATATAGTCTTTGGGGGCGATGCCAAGGCACAAGGTTTATGGGAAAGTCTAGAGAGAGAAAATATGATACATTGTATAAAGTCTTTAATGAGTAAATGATTCCTCAACTGTATCTCTTCACTGGCACGACGCAACAGGACGCAACATGACGTTCACTTCACAGTACATTCTGCATCGCTTTGAGCTTTCCACTTAAATTCCATATACACTGTGTGTGTGTGTGTATATATATATTATAGTATCTCACAAAAGTGAGTACACCATCACATTTTTGTAAATATTTTATTACCCTGTTTCCCCCAAAATAAGACCTAGCATGATGGCTGCAATATAAGCCCTACCCCCCAAATAAGCCCTAGTTAAAGTCCTTGTAGGCCTTATTTTCAGGGTAGGGCTTATTTTCGGGGAAACAGGGTAGGGCTTATTTGGGGGGTAGGGCTTATATTGCAGCCATCACTGACAATCACGCTAGGTCTTATTTTCGGGGAAACAGGGTATATCTTTTCATGTGACAACACTGAAGAAATGACACTTTGCTACAATGTAAAGTAGTGAGTGTACAGCTTGTATAACAGTGTAAATTTGCTGTCCCCTCAAAATAACGCAACACACAGCCATTAATGTCTAAACCGCTGGCATCAAAAGTAAGTACACCCCTAAGTGAAAATGTCCAAATTGGGGCCAAAGAGTCAATACTTTGTGTGGCCACCATTATTTTCCAGTGTGGAAAACCGAGCAATAATTCTGGTCTCCAGCCATTTGCTATAGGGACACTCATGCATGCTTCCTCATGTGTGCCCCTCCCCCCCCCCCCCTCCTCATTTGAATTTCCGAATCACAATAGTAATAGAATTTCAACAAATCCAAAATACATTTTAAAGCAGAGTTCCGCCCCCCCCCCCCCCCCCTAAAAAAAAATAAATAAAAGTCAGCAGCTAAACATACAACATACAGTAAATGACTTTTAATAATAGGGCACTTACCTGTCCTGGAGTCCAGCGATGTTGGCACCGCAGCTGATGTTTCCTTCGGCTGCTGCTGCCGCCATTGCCGGTAAGGGAACCTGCCAGTGAAGCATTGCGGCTTCACGGCCGGGTTCCTACTGGGCATGCACGAAGCACGCTGCACCCTCTTACTGGCCTGGCGGCGGAGGAAGGAGGAGGGAGCCGGACTTCTGACATACCTCGCCGTGGCGAGGTCCAGCGGAAGTGGGGACAGGGTACCTATTAGGCTTGTGCAATCCGTTTCGTAACGAATCGAAATTCGGCCGAATTTTGCATCTTTCGGACATTCGGATGCATCCGAATGTCTGAATAAAAAAATAACGAATTTCAACGAATATGAAAGAAATTATAGCGGATATAAGGAATGAATTCGACATGATTCGGTAATTCGTTAAAGATCTAATGAAACAAAAGGTCAACTCAAAGTAAATCTTACAGTCCAATCAGCTGATTAATTTTGTGCTGGAGGTTGGATTACTGGCAAAGTGCATTCCTGAGAACTGAGTGAGAAGGGTGGTGTATTGTATTTGAGCAGAGGAGAAGAGATATAGTCATTGTGTGTGCTAATGGATGCAATAAACAAACGACTTTCCAAACTACGAATCATTATCACGAATATATATACATACATAAATATCAAATTTCAACGAATACAAACAAAATTATAGCGTATATAACGAATGAGTTTGACATGATTCGAGATTTAGTATAACGAATATTGACACTCTATGAATAATAACGAATTATTCGAAAACATATTAACGTAACATAACGAATATAACAGAACGAAATTATGTCATTTACGAATGACAACGATCCGAAACTAAACAAAATTTTCTGTTGTGCACAAGTATAGTACCTATCACAAACAGGTACCCGCTACTCCCTCCCCACCCCCACCCCCACCCCCCCCAGGTGCCAAATGTGGCACCTGAAGGGGGGAGGAGAAAGATGAGCAGAAGTTCCACTTTTGGGTGGAACTCATCTTTAACAAAATTGGTTATCCCAATTCGAAAATTTATTTGAATTCAAATAAAAAAATCAATTTGAAATGGAAAAATATTGCAATAAATACAGTAAGGTATAAAAATGAAATAGATGGTGCAAATATGTAAATTCTGGTGCCTGTGAAATTCTCGGTTGGAAAGAGGAGACTGAGGAAATATGTTCTCCTGCCTGCAGCTGACTGATGGCATCATCACAGCCCTATCAGTCACCGGGCTGGAGCTCAAGTGTGTCTTTTTACTAATAATTTTAAATAAATAATTTTACAATACAGAGGGGTTTATTTACTAAAGCTGGAGAGTGCAAAATTGGGCTAACCTCTATATAGCCACCAATCAGCTTCTAACTAGGGATGGGCCGAACGGACCCCTGTTCGGTTTGGACCAAAACTTCCGAACACCGCGAACGTTCGGACCCAAATAATGAACCCCATTAAAGTCAATGGGACCCGAACGTCAAATATCAAAAGTGCCCATTTTGAAGGCTTAAATGCAAGTAATTGGGCATACAATGGTTATAGGGGTCCGGGTCCTGCCCTGGGGGACATGGATCAATAAAAAAAAGTTTGTGAAAAATGTCATTTTTAAATGAGCAGTGATTTTTTATTTTTTAAAGTGAAAGCCTAAAAATGAAAAATTCCTTCCAATATAGTGCCAGGGGGGTCCACTTAGTCTAACTGTAAAGTGGTAGTAGCTCTGTACCATGTCTAGAATCTGCTGCAGCAATAATTGAATTTATAAAGCCAAAGGCCACAATGTAGTGCACTGGGAACAAGATTAGAGTTTTTTTGGATACATTCTGGTGTCACTTTGACTTTGGATAGAAGTAACAGGTGTGTTAAAATTGTTCTTTGGGCGTCGGTAGTGCCTTCACAGTGTAGCCCTACAGAGGTACTCTTGATGTAAGCAAGAATTTGCCTTGCTGTAGAAAATTGCAATGATATGCACCTGTCAAACAGGTGCAGAAAAATTGGTCTTTGGGTATCAGTGGCGCCTTCCCACCGTAACCCTATAGAGGTACTATTGAAGAAAGTAAGAATTTGCCTTGCTGTAAAAAATTGCAATGATATGCACCTGTCAGACAGGTGCTGAAAAATTGGTCTTTGGGTATCGGTGGCGCCTTCCCACCGTAACCCTATAGAGGTACTATTGAAGAAAGTAAGAATTTGCCTTGCTGTAAAAAATTGCAATGATATGCACCTGTCAGACAGGTGCTGAAAAATTGGTCTTTGAGTGTTAATTGTGCCCATGAAACCTATACCAAAAACATTCTTCCAGATGAAATGATTGAACACCCTCAAAGCTAGGCAACCTCGAAGTCCTGCAGAGATTCCACATCCCAAAAAAGACTTAATCAGTGACATCGGCATCAGGGGCTTCAAAGCTGGTAATCCAGGACTGATTCATTTTTATAAAAGTCAAACGGTCCACAGAGTCTGTGTACAGATGCGTTCTATGATCAGTAACGAAACCTCCTTCAGCACTGAATCCCCGTCCTGAAAGCACACTGGCTGCAGGGCAGCCCAACAACTTAATAGCATACTGGGCAAGTTCTGGCCTGTGGTCTATTCTCATGACCCAGTAAGCCAGTGGATCGTCAGCTGGAAAGCTCTCCATCTCTCTCTGTTTTGGCCCTGAGGTAATTGTCCACCATGTGATGCAGACGCTGCCGATGGGATGTGGAAGCTGACAGCCCTGGGCGGCGAGGACTAAAAAAATTCCGAAATGCCTCACTTAGGCGGATGCCTTCTCCAACGCTCCTTTCTTGACCAATGGAAGACTCAAAACAACGTTTTCCACCACACTGTAACCTACTAGAGTCAGAAAAAACATTCAATAAAATCCTCTTTAATGTGTCCTCAAGAGATTTTATCCTCTGCACTCTCCGCGGGGACGGTATGAGTTCATAGACCGCCCCTTTATAACGGTGGTCAAGGAGGGTTGCCAACCAGTAATTATCCTTCTCCTTTATGCCACGTATTCTTGGGTCCTTTCGCAGGCTTTGAAGCATGAGGTTGCCCATGCGCTTCAAATTTGTAGAGGCTTGAGAAGCAGAGTCCTCGGGGTCACTCAGGATGACAGCATCTGGAACTTCTTTCTCCCAGCCACGTACTACTCCCAAGGGTCCTGGGGTTGGAAAGCCATCACTTACAGATTGACGCATGTCTTCCACTTCTTCAAAGCCTATGAAAGTGCCAGAATCCTCCTCCTCATCCTCCTCCTCTTTCTCCTTCTGTGTGTTCTGTGACATAGGAATGATGGTGTCTGCATAAAGTGGGCCTTGAGAGGAAAGGAAGTCCTCCTCTTCCTCCTGCTGCTCTGCCTCCAGTGCCCTGTCCATAATGCCACACAGAGTCTGCTCCAGCAGGAACACAACAGGGATTGTGTCACTGATGCATGCACTGTCACTGCTCACCATCCTTGTGGCCTCCTCAAATGGTGACAATACAGTGCATGCATCCTTAATGATCAGCCATTGGCGTGGGGAAAAAAAGCCGAGGCGGCCTGAGCCTGTCACCGTGCCGTACTGACACAATTACTTGTTGACGGCCCTCTGCTGCATGTATAGCTGCTACAGCATTCCCAAAGTTGAGTTCCACCTGGTGCGCATGTCACAAATCAGGCGGTTTACGGGCAGGTGGAATTCCCGCTGAATTTCAGCCAACCGAGCACTGGCTGTGTATGACCGCCTGAAATGGCTACAGACTCTTCTGGCCTGCTTTAGTACATCTTGCAACCCTGGGTACGTACTTAGGAAACGCTGCACCACCAAATTCAGGACATGTGCCAGGCATGGCACATATGTCAACTTTCCCTGTCTAAGGGCGGACAGGAGGTTTGAGCCCTTATTGGACACCACCATTCCGGCTCCAGCTGGCGTGGTGTGAATCTCTGCTCCGGTGTGGTTCCTGTCCCCTAAACACACCAGCTGAAGCACTGCATGGCACCTTTTTAGCCTGACTCTGGGAAAAGCCCTTTGAATGCTCAGGGGGTACCTGATGTTCATAGGACAATTCTGCAGCGGAGGGCATGGAGGTGGTGGAGAAGGTGGAGGGGGTAGAGCTCACAGGTCTGGCATCATCACCACCAGCTATATGGAGACGTGGGGGCACAAAAAGCTGCAGCAATGAGCCCTGTCCTGCATCCTTTTGAGTGGCAAACAGAGTTACCCAGTGTGCTGTGAACAAAATATATCGTCCCTGCCCATGCTTGCTGGGCCACGTGTCAGCAGTAATGTGGATTTTACGGCTGACAGCCTTGCCCAACGATGCCAGAACATTCCCTTCCACGTGATGGTAGAGAGATAGATCGGCCTTACGTGAAAAGTAGTATCGACTGGGAACCTGCCATTGTGGTACAGCACATTGTGCGAATTCATGGAAGGGGGCAGAATCCACCAGGCTGAAAGGCAGAAGTTGGAGAGCCAACAGCTTTGACAAGCTTGCATTCAGGTGCTGGGCATGTGGGTGGCAGGGACTGTATTTTTTTTTTCCTTTGCAGAAGATGGGGCAGAGAAATTTGCTGGCTACAGTCTACAGCTGGTGGTGTGCTGCTGGTAGATGAGCTGCTAGGACCTTGGACGCCCTGTGCTATACCATCATCCCTGTCAGTGGAGGCTGCTGAAAGGTAATGACTCGGTATCGCAGGGGCAGACTGAAGTGGGTAAGGAGGAGGAGGAGGAGGGACTGATTTGTGCCCCTTTTGTGTGGCTTTTAGGTGCTATTGCCAATGGGCTGAGTGGTTGGACGTTAAATGCCTTGTTAGGCATGTGGTACCCAAATGGTTGGTGTTTTTGCCACGTTTGATGTGCCTGTGACACAGTTTGCAGATGGCAACAGTGCGATCTGCTGCAGATGTGCTGAAAAAGGCCCAGACAGCTGAACTATGGGGAGTGGGCCGGGAGATAACAGCTGCAGAATGTGATGGAATAGGGTGGCTGCTCTCTACTCTTTCTTGATGCCAAACTCCTTGGGGTTGTGTCGCCTCACCTTTAGTTTCCTCCTCTGCTCTATCTGGCACCCAAGTCGCATCAGTGACCTCATCATCATCATCATCATCATCATCTCCATCTCCTCCATCTTCATCATTACCACTGGAGACAATTTGGCAATACGCTGCGGCTTGGGGAACATGAATGCCAATTTGTCTACCAGTGTTCCTCCCTCTCTCTAGGCTCATGTTCCTCTCATCCTCAACCTCAGAACCAGCATCTGAATCCAGTAATGGCTGGGCATCATCAAGGAGCAAGTGGCTGACGCTGTGGTCAAATAACTCAGCTGACTCCTCAATGGCTTATGTTAGGGCTATGGCAGGAATAGATGTGGACAAGGAGGCAGGTTTATCTACTCTGGCAACTGCCGGGGACTGCACACTTGTCTCTGCTTGTGTGACAGAGGATGAGGAGGATGAGGAAGGTTTAGTAGGCCAGTCCACCACCTCCTCTGCATGCTGTGGCTGGATAGCACAGGCAAACTCACTAAACTAAAAGGGAACGTCTGCCTCTCCTTGTTGTTCTCCCAGACATTATTGGGAGGAAGGGGCGGTGCTTATAAGCAAATGCAAAGGAGAAGTTGAAATCTGTACGTAGATGCACTTTAATCAATGTAAAGAGGTGTTTGGTGCCCTTTAATTTGAGTACTCACACTACACAGACACACTCCACGGATACACTATAATATACTGCAATATAATGCGCCAAACGTACAGTGACGCACAGAACTATATGGTGTTAAACTGGCAGTAATGCACACAGAAGTAAATGGCGTTAAACTGGCAATAACGCACAAAGCTATATGGCGTTAAACTTGTAGTAATGCACACAGAACTATATGGCGCTAAACTGGCAGTAACGCACGCAAAACTATATGGTGTTAAACTGGCAGTAACGCACGCAAAACTATATGGCGTCAAACTGGCAGTAACGTAATCAAATAGACGGTGTTCAACCGTCACTACACTGAAGCTATCTGAACTGTCCCTACTCTAGCTATATAATAATGTCAAGATTACTGACATGGTCTCACTACACTAAAGCTGAATGATCCTCCTCACTACACTCACATTATCCCTAGACTGACACTAAACTAATATTCTCCACTGACAATTGAAGCAAAATAGCACAGTATAGCACACTAACTAACAGCACTGAACAGAGCCCTGTTCTATCTCTCTCCACGCCAAAATCGCACTGAAAATGCCTGCCATTGAAAGAATACTTTTATACTGTGGGGCGGGAATGAGCCATGGTTGGATAAAGTCATGATGACCGTGTCCAATGATGACTCTGACAGTGCTCTGTGCCCTGATTTCACTGCTTCAGCCAATCACGACTTGCAAGGCACTGTTCAGTGCTGCAATGCCTTGTGGTCGGTTCGGGGGGGTCGAACAAACGGTCGAACGACCCGTTTGTTCGGCTGTTATCCAAACATCTGAACAACGAACGTTCGGCCTGAACTTATGCTCGGGCCGAACCGTTCGCCCATCCCTACTGCTAACGTCAGCTTGTTCAATTAAGCTTTGGTAATAAAACCTGGAAGCTGATTGGTTTCTTTGCAGAAGTGAGCCTGATTTTGCACTCTCCAGCTTTAGTAAATAAACCCCAGAGTGTGTTTTACTCCTTCTGTATATGGTGACATGTCAGGAATGTATTCATGTAAAGTTAATGAAATGTCTACTTTAATTATGGAAATGGTGGGGTTGAGGAAGAACTATGGAGCGTTGCCTGAATATATATTACGGTGGATAAGATCCAGAAATTTTAGCCCTGGTGAAGATGAACATACTGACAGATGACGAACCTTTGACTTAAAACAAAGCTGAAATCTGAACACTGTTATTTAACATTACACATCATCTTTGCTATTTGCACAACCTCCTCCAAAAATGAACGTCTTCTGCAATTTTGGCCAAGAGTTCAGTAGAATTCGACCTTCAGCTTGGTCTTTCCTTTGTCCTCGTCCTTAAATTGCACCTTTTCTTCTGTACAGTTGTGGCTGGTTAAGGTGTTAGTCCCACCACAAACTACATTCTGGTCTCCCGTACCACCAACTCAGGACCGTAGATCATTTTTTTTTTGGGGGGGGGGGGAGATGGGGTTCAGCAGCAGGTACTAAGTAAAAGTCTTTTTAACCACTTCAGCCCCGGAAGATTAGGCTGCTCGATGACCAGAGCACTTTTGCGATTCGGCACTGCGTCGCTTTAACTGACAATTTGCGGTAGTGCGGTCGTACCCAAACAAAATTGATGTCCTTTTTTTCTCACAAATAGACCTTTCTTTTGGTGGTATTTGATCATCTCTGCGGTTTTTATTTTTTTGCGCTATAAACAAAAAAACAGCGACAATTTTGATAAAAACACAATATTTTGTACTTTTTGCTATAATTATTATCCCCAATTATTTTTTAAAAAAGCTATTTTTTCTCAGTTTAGGCTGATATTTATTCTACATATTTTTGGTAATAAAAATCACATATTGATTGGTTTGCGCAAGAGTTATTGCGTCTACAAAATAGGGGATAGATTTATGGCATTTTTTTAATTATATTTTTGTTTTTCTAGTAATGGCGGCGATCTGCGATTTTTAACGTGACTGCGACATGGCGGACACATCGGACACTTTTGACAAGTTTTTGGGACGATTGACAATTATACAGCACTCAGTGCTATAAAAATGCATTGATTACTGTATAAATGTCACTGACAGGGAAGGGGTTAACACTAGGGGGCGATCAAGGGGTTAACTGTGTTCCCTGACTGTGTGTCCTAACTGTAGGGGGAGGGGACTGACTATAGGAGATGACAGGTGACATGGTTCCTAGCTATTAGGTATCATGATCTGCATCTCCTCTCAGAAAACAACAGGGTTTTGTGTGTTTACACACACACACATCCCTGTTCTGCCTCTCGTGCCCGTGATCGCTCGTGGATGGCGGTCATCGCGACTGCCGGTCACGTGCATCGGAACCCCCCGCAGTGCAGCGGGCACGTGCGTGCGCCTGCTATACCGCTTAAAGGAGCCCACATATAGCTACGACGGTAGGGTTGCCACCTGTTCGGGATTCACCCAGACACTTCGGGTTTGGAATCATGCATTCGGGTTTCAGACAGCATGAAACCCGGACACATTATTTCAGACCAGACTATGGCTTCCCAGCAGGGTTGCTGGCTGCAGTTGTGTAAGCCGAGTGTCTGTTACACTCTCTTTCACACTGCCCAAAACCAGCACTAACAATTACCCCTCCCTCCACACAGACGGGAGAGGAGAAAGGGCTCGGTCTGCTCCTCTTCCTCCCACCCCTACAACTTTGTGTCTGCATATACTCCTCAGCTACATCTGGATAAGAGGTCATGACTGGCAAGTGGTGAGTGAGCTCCCCATCCATCCGTCTGTGATTGAAGTCTCCCCCCTTCTCTCTCCTGCCACTGAGTAAGTACACTAAGGTAAATCAGGGTTCTCAGAGCACCCCTTACATCAGAGTTCCCCTTTACACCAGAGGCCACAGTGTTCCCCCTTACATCAGAGTCTTCTCCGTACATCAGAGTACTCAGTGTTCCCCCTTAAATCAGGGTTCCCAGAGCATCCCTTATGTTAGATTCCCCAGAGTTCTCCCTTACATCAGAGTCTGCAGAGTCCCCCCTTACAGTGAAAGGGAACTCTGCGAGTTCAGATGTAAAAGGGGAACTCTGTGGACTCTGATGTAAAGGGGGACTCTTGTGAATAACTTAATTTGATTAGAAATGTTATTTAATTGCAAAATATATGTATAGTTCATACTATAAAAAAAAGATTCCTTTGCGCCGCTAAAGTGTTCGGGTTTGACTTGAAGAAAAGGTGGCAACCCTATACGACGCCTCGCGGGATCGTGCCGACCTGCCGCAGTATAATGACGGCGGCTGGTCGGGAAGTGGTTGAATAACACAAATTGCGTCAAATTCATAAAGACTGGAAAAAGGAAAACCTACGGTATGTGTTGCTCAAAGTAAGCAATCACATCCTTGACCCTCTTGAGAATTGAACCGGATTTCTGTTTTGCCTTCTTCCAGTTTTTATGAACGTTGCCCGGTGAGATTGGTGGCGCACTGTAATGGCCAATCTTACTGGGCAGGTGCAAAGGGGACGCCATTTTGTGGAAGGAAGCACACTCGCTGATTTTTTTTTTTTTTTACGCAGCATACTAGGCAAAAGAAGTGGTACTGTGCAAAGTCCATACATACAGAACGTACCTCCCAACTTTCGAGCTGGAGAATGAGGGGCATGACAGGGAGGCAGTGATCTGCGGTGCTCAAAAAAGTGGGCATGGGCAAACATGGTAGTGGGAGGGTCTTAAGGGACACGGTTAAACAAAACCTGGGCATCCTTGTACCTATAAAATATGCTGAGGCCGAGTCTTCCATAATTGCTGTTGTGTTAGCCTGCTAGGCCCTGGCTGTTCACATGTAGCGATTTGGGTTCGTGGATAGAATCGCTGTGATTCCGCCCGCAAATTCCAAATCACACTGCAATGTTGGCAAAAACGCAGCACATGTGTTTGTGTTCCATTCGTTTTTAGTGGCACCAAAACACGGTGTGGTTTTGGATGCTTGTTGTGCGATAAATCGCTCAACAATCACAGCAAAGAGACACCACATTGTGGTGCCAGTAAAATTGAATGGAATACAAACACATGGGCTGCGTTTTGCCAGCATTGCAGTGTGATTTGGAATCGGGCGCGTTGGCGGGCAGAATTACAGCAATATTCTGGCCACGTATCCAAATCGCTACATGTGCCTAACAGGCCAACACAACAGCAATTATGGAAGACTCAATCCAGCGTCTCAATCACCAACTTTGCCACCATCTCAGATACCAGTAGAATGACAGGAATAAATTCTGCAGCACTGCAGGTCTAAGCTAGCCTGACTAAGGAGGACACAAGGGAAAGAGGGACACACCAAGTGACCCGGGATGAACTGGGTCAGTGGACAGCAGCAGCCAGCAGAAATTCAGAACATCATCCATATCCACGTCCATGTGGCAGGCTGGTGGCTAACAGCATCCTAGAGGGTCCAGCTCCTCACCCAAGTGGCAGTCAAAGGTGAGAAGTGGCACTGCAAGGAGGTGGAACCAATGGAAATAGAGAGGATTGGTGGGCCAGTAGGCGCCGGCCGCTCCCACTCTGCTCAGTGCTGCCTCCTGTCCTGGTGGCTGTGGCTGGACAAGTCAAGAAGACATGAGATCATATAAAGGAGCCTGGAGGCACCGAGGTGCAGAGGCAGAGCAGCGAGAGCCAGGACCCTCTTTAAAATTAAATAAACCCTGGGCAAACATTTTCAAAATGAGTTTACTGTGGCAGATCTGGCACCGGTTGTAATTGGTTGTCAGAGGTTACAGCACACATTACGGCTCACTGATTATTTGCAAGAGAGTACAGTAAATCATTTCTGCTTGCTGATTGGTTGCCAGAGGTTACAGCACATGTTACGGTTCACTGATTAGTTGCTAGAGGTTACAGCTCATCTAGGCTAGAGGTTACTACACATCATTACTGCTCACTGATTAGTTGCTAGAGGTTACAGCTCATCATTTCTGCTTGCTGAGTGGTTGCTAGAGGTTACTACACATCATTACTGCTCACTGATTGGTTGCTAGAGGTTACTGCACATTATTTCTGCTCACTGATTAGTTGCTAGAGGTTACAGCTCATCGTTTCTGCTTGCTGAGTGGTTGCTAGAGGTTACTACACACCATTACTGCTCACTGATTAGTTGCTAGAGGTTACAGCTCATCGTTTCTGCTTGCTGAGTGGTTGCTAGAGGTTACTACACATCATTACTGCTCACTGGTTGCTAGAGGTTACTGCACATTGTTTTTGCTCACTGATTGGTAGCTATAGATTACTGCTTACTGATTGGTTGCTAGAGAATACAGCAGTGTGACAAAGTTCTGTTAAGCATGCCGGGAGAGTAGTGGGCATGACCAGATTGCGTATAAGAATGGCCTAAGCCCCCCCATTCACATTGGAGCAGCTTGTTGACCTGTCCAATCGCATGACAAGTCGCACCCTATTGCCGGCCATGTTCAAATGCCGCACCGATCTGAAAAAGTAGTTCCTGCACTACGTTTGGTGATTTCAGGTGCGACTTACATAGACATCTGTACATGAAGCTGCACTGATATCTTCCAAGCCACACCTGAAATTTTAATTATGCGATTTCTAAAGAAGTTGCACGATTTCAAAAGCGCAGTCAATGTGAACAGGGACTCAAAGGGGATGATTAAACAGAACCACCCCTTTACCACCTACCTCTGAATGAATATAGCAGCTGCATCAACGACTATACATTGTCATGACATCAATGCTTGGCTTCACGGTGCCGCAACCCGACATGTTAAGTTTCATTGGTGGCGTCCCCGTTAAATGTGCCCATTGATGTCACAGTTGCTGCAGCCACAAACCAAATGCACAGAAAATCAGAGACTGCGGATAGATTACAGGAGATAACCAGAGACTGCGGATAGATTACAGGAGATAACCAGAGACTGTGGATAGATTACAGGAGATAACCAATGACTGCAGATGGATTACAGGAGATAACCAATGACTGCGGATAGATTACAGGAGATAACCAATGACTGCGGATAGATTGCAGGAGATAACCAACGACTGCGGATAGATTACAGGAGATAACCAATGACTGCGGATAGATTACAGGAGATAACCAGAAACTGCGGATAGATTACAGGAGATAACCAATGACTGTGGATAGATTACAGGAGATAACCAGAGACTGTGGATAGATTACAGGAGATAACCAATGACTGCGGATAGATTACAGGAGATAACCAATGACTGTGGATAGATTACAGGAGATAACCAGAGACTGTGGATAGATTACAGGAGATAACCAATGACTGCAGTTGGATTACAGGAGATAACCAATGACTGCGGATAGATTACAGGAGATAACCAATGACTGCGGATAGATTGCAGGAGATAACCAACGACTGCGGATAGATTACAGGAGATAACCAATGACTGCGGATGGATTACAGGAGATAACCAGAGACTGTGGATAGATTACAGGAGATAACCAATGACTGCGGATAGATTACAGGAGATAACCAGAGACTGCGGATAGATTACAGGAGATAACCAATGACTGCGGATAGATTACAGGAGATAACCAGAGACTGTGGATAGATTACAGGAGATAACCAATGACTGCGGATAGATTACAGGAGATAACCAATGACTGTGGATAGATTACAGGAGATAACCAGAGACTGTGGATAGATTACAGGAGATAACCAATGACTGCGGATGGATTACAGGAGATAACCAATGACTGTGGATAGATTACAGGAGATAACCAGAGACTGCGGATAGATTACAGGAGATAACCAGAGACTGTGGATAGATTACAGGAGATAACCAATGATTGCGGATGGATTACAGGAGATAACCAGAGACTGCGGATGGATTACAGGAGATAACCAATCAGTGGGATTACAGGAGATAACCAACGACTTCGGATAGATTACAGGAGAAAACCAACGACTGCGGATAGATTACAGGGGATAACCAGAGACTGCAGATAGATTACAGGAGATAACCAATGACTGCGGATAGATTACAGGGGATAACCAGAGAATGCGGATAGATTACAGGAGATAACCAGAGACTGCAGATAGATTACAGGAGATAACCAATGACTGCGGATAGATTACAGGGGATAACCAGAGAATGCGGATAGATTACAGGAGATAACCAATGACTGCGGATAGATTACAGGAGATAACCAGAGACTGCGGATAGATTACAGGAGATAACCAGAGACTGCGGATAGATTACAGGGGATAACCAGAGACTGTGGATAGATTACAGGAGATAACCAGAGACTGTGGATAGATTACAGGAGATAACCAGAGACTGTGGATAGATTACAGGAGATAACCAGAGACTGTGGATAGATTACAGGAGATAACCAATGACTGCGGATGGATTACAGGAGATAACCAGAGACTGTGGATAGATTACAGGAGATAACCAATGACTGCGGATAGATTACAGGAGATAACCAATGACTGCGGATAGATTACAGGAGATAACCAATGACTGCGGATAGATTACAGGAGATAACCAGAGACTGCAGATAGACTAGTTAAAGCACATATAGCTACTTCTTCTGCAATCTGCACTGACGCTCTGGGGGGGGTTTCAAACCCCCCCCCCCATATCTACTTCCCTGCACCAACTGACACTCCCGTACCCACCAGTGTTACCAACCTACCAGATTGAAATTTACTGGTTCGACACCCAAAATTTACTGGCACAGCCAAGCCCTGGCAGGGCCAAATCATTTAGTGGAGGGGGGATTATAAAGATGGTCCATAAAGACATGAATGAGCAAGTTTGGGGTGGAGGAACTTGACTGGCCTGCACAGAGTCCTGACCTCAACCCGATAGAACACCTTTAGGATGAATTAGAGCGGAGACTGCGAGCCAGGCCTTCTCATCCAACATCAGTGCCTGACCTCACAAATGCGCTTCTGGAAGAATGGTCAAACACTCCCATAGACACACTCCTAAACCTTGTGGACAGCCTTCCCAGAAGAGTTGAAGCTGTTATAGCTGCAAAGGGTGGGCCAACTCAATATTGAATTAAAGTTCATGTGCGTGTAAAGGCAGGTGTCCCAATACTTTTGGTAATATAGTGTGTGTGCACATTTTGTCTAATAATAATAATAATAATAATAATAATAATATTATTATCAAAATGAACATTTTACTGCAGCCTGAAGGTGTCAGTGTTCATCTATTTAATACAGTAATTTGCAAATGTAATTACATTTTAGAAAAATATATATATAATTAAATTATCCTCAAAGTTATAATAAATACATTTTCTAAAACAACATGTTTTCATATTTGTAAGCGTACAATTCTAATAAGATAAAATAAAGCATGCCACAGTTAGGGTGCCCACGTGTCCCGGATTGCCCGGGACAATCCCGCAATTAGCAGGTCTGTCACCCTCATTCCGGGACAATACAGTGTCCCCGATTGAAATTGACAGAGCGAGCAAATCCCGCCATAGCGCTGGCGCTCGCTCCGCCTCCAGTTCCGCCTCCACCTGAGACTCTGGCCCCTGGTTCTTAGAGCCGCCTGGCAAATGGCAACCAGTGAGCTCACAGCCGCGACTCACTCTGCCTAGTATGCAAAGCAAAGAAGTTAATTTTCAGCGGGGGCAGCCCCAAAGACACCAATCCACCGGCACTGCAGTCTGGGTTAGGATCTCCATGGACAGTGATCAGGAAAAATGTAAAAAGCGCCACCCCCCAGCACATTCCCGACTCCCACCTCTCTACTAGCACAAGTGGAAGGGGAGGGGGTCAGTAGTGGGGGGGGTCTGCACTGAGGGGGGGTCAGTACTGAGGGAGGGGGTCTATACTTAGTGGAGAGGGGGGTCCGTACTGAGGGAGGGGGGTTGTCACGGAACGTCCCACACTCCGCTTGAGTGCTTCCGTCATATACCGCTTCCTAAGTTCTGGAACACGAGTCCAATGGATCTGGCTATAGGAACCCCAAGAACTAGACAACACCAGTCTTGGAGTACATCAGAACTACTCTTTATTTGAGATCTCACACACATTTATACACCAGGATGACTCAAAGCTAACCTAATTAACATGAGCTCCAATAGGAGTCGTCCCGTCTCCTACATTGTATGGAGGACAATGTCATTAGCTCATTCAATTAACATAAGCACAAGTTGACACCAGCATCTCCTCACATGATGTGTCCCAACAGAATGAATCAGTTTTATCAGCAGGGGGCTGCTGGAGGAACCCCCCCCCCCCTCTTCAGGGACACAGATCCACAGCAAGGAGTCCCCATACAATATATACATGACTGAGTCCGATTAATACAGTTCAGACTGGATTTCTCATTCACCTCAAATGCTAGGGCCCATAATCTGTGGGCAACAGGCCCGCACACAGTCCTCTCCAACAGCCTCTGCTCCGGCCAGGTCCGTGACATTTCTCCCCTTTCGGCAGGAGACTAACATAGGAGGAGACCCCAGACGGGTTGACTCCGAAGTTAGTCAGTAGTCCCAGTCCTCTACTGCCTGTACCCACACAGTACCCCAAACAAATTATTCCAAACAGTGTATTACTCACCCAGCCATCCTCTGCCTCTCTCAGAGAACATATCTGCCGCTGGGGAGAGGCCCGGACTGGCCCTTCTCCCTGGAATCCTTTCTGCCGCTGGAGAGAAGACAGGGGGACTGGGCTCACTCCATCCTGCTGTTGGGGATCTGGGCCGACTGCCCAGCATCCCTGGGGTATACAGGTGAGGACTGAAGCCCCATCAACCGACACCAGATCAAGCTGCAGTTGTGAGGTGATGACTGCATTCTCTCCTTGGATCCTGATCTGCAGCTCGCGATAGACTGCCACCTCCTCACCTTGGGCCTCCACAATTGCTGCAGGTGTGGGGCAGAGGTCTTGGACCCTCTGTCCGGTTGCCAGCACTTCTGTTGGGGGTTTGCTAGGTGGTTCCTCCTCTACAGAAATGTCTATTAAATCCCCAGTCTCTGGAAGTGGTAAAAGTGTGGGACAGAGGTCTTGGACCCTCTGTTCAGTTACCAGATCTTCAGCTGGAGAAGTTTGTTTTAACTCCATAGATGCTGCTGGCAGAAAATCACATGTCCCTGTCAGTGTTGTGGGAGAAAGGCCGACTACCTCTTCTCTCAGGAAGGCCGAAGCCACTGTTGGTGCTGGGCAGAACACAGTGAACTTTGGCCCTGATAGCAGCTCTTCTGCTGGAGGCTCATCAGGTTGTTTTTCCTCAGCAGAAAAGTCTATCAAGTCCCATGTCTCTGCAACTGATGTCTGGGGATATAGGTTCACCATCTCCTGTCCATGGAACCCAGAAGATGTTATCAGTGCTGGGCAGAGGTTAGCAGAGCTCTGCCCTGTTGTCAGCACTTCAGGTTTGGGGACGGCAATCTCCGGATTTTCCACTGCCGATTCTCTGGCATGCTGCTGAACTTGTTCTAGCAGTTTCCTGTATGCCCTTTCCAGATGCTGTTCCTTCCTTAGCAAATGGTCCAGATCAGGTTTGAGCTCTGAGACCCCTGCAAGACCGAGCATAGACTCTCTATAGTCTCTCATGTCCTCAAGGTCAGGTTCCCCCTCATCGCCAAACATAAAAAGATCTGTAAGGTTCTCCCACATCAATCCAGGGCCGCCAAAGTCATATCCCTCCGGAGAGAATTCTGTTGTCTCTCCTAAATATCCCTCCTCTGCGTGCCATTGCAGAGCCCGATAACGATTGTCCAGCTCTATCTCCTGCTGGACCAGCCTGTCCAACTCAGTCACCCATTGCTCCTGGGGCTGCTCTCCCAGGAATGCCATCCGCAATGCCCGTTGGTCACTGGCCCGTTGCTCTTGGGTTGGGAAGCACTTGCCCTGTTTTATACCAGCGAGACGGAGGGCTGCAATCCAGAGCTCCACCCGAATCAGCTGCCTGAGCTCCAGGTATTCATCCTCAGACACAGTCCTGGTGTACGTTGAAAGGATGATCCGCAGCAGCCCCGGGAATTCTGATGCCAGGTCCATATCTCCGCTGGGGTGAATGAAGTCTGCTATGCTGATCTTGGATCCAGTTGGAGGTTTGGATGTCCCAGACTTCAGGGAGCTATCCCACTGCTTGCCACCAATGTCACGGAACGTCCCACACTCCGCTTGAGTGCTTCCGTCATATACCGCTTCCTAAGTTCTGGAACACGAGTCCAATGGATCTGGCTATAGGAACCCCAAGAACTAGACAACACCAGTCTTGGAGTACATCAGAACTACTCTTTATTTGAGATCTCACACACATTTATACACCAGGATGACTCAAAGCTAACCTAATTAACATGAGCTCCAATAGGAGTCGTCCCGTCTCCTACATTGTATGGAGGACAATGTCATTAGCTCATTCAATTAACATAAGCACAAGTTGACACCAGCATCTCCTCACATGATGTGTCCCAACAGAATGAATCAGTTTTATCAGCAGGGGGCTGCTGGAGGAACCCCCCCCCCCCTCTTCAGGGACACAGATCCACAGCAAGGAGTCCCCATACAATATATACATGACTGAGTCCGATTAATACAGTTCAGACTGGATTTCTCATTCACCTCAAATGCTAGGGCCCATAATCTGTGGGCAACAGGCCCGCACACAGTCCTCTCCAACAGCCTCTGCTCCGGCCAGGTCCGTGACAGGGGTCTATACTTAGTGGAGGGGGTTCGTACTGAGGGAGGGGGGTCTATACTTAGTGGGGAGGGGGTCTGTACTGAGGGAGGGGGTCTATACTTAGTGGAGAGGAAGGTCCGTACTGAGGGAGGGAGGTCTATACTTAGTGGAGAGGAAGGTCCGTACTGAGGGAGGGGGGTCTATACTTAGTGGAGAGGAAGGTCCGTACTGAGGGAGGGGGTCTATACTTAGTGGAGAGGGGGGTCCTTATTGAGGGAGGAGGTCTATACTTAGTGGAGAGGGGGGTCTGTACTGAGGGAGGGGGTCTATACTTAGTGGAGGGGGGAGCTGTACTGAGGGAGGGGGTCTAAACATAGTGGAGAGGGGGGTCCGTAGTTAGGGAGGGGGTCTATACTTAGTGGAGGGGGGTCTGTACTAAGGGAGGAGGTCTATACTTAGTGGAGAGGGGGGGTCTGTACTGAGGGAGGGGGTCTATACTTAGTGGAGAGGGGGGGTCCGTACTGAGGGAAGTGGTCTATACTTAGTGGAGGGGGGTCCTTATTAAGGGAGGGGGTCTATACTTAGTGGAGAGGGGGGTCCTTATTGAGGGAGGGGGTCTATACTTAGTGGAGAGGGGGGTCCGTACTGAGGGAGGGGGTCTATTATTACAATGTAATTATACAAATACATTTCAAGCATGGTGTTGGGATGATAAGTGCTAAAATCTGATTCACCCGACAAAACATTCGCCGCCGAAATCCCGTCAACCCCGAGACTATACTCATACATTCAACGCCACCCCCCCGGTCCTTGGCAAAGGACCCTGAATGGCAGTTTGGAAATGTGGTCACCCTAATGCCACCACAGCCCAAAGGTGTCAGTGTTTGTCTGTTTAATACTGTAATTTTCAGATGTAAGTACAGTATTTTAAGAAAAAGCATAACTATAATAATATCTACTGTCATTTTTTGATTTAATTATAATATAAAAGTTTTATATATATAAATAAATAAATAAATATATATATATATATATATATATATATATATATATATATATATATATATATATATATATATATATATATTTATATATATAATTTGTTTTATTAACTTTAAGATATGTACATATAATCAAATTCCTGAAAAATATATATTTTTTATGCATTTTTAGCCTCTATAATAATGAAAAAAAATCAAGTACGTTGTTTTTTTTAAATTAAAGTGTACCAAATAAAATTGATACATTTTCATTAAAAAATAAAATAAATATATATATATATATATATATATATATATATATATATATATATGTATATATATATATATATATATACACATATTAGGTATGCTATTGTCAAGTAAATTAATGCACGCTGGCCTTGTTAAATTTGGCCTTGGCATTTAAGCAGAAATGGTCATAAAAAGGGTAAACCTATTTATTTTGTATAAGCAATATTTGCAACTTTTCAGGATTCTTGGCTCCTGCCCTACGAGCGACCTTCGAGCAAAGACAGCTTCCCCATGAATAATTTGCATTATTTTTTTTTTTAAGTCACAACCTAAAATGATATAAAATTGGTGCCTTTAATTTGCCTCTTACGCTCCCAGAATCTTGTGAAAGGACCTGTTTTATAGACGTTTTGCAATGCGATTTAATGCTGACAGCTTATACCTTCCTGGAAAAATGCTGTATGAATTCAATTACAACCAATTTTAAGGAAATAATTATTGTTTTAAATGTTATGGCCACCCAGCGAGAACCCAAGATAGAGAAAATTACCTAGCATGGCTCACGGCTGTGTTTTTTTTTTTTTTTTAATTCTCAATAAGAATAGTCATTATGTTGTGTGATAGAGCTAATAAAATCACTTTTATTTATTTTTCTTGGTGTCACTGTAATGTTTTTTTTATTGTGAGGCTGGGGGTGGTCACACGCTGTGTGGCTGCAGTGGAAAAAAAAAATCTATGATGGGACTGCTTTGTATTCTTTGCATATAGAGAATGAAGTTCTCTGTGATATATATTTGGGTGGCGGGATCTGGGAACAGAGGGGGTAGTGAGAGAGCAGAAAAAAAAAAAATCGAAATTTGAATTATTTTTTGTCTTTCACAGGCAAAACTTCAAACTGCACAAAACTGACTTTTCAAAAGCATTACTCGGTAAGAGTGAATCTCTGGCCCAACCGGGAAAATTGGGAAGGGTTAAAGCAGGACTCCCTATTCTTAAATTTCCTCTACAGCAGAGCTGGAGCATGAGAGGAAAAAGCAGCACAAGAAGCCAGTGTATGTTCTGGAAAGAAGCGTGCTGATAATGCTGGATGGCTTAACTCCAATGTAAAAATGCATATAAAAGCAAAGGAGAAGGCCTTCAAAAAATACAAGGTTGAGGGATCATCCTCAGCATTCAGACTTTATAAGCAATGCAACAGGAAATGTAAGGGTGCAATTAGGACGGCTAAGATAGAACATGAAAGACACATAGCGGAGGAGAGCAAAAAAAATCCCAAGAAATTCTTTAAGTATATAAACAGTAAAAAAGGGAGGACAGACCATATTGGCCCCATAAAGAATGAGGAAGGACATCTGGTTACAAAGGATGGGGAGATGGCAAAGGTATTGAATTTATTCTTCTCCTCAGTCTTCACGAGTGAATCGGGGGGCTTCAGTAACCAAAACTGCAGTGTTTATCCTCATGACACAACACAGGAAACACCTCCATGGTTAACAGAGGACAGAATTAAAATTAGACTCGAGAAACTTAACATTAATAAATCACTGGGACCAGATGACTTGCATCCGAGGGTACTTAGGGAACTCAGTCAAGTGATTGCCAGACCGTTGTTCCTAATTTTTACAGACAGTCTATTGACTGGAATGGTACCAGCTGATTGGAGAAAAGCCAATGTAGCACCAATATTTAAAAAGGGCCCAAAATAACTCCCTGGGAATTACAGACCAGTTTGCCTAACATCAATAGTATGTAAACTCTTGGAGGGGATGATAAGGGACTATATACAAGATTTTAGTAATAAGAACGATATCATTAGCAGTAATCAGCATGGATTCATGAAGAATCGTTCTTGCCAAACCAATCTATTAACCTTCTATGAGGAGGTGAGTTGCCATCTAGATAAAGGAAGGCCTGTAGACGTGGTGTATCTGGATTTTGCAAAAGCATTTGACACAGTTCCCCATAAACGTTTACTGTACAAAATAAGGTGCGTTGGCATGGACCATAGGGTGAGTACATGGATTGAAAACTGGCTACAAGGGCGAGTTCAGAGGGTGGTGATAAATGGGGAGTACTCAGAATGGTCAGGGGTGGGTAGTGGGGTCCCCCAGGGTTCTGTGCTGGGACCAATCCTGTTTAATTTGTTTATAAACGACCTGGAGGATGGGATAAACAGTTCAATCTCTGTATTTGCAGACGATACTAAGCTAAGCAGGGCAATAACTTCTCCGCAGGATGTGGAAACCTTGCAAAAAGATCTGAACAAATTAATGGGGTGGGCAACTACATGGCAAATGAGGTTCAATGTAGAAAAATGTAAAATAATGCATTTGGGTGGCAAAAATATGAATGCAGTCTATACACTGGGGGGAGAACCTCTGGGGGGATCTAGGATGGAAAAGGACCTGGGGGTCCTAGTAGATGATAGGCTCAGCAATGGCATGCAATGCCAAGCTGCTGCTAACAAAGCAAACAGAATAGCATGCATTAAAAGGGGGATCAACGCAAGAGATAAAACGATAATTCTCCCACTCTACAAGACTCTGGTCCGGCTGCACCTGGAGTATGCTGTCCAGTTCTGGGCACCAGTCCTCAGGAAGGATGTACTGGAAATGGAACGAGTACAAAGAAGGGCAACAAAGCTAATAAAGGGTCTGGGGGATATTAGTTATGAGGAAAGGTTGCGAGCACTGAACTTATTCTCTCTGGAGAAGAAACGCTTGAGAGGGGATATGATTTCAATTTACAAATACCGTACTGGTGACCCCACAATAGGGATAAAACTTTTTCGCAGAAGAGAGTTTAATAAGACTCGTGGCCACTCATTACAATTAGAAGAAAAGAGGTTTAACCTTAAACTACGTAGAGGGTTCTTTACTGTAAGAGCGGCAAGGATGTGGAATTCCCTTCCACAGGCGGTGGTCTCAGCGGGGAGCATTGATAGCTTCAAGAAACGATTAGATAATCACCTGAATGACCGCAACATACAGGGATATACAATGTAATACTGACACATAATCACACACATAGGTTGGACTTGATGGACTTGTGTCTTTTTTCAACCTCACCTACTATGTAACTATGTAACTATGATAGGGGGAGAGAGCCGAGTGACCGAGAGATGAGCTGACCATTGTTCCGCTTCTTCTTTTAACTGATCAGGCACTGAGGACATCTAGTGGCGGAAAAAACGTACTGCTGGGAAAAATCTTTGGAGTGAAGCAGAATATCCACTTGCCAACGGCAATACAAATATTACATTATATTACCGAAAGTATTGGGACGCCTGCCTTTACACGCACATGAACTTTAACCACTTCATGACCAGGCCATTTTTGCGACACGGCATTGCGTTATTTAACTGAGAATTGCACGGTCCTGCGACGTTGTACCCAAATACATTTGATGTACTTTTTCCCCCACAAATAGAGCTTTCTTTAGTTGGTATTTGATCACCTCTGCGGTTTTTATTTTTTTGCGCTAAAAACAAAAAAGGAGCGACAATTTTGTAAAAAAACAAAACAATATATTTTACTTTCTGCTATAAAACACATCCAATAAAATTTTTAAAAAAAAATCTAATTTCTTCATCACTTTAGGCCAATGTGTATGCTTCTACATGTTTTTGGTAGAAAAAAAAAAAAATCCCAATAAGCGTATATTGATTGGTTTGAGCAAAAGTTACAGCGTCTACAGACTATGGGATAGATTTATTTATTTATTTAGTTTCATATTTTATATTAGTAATGGCAGCAATCAGCGACTTATAGCGGAACTGTGTATTGCGGTGGACACATCTGACACTAAGTGACACTTTTGACGCTTTTTGGGGACCAGTGACACTAATATAGTGATCAGTGTTAAAAATATACACTGTCACTATACTAATGACACTGGCTGGGAAGGGGTTAACATCAGGCGTGATCAAAGGCTTAACTGTGTGCCTAGCCAGTGTTTTGCTACTGTTGGGGGAGGTGCTTGTACTAGGAGAAGGCCTGGATTGGTGCCCCTGCCTAGCAGAGACACAGGATCCATGTCTTCTGTACTGACAGAACAGTGAACTGCCGGTGTACTGAAGCATCGGTGGGTGCCGGTGGACATCGAGTCCGCTGTACCCACCAATCAGCTCCCGCTGTGTCTATTCTATTGTTTTTTTTTAATGCTATTCTTTACTATTCTATTTGAATTTCAGAAGATGGTTATATTCTTTCTATTTTTTTATTCTATTCTATTTCTTTCTATTCCATTCTATTCTGTTTATTTTCTATCCTATTTTGTTCTGTTTTACTCTATTCTATTCTTTTATTTTCTGTTATATTCTTTTCTATTCTATTCAATTTTTTTCTATTCTATTCCTTTATTTTCTATTCTATTTTATCCTCTTTGGAAATTGGAAAACGATTCAAATTCGAAAATGATTTGATTCTATTCCTTTATTTTCTATTCTATTTTATTCTCTTTTGGAAATTGGAAAACGATTTGAGTTTGAAAATGATTTGAATTCGAAAACTATTCGAAATTGATTTGAAAACTTTTCAAATTGATCCGAATTCGAAAATTTTAATCGAATACGAAAAAACAAAACAAAACAAGTCCTTGTGGACCGGCCGCCACTGGTCAGGGTGCCAGGCCAGTAGTCACACACAGGATATCAGCCAGAGGAAAGGCAGCAAGCAGAGTCAGGAGTCAGGTTGACTGGCCTGCACAGAGTCCTGACCTCAACCCGATAGAACACCTTTGGGATGAATTAGAGCGGAGACTGAGAGCCAGGCCTTCTCGTCCAACATCAGTGCCTGACCTCACAAATGCGCTTCTGGTCAAACATTCCTATAGACACACTCCTAAACCTTGTGGACAGCCTTCCCAGAAGACTTGAAGCTGTTAGAGCTGCAAAAGGTGGGCCAACTCAATATTGAACCCTACGGACTAAGACGTCATTAAAGTTCACGTGCGTGTAAAGGCAGGCGTCCCAATACTTTTGGTAATATAGTGTATTTACCATAGTTTATGGACTCTTTCACATAAACACGCATTGAGATTTTTTTTTTTAGCAGAATGCATTTTGGTCTAAATTTATGATTTTAAAAAATTTGATTTTAAATTTTTGAAATTTTTGATTTTTAAGAAATTTGATTTTTATTGGATATGTTTTTTAAAATAAAGCCAAAAAATATTGGTCTTTTTTCACATTTTTTAGTGTACATAGCAAAAAAAATAAAAATTAACAGTGGTGATCAAATAGCATCAAAATAATTCTCTATTTGTGTGAAAAACATGATATAAATTTCATTTGGGTACAGTGTCGCATGACCGCACAATTTCCAGTTAAAGTAGCGCAGTGCTGAATGGCAAAAAATGGTCTGGTCATGAAGAGGGTAAAATCTTCTGGAGGTCAAGTGGTTAAAAATGACTTTTTCTTTTTAATCTGTAAAATTCAATACAATATGGTAGCCTGGAGGCGTTCTGTACACTGTTGGTACAGAATGACTGATTTTCCCAGAAGTCTTCACTAAGATACAAATCAGAGTTTAGGCACCCCCTACAATAGTTTGGGTGGGATACTTTTAAAGGGGATGAAGACTAGGCACGTGCACTGCCGAAAAATGTGTTTGTTTTCGTTTCATTCGTTTTTTTCGTTAATTCTAAAAATTCGTAAATTCGTAAACTCGAAATTTCGGAAGTTCGGAAATTCAGAAATTCGAAAATTCGTAAATTCAAAAATTCGAAAATTTGGAATTCGTAAATTTGTAAATTCGAAAATTTGGAATTCGTAAATTCATAAACTCGAAAATTTGAAAGTTCGGAAATTCAGAAATTAGAAAATTCGAAAATTAGGAATTCGTAAAATTTGTAAATTTGTAAATTTGTAAATTCGAAAATTCATAAATTCGAAAATTGGGAATTTGTCAATTTGTAAATTCGAAAATTCGGAATTCAAAAATGTGAAAATTCAACAATTTGGAAATATGGCATTCATTATTTGTAACTTAGCGTAATGGATAAATTCTTATTTGTTACGTTCACTAACAGCCAAATTTGAAAGGAAATTCCAATACCTATAATTTAATAGTTCGTAATAGTTAAGTTATTATTAGTTTATTATTATTTTAGATTTTTGAGTTTTCAGGTTTTTGAATTTTGGGATTTTCGTTCTTTCGAATTTTCGCATTTCCGAATGTCGAATTTCCGAATTTCTGAATTTTCGAATTTCCGAATTTCTGAATTTCCGAATTTCTGAATTTGAGAATTTCCGAATGTCGAATGTCCAAATTTCTGAAATTTTGAATTTACGAGTTTCTGAATTTACGAATTTCCGAATTTTCAAATTTCCGAATGTCGAATTTACAAATTTCTGAATTTCCGATCTTTCGAATTTATAATTTCCGAATGTCCGAATTTCCGAAGTTTTACATTTCCGAATTTTCAAATTTCCGAATGTTCAGAAAAATTTGGAAATTCAAAAATTCGGAAATTTGGATATTTCCAAATTAACAAATTTGTCTAAATTTGTTAAAGAACGAATTTGGAACTAAACGAATTGCACATGTCTAATGCAGATCCTGCATCTTTTCACATTGGAACACTGAGAACGCACCAGGTGATTATAAGAACCAGACCTTCCCATTTAGAATCAGTCTGCAAAGGACCTGGGGAAATATACAGCTGCTACTAAGTTTGTTAAAATTCCCCCAATGCGCATTGATCACCCAGAGGGGATTGTTTTTTTCCTCAACAAAAATGGGGCTATTCTTTAAGTCAATGCAGCATCTACAGATGACCAGTAGAGGGAGAATCTACTCATTTTACATGAACTGTTACAGTCTCAAAAATATATCACACCAAGCAAATCAAATGTGCAAATCCTATAAAATATTGCTTTTCGGTAAAAGGAGGCAAGGAGACTGTGCACTATGCAAATGCAATTGTTCCAGAGCTTAGTAAATGAGGTAAAGTTTCACTTTGCAAAGAATACCCAATCACATGCAAGGAAAATAAAAAAAACAGCATTTTTGCTTGCACATGATTGGATGATAGAAGTCAGCAGAGCTTCCCTTCGTCTACTGAGCTCTGGGTAACTTCTCTTCCAAAGTCTTTAGTAAATGAATCCCAATGTTTCAAAATATATTCTCAAATTACAGCAAAGAAATGTGTGTGTGTGTATATATATATATATATATATATACTGTATATACACTGACCAGCCACTTTATTAGATCACATGGCCAATCACAAGTCAGCAACTAGACATGGTGAAGACGACTTGCTGAAGTTCATACCGAGCATCGGAGTGGGGAAGAAAGGGGATTTAAGTGATTTTGAACGTGGCATAACCGGTTGTTGTCGCCAGACAGGCTGATGTGAGTATTTCAAATACTGCTGATCTCCCGGGATTTTCTCGCACAACCATCTCTCGGGTAGGGATGAGCCAAACACCCCCCGGTTCGGTTTGCGGCAGAACATGCGAACGGACCGAAAGTTTGTGCGAACATTCGAACACCGAACACTATGGGACTCGAACGTGAGAAATCAAAAGTGCGAATTTTAAAGGCTAATATGCAAGTTATTGTCCTAAAAAGGGTTTGGGGACCCAGGTCCTGCCCCAGGGGACATGTATCAATGGAAAAGAAAGTTTTAAAAACGAAGTGATTTTAATAATGCTTAACGTGAAAAAATAAAAGTGAAATATTCCTTTAAGTATCGTACCCCGTCGGGTCCCGGCAATATGGATGGAAATTATTGAGAAAAACGGCATGGGTACCCCCCCCCCAGCCCATTACCAGGCCCTTTGGGTCTTGTATGGATATTAACCGGTTCAATACCGGGCATTTTCACCATCTTCCTTCCCAGACCAATTTTTAGTTTTCAGCGCTGTCGCACTTTAAACGACAATTGCGTGGTCGTGCGACGTTGTACCCAAACACATTTTTCCCCACAAATAGAGCTTTCTTTTGGTGGTATTTGATCACCTCTGTGGTTTTTATTTTTTGCGCTATAAACAAAAGAAGAGCGACAATTTTGAAAAAAACACAATATTTTTTTACTGTTTGCTATAATAAATATCCCAATTTGTTTTTAAAAAAACACATTTTTTCCTCAGTTTCGGCCGATACGTATTCTTCTACATATTTTTGGTAAAAAAAACGCAATAAGCGTATATTGATTGGTTTGCGCAAAAGTTATAGCGTCTATAAAATACGGGATAGATTTATGGCATTTTTTTAAAAAAAATTATTTTTTTTTACTAGTAATAGCGGCGATCGCGATTTTTTTTCGTGACTGCGACATTATGGCGGACACATCGGACACTTTTGACACATTTTTGGGACCATTCACATTTATACAGCGATCAATGCTATAAAATTGCATTGATTACTGTGTAAATGTGACAGGCAGTGAAGGGGTTAACCACTAGGGGGGCGGGGAGGGGTTAAATGTGTTTCCAAGGGAATGCTTCTAACTGTAGGGGGAGGGGACGTACAAGGGGAGGAGACCGATCAGTGTTCCTCTGTTCTGGGAACACAGATTGGTCTCCTCTGAGCTGACAGGACGTGGATCTGTGTGTTTACTCACACAGATCCACGGTCCGGCCCGGTTAACGGGCAACCGCGGGTGCCCGGCAGACATCGCGGCCGCCGGGCACACGCACCGGGTCCCAAGCAACGCGGCGGGCGCGCGCCCCCTAGGCGGCCGGAAACCCGAGGCCGTCATATGACGTCCACCCAGGATGGGAGATCCCATCTGTGGACGTCATTTGACTATAGGCCGGTCCTGAAGTGGTTAAGGGGAACCCCGCACCCAAATTAAAAAAATAAAAGGCGTGGGGCCCCCAGGCCCTATATACTCTGAACAGCATTATACAGGCAGTGCAAACATGACAGGGACTGTAGAATCTGTTTGTAATTTGGAACAGGTACATTTTGTAAGTGTAGCGCCAGCCAAAGAAAATCAATTTTTAAGCTTTTTGGATAACATAGGGAAGGGTTATCACCCCTGTAACATTTGTTTCGCTGTCTGTGCCCCTGTTCAGAAGATTTCACCTCACTTTCTGTCCCAATGACAATTGGATTTTGAAAATTTGGGGTTATTAGGGAAACAAGGATTGGTGATAAAGCATCAATGAAGACACCTTTTTCCCATATTACCTCTTACAGGAGAGAATTTCCCTTCCTGGGGGTAGATTTCCTCTCACTTCCTGTTGTCTCCCTCCGTTTGTAAGTAGGAGCTGTTTGTAAGTCTGATGTTTGAAAGTAGGGGACCGCTTGTATATACTATACGGCCTGCCCTATATACTCTGCAGAAAATTGGGCCTTAGGTGTTGGTGGTCCCAGAACACTGTAAGCCCTCACAGTTACACTTGGTGGGCGCTGGAACGGGCCCTGCTGTGAAATATTATATGAAGAATTGTAATTACAGGCCCCTGTTGAACAAGGGCAGAAAAATTGGGCCTTTGGTGGTGGTGTGGTGGTGATGCCACAACACTGTAAGGCCCCTTTCACACTGGGGCGGGAGCGGCGTCGGCGGTAAAGCGCCACTATTGTAAGCGGCGCTTTACCGTCGCTATGTGGCCGCTAGCGGGGCGGTTTTACCCCCGCTAGCGGCCGAGAAAGGGTTAAAAACCTCTGCAGAGGCGCTTTGCCGGCGGTATAGCCGCGCCGTCCCATTGATTTCAATGGGCAGGAGCGGTAAAGGAGCGGTATACACTCCGCTCCTTCACCGCTCCAAAGATGCTGCTAGCAGGACTTTTTTTACCGTCCTGCCAGCGCACCGATCCAGTGTGAAAGCCCTCGGGGCTTTCACACTGGAATCAAAGCAGCGGCACTTTTGGGTCGGTTTGCAGGCGCTATTATTAGCGCAATAGCGCCTGCAAACCGCCTCAGTGTGAAAGGACCCTAAGCCCTCACAGTTACTCTTGGTGGGCACAGGAACGAGCCCTGCTGTGAAATATTAGACCAAAAATTGTAATTACATGCCCCTGTTAAACAGGGGCAGAAAAATTGGGTCTTAGGCAGTGGTGGTGGTGCCACAACACTGTAGCCCCTCACAGATTCTGTTGCTGAGCGCAGGAACGAGCCCTGCTGTGAAATATTAGAGCAAATATTGTAATTACATGCCCCTGTTAAACAGGGGCAGAAAAATTGGGCCTTAGGCACTGGTGGTGGTGCCACAACACTGCAATCCCTCACAGATTCTGTTGCTGAGCACAGGAACGAGCCCTGCTGCGAAATATTACAGCAAAAATTGTAATTACATGCCTCTGTTAAACAGGGGCAGAAAAATTGGAAACAAAAATGTTCTTAGAAGCTATCAACATGAACATTGAGGAGGAATAGGATAGTCACTCAGCATAACAGGATAGTCACTCAGCATAGGAAGTCTTCAAGGGATCTCACATTCATAGAAAAATTAGGTTAGCATCAGGTGCTTGGTAGCTGGTGATCCAAGACTGATTCATTTTTATCAACTGAGTCTGTGGACAGGTGCTCTCTATGATCGGTTACCAAGCCCCCAGCAGCACTGAATGTGCGTTCAGAAAGAACGCTGGATGCCGGACAGGCCAGTAGCTCAGTTACATATTGTGCAAGCTCTGGCCAGTGATCCATCCTCAATACCCAGTAACCCAGTGGATTTTCGGTTGGAAAGGTCTCCAAGTCTGATCTTGCCCCTAGGTATTTCTGCACCATGTAAATCAGATGCTGGCGATGGTTGCTGGAACCTGCAGACCTAGGGGCTGCGGACTAAAGAATTGTCTGAATGCATCGATCAGACGGCCACTTTCTCCACCGCTCCTTCTGTGACTGACCGAAAGCCTCAGCAACACGTTGTTCAGGAGGACCAGGAAATTGTAACCTCCCAGGCTTAGGAAACGTATTGCACAAATCTTTCTGCAAGGCCTCCCGAAGATGTTTCATCCTCTGCTCCCTCTGCGAAGGCTGGATAAGTTCCGCAACCTTACCCTTGTAATGTGGAAGGGTTGCCAGCCAGTAATGATCCCTCTCCTTGATACCACAAATCCGAGGGTCCTTTTGCAGGCTTTGCAGGATCAGGGAGGCCATGCAGGGAAGGTTTGCTGAGGTGTTCGATCCGGAGTCCTCTGGGTCACTAAGGATGACATGATCCACAGCCACCTCCTCCCAGCCACGTACAAGTCCATGGGTTTCTTGGGACTGAAAACGATCCCTTGAAGACTGCTGCTGATGCTGAGTGCTAGGTTCCACCTCCATGCTGACACAATCCTCACCCTCCTCCTCTTTCTGTGTGATTGGCGGGCCCACAGGAATACTGTCTGGATAAAGGGGGCCTTGAGAGGTAAGGAAGTCCTCCTTTTCCTCCCGCTGTTCTGCCTCAAGTGCCCTGTCCATTATTCCACGAAGCGTGTGCTCTAACAGGAAGACAATCACTGATGATAATCACTGATGCATGCACTGTCACTGCTCACCATCCTCGTGGCCTCCTCAAATGGTGAAAGGACAGTGCATGCATCCTTGATCAGTAGCCACTGGCGTGGCGAAAAAAAGCCAAGCTCTCCTGTCCTTGTGCCATACTCACACAGGAACTCATTGATGGCTCTCTGCTGTGCGTGCAGCCGCTGCAGCATTGCCAATGTTGAGTTCCACCTGGTGGGCATGTCACAAATGAGGTGGTTCTTGGGCAGGTTGCATTCCTTTTGAAGGTCAGCCAGCTGAGCACTGGCATTATATGACCGGCGGAAATGCCCACAGACTTTCCTGGCCTGCCTTAGGAGATCCTGTAAGCCCGGGTACCTGCACAAGAACTGCTGCACCACCAAATTAAAGACGTGAGCCAAACAGGGAACATGGGTCAAGTGTCCCTGGCGGAGGGCGGAGAGGAGGTTGGTGCCATTGTTGCAAACCACCATTCATGGCTGAAGCTGGCGTGGCGTCAACCACCTCTGAGTCTGCCCCTGCAGAGCTGACAGAATCTGTGCCCCAGTGTGGCTCCTTTCCCCTAAGCAGACCAACTCAAGCACCGCATGGCATTTTTTTGCCATGCGTAGCCCCTTGAACCGCTGGTTCTGAGGTCAAATCTGCAAAGGAAGAGGCCATAGAGGAAGAAGAAGAGGAGGGGGTGGAGGAGAGAGGTGTGGCAGAATCACCGCTACTAGCATTTTGGAGGCGTGTTGGCAGAACAAACCTCCAACAATACTGCACCCTGTCCTGCATCCTTCACAGCTGCCAGCAGAGTTACCCAGTGCGCCGTGAAAGAAAGGTAACGTCCCTGTCCATGCCTTCTGGACCATGAGTTAGCGGTAATATGCACCTTACCACTGACTGCCCTGTTCAACGAGGCCAAGACATTGCCTTCCACATGCCGGTAGAAAGCCGGAATGGCCTTCCGTGAAAAGAAATGGCGTTTGGGAACCTGCCACTGAGGTACTGCACATTCCACAAATTCACAAAAGGGGGAAGAGTCTACCAGCTGAAAAGGCAGCAGTTGGAGTACTAGCAATTCAGCCGCTGAGCATGTGGAGGGCTGAGACCAAATTTCTTTTGACGGTTTAGCAACTGGGGTAGGGAAATTTGCCTGCTACAATTGGATGTTGGTGTAGCGATAGCAGATTGCCCACAAGTACTTGGCACACCTAATTCTACACCTGCATTCCTCTCAGTGCAGGTTTCTGAGAGGACTGAAGGTATAGTGGGGTTGGATACCAGCTGATGAGGAGCAAGGAGAGGTCCGCCTTGTTCTTTGGTGTGGGTCTTTTAAGTACTGTTGCCAACGGATTGCATGGGAGGTCGATATATGTCTGGTCAAGCATGTGGTGCCCAAGCGGCTGCTGTTTTGGCCATGCTTGATATGCTTCAGACATATGTTGCAAACAGCAACGGTGCAATCTGCTGCACACGCATCAAAAAAGCCCACACCAAAGAACTTTTCAAAATACAGCAGCGCCCTGCACATGTGGAGCTCTGCGGTGTGATGCAGTCGGGTGGCTGCCCTTAAGCTGGCTCCTGGATGGCATCCTGCCTTGTTAGAGATGTGCCTCCTCCTCCTCTCTTTTATCAGGCACCCATGTAGAATGACCTCATCATCCCCTCCCTTCTCGTCACTGGAGCAAACCTGGCAGTATGCTGCAGCTGGGGCAACATGACTGCCAGTTTCTTGTCCTTCTTGGGCACCCCCTCTCTCTGGGCTCACGTTACTGCCTTCTTCAACCTGGGTACCATCATCGGAGCCTTCAAAACGCTGTGCATTCTCCTGCAGCATGTACCCGACACTGTGGTCGAACAGTTCGGAGGACTCCTCCGTGCATGATGGTGGGGCTAGGGAAGGAGTAAATGATTACATTGAGCCGATGGAATAGGCCGCTTTGGCAGCTGCATTGGCAGTCAAACTATTCTGAGCCTGGGTGACAGAGGATGAGGAGGAAGAGGACAGCTTAGTTATCCACTCTACCAACTCTTCTGCATGTTGTGGATCAACACTGCCAGCTGCCGAAAAAAAGGACAAGCGTGTCCTACGGCTACGTGCTGAGGATGCACCGTGTCCATGACCAGCACTGTTGGCTGTAGACACAGAGCCTGCTTGCCCTCTTTTAGTGGCCTGTGAGCGTCTGCCTCTCCTTGGTGGCCTTCCAGACATGCTGTAAAATTTTATTAGCAAAATACCGCCTGAAGTTTACTAGAAAAAGTACACCAGGAATGGCCTGCAGTCAGATATAGGCTTGGCTAGACTAGAATGCAGTGGATATACATATATGTAGGAGACTGTATATATATTTTATGCACTGCAGCTCACTGAATCACCTGCCTGCCTGAAAGTATATTTGAAAACGTACACCAGGAATGGCCTGCAGTTAGATATAGGCTTGGCTAGACTGGAATGCAGTGGATATATATATGTAGGAGACTGTATATATATTTTATGCGCTGCAGATCACTGAATCACCTGCTTGCCTGACAGTATATTAGAAAAAGTACACCAGGAACAGTAGTCAGATCTAGCTTCACTGGATACAGTGGATATATATATATATATACACAAGACTGTATATATATATATATTAAATGCACTGCAGCTAGCTGAATAATCTGTCTGCCTGAAGTATATTAGAAACAGTTCACCAGGAACGGACTTCAGTCAGATCTAGTTAAACTGGATACAGTGGAAATACCGTATATACGAGACTGACTGTATATATTTATTAAATACACTGCAGCTAACTGAATCCCCTGCCTGCCTGAAGTATATTAGAATATTAGAAACAGTACACCAGGAACGGACTGCAGTCAGATCTAGCTAAACTGGATACAGTGTGTGTGTATATATATATATATATATATATATATATATATATATATATATATATACACATATACAAGCCTGGATGTATATATATATATATATATATATATATATATATATATATATATATATATATATATATATACTAAATACACTGCAGTTAACTGAATCGCCTGCCTGCTCAATCTAAATGAAATGACACTCTCTCGGTCAACGCCAGCAACACACTACACAGGGCCGACGTGCAGGCGGCCTTATATAGTGTGGGGCGTGGACTTAATCCCCTGAGCCATAATTGGCCAAAGGCACCATGCCTTTGGCCAATTATGTTTTATGTTTGACCCGAACATAAAGCTCATCCCTACTTGTAGCCTCAGTTTCCTGTTCTTAGCTCACAGGAGTGGCACCCGGTGTGGTCTTCAAGGTTCGATGTGTTGTGCGTTCAGAGATGGTATTCTGCATACCTTGGTTGTAACAAGTGGTTATTTGAGTTACTGTTGCCTTTCTATCATCTGGAACCAGTCTGCCCATTCTCCTCTGACATCAACAAGGCATTTTCCTCCACACGACTGCCACTCACTGGATATTTTCTCTTTTCCCCACCATTCTCCGCAAACCCGAGAGATGGTTGTGCGTGAAAATCCCAGTAGAGTAGCAGTTTTTGAAATACTCAGACCAGCCCGTCTGACACCAACAACCATGCCATGTTCAGAGTCACTTAAATCCCCTTTCTTCCCCATTCTGATGCTCGGTTTGAACTTCAGCAAGTCGTCTTCACCACGTCTAGTTGCTCCCATGTGATTGCCCATGTGACCTACTAAAGTGGCTGGTGAGTGTGTGTGTGTGTGTGTGTATGTGTGTGTATATTTATATATATATATATACATACATATATATATTTATATATATATATATATATATATATACACATACATACATATATATATATATATATATATATATATATATATATATATACAGTGGCTTGCGAAAGTATTCGGCCCCCTTGAACTTTTCAACCTTTTGCCACATTTCAGGCTTCAAACATAAAGATATAAAATTTTTATTTTTTGTGAAGAATCACCAACAAGTGGGACACAATTGTGAAGTGGAATGAAATCTTTTGGATTTTTGAAACTTTTTTAACTAATAAAAAAATGAAAAGTGGGGCGTGCAAAATTATTCGGCCCCCTTGCGTTAATACTTTGTAGAGACACCTTTTGCTGCGATTACAGCTGCAAGTCGCTTGGGGTATGTCTCTATCAGTTTTGCACATCGAGAGACTGAAATTCTTGCCCATTCTTCCTTGCAAAACAGCTCGAGCTCAGTGAGGTTGGATGGAGAGCGTTTGTGAACAGCAGTTTTCAGCTCTTTCCACAGATTCTCGATTGGATTCAGGTCTGGACTTTGACTTGGCCATTCTAACACCTGGATATGTTTATTTGTGAACCATTCCTTTGTAGATTTTGCTGTATGTTTGGGATCATTGTCTTGTTGGAAGAGAAATCTCCGTCCCAGTTTCAGGTCTTTTGCAGACTCCAACAGGTTTTCATCCAGAATGGTCCTGTATTTGGCTGCATCCATCTTCCCCTCAATTTTAACCATCTTCCCTGTCCCTGCTGAAGAAAAGCAGGCCCAAACCATGATGCTGCCACCACCATGTTTCACGGTGGGGATGGTGTGTTGAGTGTGATGAGCTGTGTTGCTTTTACGCCAAACATATCGTTTTGTATTGTGGCCAAAAAGTTCGATTTTGGTTTCATCGGACCAGAGCACCTTCTTCCACATGTTTGGTGTGTCTCCCAGGTGGCTTGTGGCAAACTTTAGACGAGACTTTTTATGGATATCTTTGAGAAATGGCTTTCTTCTTGCCACTCTTCCATAAAGGCCAGATTTGTGCAGTGTACGACTGATTGTTGTCCTATGGACAGACTCTCCCACCTCAGCTGTAGTTCTCTGCAGTTCATCCAGAGTGATCATGGGCCTCTTGGCTGCATCTCTGATCAGTCTTCTCCTTGTCTGAGCTGAAAGTTTAGAGGGACAGCCAGGTCTTGGTAGATTTGCAGTGGTCTGATACTCCTTCCATTTCAAAATGATCGCTTGCACAGTGCTCCTTGGGATGTTTAAAGCTTGGGAAATCTTTTTGTATCCAAATCCGGCTTTAAACTTCTCCACAACAGTATTACGGACCTGCCTGGTGTGTTCCTTGGTCTTCATGATGCTCTCTGCGCTTTCAACAGAACCCTGAGACTATCACAGAGCAGGTGCATTTATACAGAGACTTGATTACACACAGGTGGATTCTATTTATCACCATCAGTCATTTAGGACAACATTGGATCATTCAGAGATCCTCGCTGAACTTCTGGAGTGAGTTTACTGCACTGAAAGTAAAGGGGCCGAATAATTTTGCACGCACCACTTTTCAGTTTTTTATTTGCTAAAAAAGTTTAAAATATCCAATAGATTTCGTTCCACTTCACAATTGTGTCCCACTTGTTGGTGATTCTTCACAAAAAATAAAAATGTTATATCTTTATGTTTGAAGCCTGAAATGTGGCAAAAGGTTGAAAAGTTCAAGGGGGCCGAATACTTTCGCAAGCCACTATATATATATACACACACACACACACTTTTTTTGCTCTAATTTGGGAATACATTTTGAAACATTGGGATTAATTTAGGAAAGACTTTGCAAGAGCAGTTACCTAGAGCTCAGTAAACGAGGGGAAGCTCTGCCGATTTCTATCATCCAATCATGTGCAAGCAAAAAATGCTATTTTTTTTTATCTTCCTTGCATGTGATTGGGTATTCTTTGCAAAGTGCAGTTTTTGAAATACTCAGACCAGCTCGTCTGGCGACAACAACCATACCACGTTCAAAGTCACTGATGAAAAAAAATGTAAAAGACAATTTTTTTTTTGTGCTTGGAGTGAAGCTTTAAGTGGTAACAATGGGGCTGTGTGCCCGCTCTGGCACGGCACGTACAGCTCATCGAGCGGCCGGTTTCGGTCGGCTGCACAGCGAAGGTTTAGTTACAGGTCAGAGTGAGAATTTCTGGAACTTCCAGGCTGCTAACTGTAAGCTGTCATCTTTTTATAGAGCCCAATTAAGCCTCACCTTCCCGTAAAATGACCATCTGAGCATAAAGTGGATACACAGAGGAGGGGGGGAGATGTGACCACAGAGCTGCTGGTTACAAAGTATCGATGGCACTTGAAGAAAGATGGAAAGGGCTTTGAGCTGGCAGGACGGTTAATGAGGGAATGTTGTCACATCCGATGACTAGCCATGACTGTACCTGGCCGAGCCAACAAGGAATGGCAATTTACTAACACCTGATTAGTTACAGTAAGGGGCGTTTATCATGGCACAGAGATCCCGACTTTTTTTTTTCACTCCCCGTCCTTTTCTTCCATGTGTAATGTACGCTGAGTGTGTCCTGCATGAGCTGCTCTCTTCACCAAAAAACCTTCACCTTTTATTCAGTTGCAATTGTGTATTTTTTTATTTATTTTTCTTTGCTTTTTTTTTTTTTATATATATATATATATATATATATATATATATATATATATATATTTTTTTTATTTATTTTTTTATATATTTTTGAGTTCAACCACTTCAGCTCCTGAAGGTCCCCCCCCCCCCCCCCCCTTCATGACCAGGCCATTTTTTTCAATACGGCACTGCGTTGTTTAAACTGACAATTGCGCGGTCGTGCAACGATGTACCTAAATAAAATTGATGTCCGTTTTTTTCCCGCAAATAGAGCTTTCTTTTGGCGGTATTTGATCACCTCTGTGGTTTTTATTTTTTGCGTTATAAAGGAAATAAAAATGACAATTTGGGGAAAAAAAAAAGAAGATATTTCTTACTTTCTGCTATAAAACATGTCCAATAATTTAAAAAAAAATCGAATTTCTTCATCAATTTAGGTTAATATGTATTCTGCTATATATTTTTGGTAAAAAAAAAAATCCCAATTAAAGTATATTGATTGGTTTGTGCAAAAGTTATAGCGTCTACAAACTATGTGATAGATTTATGGACTTATTTGTGGTATTTGATGACCTCTTGCATTGTTTATTTTTTGCGCTATAAAGAAAAAAAAGGCCGACAATTTTGAAAAAAAAAAAAACGCTATTTTATAAAACATATCCAATAATTTTTTTTAAAAAATCGAATTTCTTCATCAATTTAGGTCAATATATATTCTGCTATATATTTTTAGTAAAACAAAAATCCCAATTAAAGTATATTGATTGGTTCGTGCAAAAGATATTTGATCACCTCTGCGTTTTTTATTTTTTGCGCTATAAAGGAAAAAAGAGCGACAATTTTGAAAAAAAAAAAAAGAAAGATATTTTTTTACTTTCTGCTATAAAACATATCCAATATTTTTTTTAAAAAAAATCTAAATTTCTTCATCAATTTAGGTCAATATGTATTCTGCTATATAATTTTTGGTAAAAAAATAAAAAAAAAATCCCAATTAAAGTATTTTGATTGGTTTGTGCAACAGTTATAGCGTCTACAAACTATGTGATAGATTTTTATGAACTTATTTGTGGTATTTGATGACCTCTGCATTTTTTTTTTGCGCTATAAAGAAAAAAAAGACCGACAATTTTGAAAAAAAAAAACAATATTTCTTACTTTCTGCTATAAAACATATCCATTAATTTAAAAAAAAAAAAAAAATCAAATTTCTTCATCAATTTAGGTCAATATGTATTCTGCTATATATTTTTGTTAAAAAATAAAATACTAATTAAAGTATATTGATTGGTTTGTGCAAAAGTTATAACGTCTACAAACTATGTGATAGATTTATGGACTTATTTGTGGTATTTGATGACCTCTTGCATTGTTTATTTTTTGCGCTATAAAGAAAAAAAAGGCTGACAATTTTGAAAAAAAACAAAACGCTATTTTATAAAACATATCCAATAATTTTTTTTAAAAAATCGAATTTCTTCATCAATTTAGGTCAATATATATTCTGCTATATATTTTTAGTAAAACAAAAATCCCAATTAAAGTATATTGATTGGTTCGTGAAAAAGATATTTGATCACCTCTGCGTTTTTTATTTTTTGTGCTCTAAAGGAAAAAAGAGCGACAATTTTGAAAAAAAAAAAAAAGGAAGATATTTTTTACTTTCTGCTATAAAACATATCCAATAATTTTTTTAAAAAAATCTAATTTCTTCATCAATTTAGGTCAATATGTATTCTGCAATATATTTTTGGTAAAAAAAAAAAAAAAAGAAATCCCAATTAAAGTATTTTGATTGGTTTGTGCAACAGTTATAGCATTTACAAACTATGTGATAGATTTTTATGAACTTATTTGTGGTATTTGATGACCTCTGCATTTTTTTCTTTTTTTTTTGCGCTATAAAGAAAAAAAAGACCGACAATTTGGAAAACAAAAAAAAACAAAAAAACCAAAAAAAAACCAATATTTCTTACTTTCTGCTATAAAACATATCCAATAATTTAAAAAAAAAAAAAAAAAAATCAAATTTCTTCATCAATTTAGGTCAATATGTATTCTGCTATATATTTTTGTTAAAAAATAAAATACTAATTAAAGTAAATTGATTGGTTTGTGCAAAAGTTATAGCGTCTACAAACTATGTGATAGATTTATGGACGTATTTATTTTTTTACTAGTAATGGCGGCGATCAGCGATTTTTAGCGGTCCAGTGACATCAATACAGTGATCAGTGCTAAAAAAAAATGCACTGTCACTGTACTAATGACACTGGCAGGGAAGGGGTAAACATCAGGGGCGATCAAAGGGTTAAGTGTGTTCCCTGGGAGTGCTTGCTGAGTGTGTGTGTGTGTGTGTGTGTGGGGGGGGGGGTGCTTTGACTAAGGGAAGACAGAGATCTGTGTTCCTGCTTAGCAGAAACACAAGATCTCCATCTTCCACGCGATCTGCCTTGTTTACATAGGAAGACCACCATTCTGTCTGCCTCGGGAACGATTGGCGAGTTCCGGCGGACCTGCTGATTGGCTCCCGCTGTGTCCAATCATAGTGGGAGCGTGTCTCCGGCGCCCGAGACACTAAGTAAGATATCACGCACAGGTACGTGATTTTGCGCTTAAGGGCCGCCCTGCCGCAGTAAATGTACGTGGGGCGGTCCTTAAGCGGTTAACTGGTAATTGCACGGTCATGCAATACTGTACCCAAATTAAATTTATATCATTTTTTTCACATAAATAGAGCTTTCTTTTGGTGGTATTTGATCTCCACTGGGTTTTGTTATTTTTTGTGATATAAATGAAAAAAGGCAGAACATTTTGAAAAAAAAAAAAAAAACAATATTTTTTAACATTCTGCTATTATATAAATGAAAAAAGACAAAAAAAAAAAAAAGAAAAAAGAAAAAATTTGAAAAACAAAGCAATATTTTCTACTTTCTGTTATTAAACATATTAAATAAAATAAAATGTCTTCATAAATTTAAGTCAAAATGTATTCTGCTACATGTCTTTAGTAGAAAAAAAAAATCCCAATAAGTGTATATTGATTGGTTTGTGCGAAAGTTATAGTGTCTACAAACTGTGGTATATATACACTATATTGGCAAAAGTATTGGGACGCCTGCCTTTACACGCACATGAACTTTAACGCACTTTGAACTTGGCTCACCCTTTGCAGCTATAACAGCTTCTTCTGGGAAGGCCGTCCACAAGGTTTAGGAGTGTGTCTATGGGACTGTTTGACCATTCTTCCAGAAGTGCATTTGTGAGGTCAGGCACTGATGTTGGACGAGAAGGCCTGGCTCGCAGTCTCCACTCTAATTCATCCCAAAGGTGTTCTATCAGGTTGAGGTCAGGACTCTGTGCAGGCCAGTCAAGTTCCTCCACCCCAAACTCACTCATCCACGTCTTTATGGACCTTGATTTGTGCACCGGTGCGCAGTCATGTCGGAACAGGAAGGGGCCGCCCCCAAATTGTTTCCACAAAGTTGGGAGCATGAAATTGTCCAAAATGTCTTGGTATGCTGATGACTTAAGAGTTCCCTTTACTGAAACTAAGGATCCAAGCCCAACCCCTGAAAAACAACCCCACCCCACAATCCCCCCTCCTCCCACCAAATGATTTGGAGGGGTGGTCCAATACTTTTGGCAATATAGTGTGTATGAGCGAGTTTGGGGTGGAGGAACTTGACTGGCATGCACAGAGTCCTGACCTCAACCCGATAGAACACCTTTGGGATGCATTAGAGTGGAGACTACGAGCCAGGCCTTCCAACATCAGTGCCTGACCTCTGTAATGTTCTTCTGGAAGAATTGTCAAACATTCCCATAGACACACTCCTAAACCTTCCGAGAAGAGTTGAAGCTGTTATAGCTCTAAAAGGGGGTAGGCCAATTTAATATTGAACCCTACGGACTAAGACTGGTATGCCATTAAAGTTCATGTGCATGTAAAGGCAGGCGTCCCAATACTTTTGGTAATATAGTGTATAATACACTTGACCCTAAAGGATGTTCACATTTTCAGATCCCAGGGAAGCCGTATCAAAACCATATCATTAGGGCTCCCTACACTGGTGGTCAGATGGGATAAATCAGCCACAGCTCAAGGAATCCCTAGCAACCTTCAGCGAAACCTTGGGGTTTCATGAAACTCTGGTTGAAAAAGGCTGCCAAATAGTGAACAGTAAGGCTTCCCTTTTGATCTGTGTTCAATATATTAGACTGGGATGAATCCGTTCGCCAGCGAGCTCAGGTCAAATGCCACACCATAAAGCTCCTCCTTTAGCCACACTTAGCCTAGAAAATAATATTCTGCAACCATCTTGTTGTGGCCCTTATTTCTAGCCAGTGAAGTGTGGTGTAAGCCTCCCTATTTTGAACTTTGTATTGCCAAAGGCGGTGACTCCACAGCTTAAGGATCCCCTAACAACCTCAAGAGGTTAAGAAAGGTATACTGTCTGATGCCAGAACTATGTAGGCACTTCAAATGGGAGGTCAATCAGTCACAGTTGAGAGAACCCCTAGCAACCTCCAGAGGAACCCCCGGTTGAGAAAGGCCACCATAGAGTGAATGGTAAGACTTACCTTCGATCTGTGTTTATTTTAAACATTGACATGCTCTCCATATGCTACAAGAAGGTCTAGACTGGGATTAGTCAGTTCATCAGTGTGCTCAGGTCAAATTCTACACCCTAAAGCCCCTACTTTGACCACCCTTAGTTTAGAAAACAATATTTCGCAGCCATATTATTGTGGCTTTCATGTTTAGCCACTGAAAAGTATCCCTCAATATTTTCACCCGCACCACAGCTCAAGAAACCCCTGGCAACCTCCAGAGGAACCCTGGTTGAGAAAAGCTGCCATAAAGTGAATGGCAATACTTACCTTCGATCTGCGTTCATTTTAAACCTTTACAGGTTCCTCACATGCCACAAAAAGGTCTAGTCTGGGATCAGTCAATTCGTTGGTGTGCTCAAGTCAGTTGGCACACTATGAAGCCCCTCCTTTGGCAACCCTTATGCCGCGTACACACGGTCGGACTTTTCGTCTACAAAAGTCCAACGGTCGCCGACAGACTAAAGCTGGCTGACAATCCGATCGTGTGTGGGCTTCCCCGGACTTTCAGCGGACTTTTCCAGCCTCAAATCTGACTGACTTTAGATTTGAAAAATTCCGCAACCATCTTGTTGTGGGCCTTATTTCTAGCCACTGAAATGTAAGCCTCACTATTTTGACCTCTGTATTGCCAAAGGCAGCTGCTCCACAGCTCAAGGAACCCCAAGCAACCTCAAGAGGTTGAGAAAGATATCCCATCTGATGTCAGAACTATGTAGGTAGTCCAAATGGGAGGTCAACCAGCCACAGTTGAAAGAACCTCTAGCAACCTTCAGAGGAACTCTGGTTGAAAAAGGCCGCAATAGAGTGAATGGTAAGGATTATCTTCGATCTGTGTTTATTTTAAACATTGACAGGCTCTGCATATGCTAAAACAAGGTCTAGACTGGGATCAGCTAGTTAGTCCGTGTGCTCAGCTCAAGAAACCCGTGGTAACCTCCAGAGGAACCCTGGTTGAGAAAGGTTGCCATAAAGTGAATGGTAATGCTTACCTCAGATCTGTGTTCATTTTAAACCTTTACAGGCTCTGCACATGCTACAAAAAGTTCTAGTCTGGGATCAGTCAATTATTGGTGTGCTCAAGTCATTTGCCACACCATAAAGCTCCTCCTTTGGCCACCCTTAGATTTGAAAACAATATTCTGCAAACATCTTTTTGTGGCCCTCATTTCTAGCCACTGAAGTGTAAGCCTCCCTATTTTGACTGCTGTATTGCCAAAGGCGGTCGCTTCACAGCTCAAGGAAGCCCAAGCAACCTTAAGAGGTTGAGAAAGGTATCCCATCTAATGCCAGAACTATGTGGGCACTTCAGATGGGAGGTCATTCATCAACAGTTCATAGAACCCCTAGCAACCTTCAGAGGAACCCAGGTTGAGTAAGGCCGCCATAGAGTGAACGGTAAGGTGCTCAGGTCAGTTGCCACAAAATAAAGCCCCCCTTTTTGCTTTCTCTTTGCCTAGAAGTACTATTTGGCAACCACCCTGTCGTGGCCCCTTAGGCGTGCGCACAGGGTGTGCCAGGTGTGCCTGGGCACACCCTAATCACCCCATGTGCATTAGCATTATCCAGGGACAGCACCATGTGGGTGGTTGGGGGTGCTAGTGGCCAGTGTAAATGCTCCCATTATATGAAAGGCTAGGTTCAACAGTAGGAACATGTTACACCCATATTTAGGGCGTAATGTAATATGCTCCCAATCAACTGTCTGCCAACACCAGAGCCTCCTTTCTGTGACAGCAGGTGGTGTTCATGTGTGTTTGAGATTTGGGGTGCACATCCTAATGCAGTAGGCTGCTCACACCTATGCGTGGCCCTTATGTTTAGCCATTGAAAGGTAACCCTCCATATTTTGATCTCCACAGCTCAAGGAACCCCTAGTAACTTCTAGAGCAGTGGTTCTCAACTCCGGTCCTCAGGACCCACTAACAGGCCAGAATTTAAGTATTACCTTAGGGAGATGCAGACTAGAATACTGCAATTACTGAGCAGCAAATGATATCATCTGTGACCCTTTTCAGTTATCCTGCAAACCTGGCCTGTTAGTGGGTCCCGAGGACAGGAGTTGAGAAACAGTGTTCTAGAGGAACCCTAATGAGATGAGAAAGGCTGCCGTAAAGTGAATAGAAATGCTTACCTTATCAAAACCATCTGTGTTCATTTTAAACATCTACACACTCTGACATGCCAAAAGAAGGTCTAGACTGGGATCAGCCAATTCATCAGTGTGCTCAAGTCAAGTGCCATATCTTACCATGAAGCCCCTCCTTTGGCAACCCTTACCCTAGAAAACAATGTTCTGCAAACATCTTGTTGTGGCCCTCATGTCTAGCCAGTAGCCACCAAAGGGTAACCCTCCCTCCTTCTGACCTCTTGCCAAAGGCTGCCACTCCCTGCAAGAAATTAAAGACACTCCAAAGAATTCATCGAAGCTGTAAAACAAAATCTTGTGGTTCGGCTCTAGTAAATCAATACAAGGCTTGATGTGCCAACAACAGAACTCCCCAAAACCCCATTAAATCTTTGACCTATTACTCACTCCAAGAACACTGATTGAAATTGGATTTACGATGAAAAAAAACACAAACCAATGAATTCTAGACCACTTGCGGATCAACCACGTTGTAATTTGAGCGAAGGAATCAAAGAGTCTTGCGTTAATCTTAGTAGCTACATTTATCTTGAGTTACTAATTCTAAGCTCACCACGGCCGCCAGGAATCACGATAAAAAACGGTTTTCGAAGGTTGGAGCAGCGCAACTGGTCCTGCGTTGCTTTTAATGGCTTAACCACACTTTGATTGTTCAACTTCAGGCAGCGCTGTGGAAAGGGAAAGGTATGCGCCGTGCGGAGTCACATGCTAATACTTAGTTTTTGGAATTGTTACCCCCTGTTTGTTTCTCAGTGAACAGTTTGCGAAGAATGTATTAGGCATTGGGAGTTCCCCTCTTGAGGTCTGCCAAGGAGCGTGGTTACAAAAACTGTGGTTTTAATATTAGTTTGCTAGTCTTTAAATGTAACAAAAAACTGATTTTTTTTTATGGATACTTAAATATCTGTTAACGATACAGGAAAATGAAACGGCTTTTGTACTCCCCGTTTTGTTTTTAAATCCAATAGAAAAGCATTGATAGGTTTAGTTAATTGGTCTTCTACGGCCAATCATCCTACAGCCATCCTAGGATAGAAAACATGCATATATACAATACTGTGAAAAAGTTTTAGGCAGGTGTGAAAAAATGCTGTAAATGGAGAATGCTTTCAGAAATAGAAGTGTTAATACAGGGGGTCCCCGGGTTACGAACAGGATAGGGACTGTAGGTTTGTTCTTAAGTCGAATTTGTTTGTAAGTCGGAACAATACCTTTTTTAAGTGCAAATCTAGTCTCAGAGACAGGATGTAAACCCAAATCAACAGAGAAAGGCAACCGGATGGCAGGGGTGGCATGGTTAGCTCAAATATGTTTTGTTTCTTTTATTTTTTTTACTTTTTAATCACTTTTTTTTTATTTGTATTTATTTGTAGCTTGTCGTTTACTTTTTTTTTATTTTTGTATAATTTTCTTATTTTTAATATTATTTTTCTTATTCTTTACTTTTTTAAATTATTTTTTTTATTTTATTAATTTAATTATTATTGTATTTCTTATTTTTATTTTTTTTATCAATTTTTTTTCACTTAACTTTATTGCTATCACACAGGAGGAAACAATTCCCTGTGTGATAGCAATTGGAGGTGACAGGTTCTCTTTATTGACCCTGTCACTTCCAAAACAGGAGTCCAGGAGCGCAGCTGAGCACAGCTCTCCCCTCTCACTATTTTCATGGCGGCAGCGACAGGAGACAGCAGAGAGAGGTACACTGTATGGCACAGCAGGGAGCTGGATGGTGAAAGCAGCCATCAGAGGCCAGGCAGGCCAGCCGGCCAAGCGGCCGGCCGCGGTGCACCCTCGCGGGGCAGCGGCGTAGGAAAGACCGGGGATCCTGGAGGCTTCGTAGGCCGCACAAGGCCTCGGCCACAACGGGCAGCGGCCTTTAGCGGCCTGGCAGGCCACCGGACCATACCAGGCCTGTGGATGGGCAGGCAGGAGGATGAAGGGGACCCGCAGCCATGCCAGGAACGGAGGAAAGGCTCAGGAGAGGAAGATTCGGGCCAGCAGTGACGTCATTCGGGCCCCGTTCGTAAGTAGGGGTTGTTCGTAACTCGGATGTTCGTAAGTCGGGGACCCCCTGTAGTTTATTTTTTATCAGTTTATAAAATGGAAAGTAAATGGAGAGAAGAAAAAATCCAAATACAATCAATATTTGGTGTGATGACCCTTTTCCTTCAAACCAGCATCAATTCTTCAAGGTAGACTTGAAGACGGGAATTGTGTGTTGACAGACTGTTGGCCTAAAATCCGACTGTTTGTACGCTCCATCGGACAATTGTTTTTCGGCTTTTCCGTGGACAAATGTTGGATGGCAGGCTTATAAATTTTCCGCGAACAACGGTCTGTTGTCAGATTTTCCGAGCGTGTGTATACAAGTCCGTCAGACAAAAGTCCGAAGTACAAACACGCATGCTCGGAAGCAATGCTCACCAAACACAACATTAGCAGAAGGTGCCCAAAGGGTGGCGCTAAAGAGCTACGAACTACGTTCGTGTTTGTTGGCCGACAATTGTGTGCCGTTTGTATGCAAGACAAGTTCACGACCAACGCCCTTCGGACAAAAGTCCGACGCTTTGTCTGCGGAAAATCTGATTGTGTGTACAAGGCTTAACACACAGTTTTTGAAGGAACTCGGCAGGTAGGTTGTTCCAAACATCTTGGAGAACTAAGCACAGACCTTCTGTGGAAGTTGGATGCCTCAAATCCTTCTGTCTCTTCATGTAATCCCAGACAGACTCCATGATGGTGAGATCAGGGTTCTGTGGAGGCCAAACCATCACTTCCAAGACTCCTTGTTCTTCTAAATGAAGATAGTTCTTAATGAGATTGGCTGTATGTTTGGAGTCAGGGCTGCTGTTAGAAATCACAGGGCCCCATACAGCCTACCTGACAGGGCCCCCCTCCCATCGGCCGGAAGTGACTGACAACATAGATTTATCAGTCCCTTTCTTTGCAGCCTCACTTGCACAGATGAATGAATAGAGAGCGCTCTGAAGTTTCTTGCACATTCGCAAACTGAAGCATAGTAAGCACAGTTTACTCTGCTTCGGTGATGAATGCCCACAGGACTGATTGGTACCAATCACTCACTGTGTTCATTCAGGAAAGGAAAGGGCCTATAAATTATATATTTACAGGCTCCTTTCCCGGCTCTCCATCTGCAAACATCCCCCTGTGTGCCCAGAGCAGCTGCCTGCAGGAGAGGAGGAAAGCTAGCAGTGCTGTGGGGGAAAGGGGCACACAGGGGGGACCGGACAGCTGACGGAAAGGGTGCATGTGCTAGAACCACTCCCCTGCAGTGCAGCCAGAGGGAGGAGCTAGCAGCGTTGCAGGGGAAGGCAGAATATACAGCCGGCCCTCCTGCTCAGCAGGTGCCTGGGCCCCCCTTTGAACTGATGGGTCCCGGGCCCAGTACAGGAGGGCTGGCTGTACTGCCTTATCAGCGGCCCTGTTTGGGGTCGTGTTCCTACTGCAGAAAAATATCGGGGCCAATCACACGCCTATCTGATGGTATGGCATGATGGATAAGTATCCGCCTGTATATCTCAGCATTGAGCAGACCATTGATCCTGACCAAATCTCCAACTCCATTTGCAGAAATCCAGCCCCAAACTTGCCAGGAATCTCCACCATGCTTCACAGTTGCCTGCAGACACTCATTATTGTACCGCTCTCCAGTCCTTCCCCCAACAAACTGTCTCTTGTTACAGTCAAATATTTACCATTTTTACTTATCAGTCCAGAGCACCTGCTGACATTTTCCTGCACCCCCAGTTCCTATGTTTTTGTGCGTAGGATGTGGAAACAAGACTAAGCGACTCAACAACAAAAAAAAAAAGATTATCCCTCAAGTCTTCAGTGGGGTTTCAACTCAAAGTGTGCAAACTTTAAACTCCAAGCAAGATTTACAAAACTGGAAGATAGAAATAAATAGCTCAATAAAAAAAATAAAACACAATAAAACTAACCTTTGGTGCAATATTCACCTTCAAGACAGAGATTTCTCTCAGTACTTCTTTTTCTGCCACTTGATGTCCTGGGCCTGATGACCATTATTTTTTAACCCTCTTTCCCTGAGTCCATGTCATCCTGGACCTGTCCGCAGCCAGGTAAGTGAATTGGATCAGTGGCGTCATTGGTTCTTAAAGATTTGGCGGTGCCTGCAACCCCCTTACTGCACACTCCCTATTACCTCACACTCTGCATCCCCCATTTCTTGGCACTCTGCATCTCCTGTATCCTCATTACACCTGTAGCACCCTCTAGTTAGGTAGGTGCTAGAGGTTCGGTTTTTCTATAGAGTAGGAAAATTTAGACAGGCCTAGCTGGTGGCTAGGCCTGTTTTTTTTTCATTCTGGGCTGGGAGTGGCTCAGGGCAGGGCTGGGTGACTCACGGGTAGCATCACTGTAACCTCCCTCTTCTTTCTAGAAGGTGCTAGAAAGAGAGGAGTGGAGGAGTGGTGGAGCTGCCTGGGGTATTCTGAGGAGCCTTGACCAATCCCCAACTTGGATTGGCAGGGGGCAGGCCTCCTTAAATACCCAGGGTCAGCTCAGATAGGGAGGAGTTGTCAGGTGGAAGAGCTGGAGTGAGAGAGTGTGGAGGTTTTTTCTGGCTCACGGGGAGCTCCCCAGTCTGGGGGGGTGGGGGGGGGTGGGTGACCCTGGGCCTGGGCTCGGGTGCAACCAGGAGGAGAAGAGATCCTGGAGGAGAGGCACATGAGAGAGCAAGGAGAGGACAGCGGGAGAGAGGAGCACTGCTAAGAGACTCCAGAGAGAACAGCTGGTCGTAGCCAGGAATGCTGGTGAGTGAGCACAGTCGGGAGGACTGGGGAGGCATGCCTGAGAGAACTGGGAGTTTACAGTTTGAGAGATGGGTGCAAAACCAGAAGAGTGGACTGTAGGAAGGGCAGAGGAAAGAGGTCAATGCAGCCAGGAGGGCTGGCAGGGCCTAAAGAGGGTTTACTGGGATCAGTAGCCAAGTTGAGGACAGTTAGCACCGGAACTACTTCTACATTATAGTGGCCCGGGGTCCTAGCCCGCAAAAGGCAATTCACTGAGGCCTGGCTGAGTTAGTGTCAGGCCTAACCATGTGGTGCTAGCTGGTCTGGGAATTTGCAGCAAGTGAAGTGCTGGAGGAGTAAGAGAAAGAGGTCTTACGCAAGCGTTGTGCTGGAAAGAAGACTGGAGTGTATATAGAGGAGTGTATCTAGCAGTGCCAAGCAAGATACACTGAATCTTTCTGGGCATCCCATAATTTCCCATTCCCATCCAAGTTAAATCCCCTCAATAACAAAAAAACAAAAAACAAAGCTTATGGACTGTTCTATGTCTCTGAGTACCTGAGAGGTGGATGCTGGGCTGTGCAGGGTGACAGGTGAACCACAATATTCAGCAACCCCTACGGGGGCATGGCTACACAACTCACTCTGCATCCCCCTAACACACCTCATTCTGCACCCCTGCATCTCCCATTAAACCTCATTCTGCATCCTCCATTACTGTGCTCTCTGCACCCCCTGTGTCACCCATTACACTTCACTCTGCACCCCCAATTACCCTGCACCCCCTGCATCCCCCTAATACACCCCTCTCTGCATCCCCATACCTCCCAACTTTTTGAGATGGGAATGAGGGACACCTATCTGCAAAAGTATGCAGGCATAGGACACACCCCTTGCCATGCCCCATTAAAGGAGAATTTTACAAAAAAAACCTAGATTTGTTAAACCCACAAATGCTTTTTTTACCACTACTATTCCTTTTGTATTGGCTTTTGGAATTTACAAATGCAGCAACTTAGAAATCAGATGAAAGGTTTAGCGCTGGAAAACCCTTTTTTGATAGATAAAAAGTGCACTTTATATACAACTACAGGTCTTATTTTTAGGGGGAACTTGGTGGAACTCCACCTCTGGTTCAGACCCGTGGGGGGGGGGGGGGGCCTGCTGAACACAATCACTTGTAAACACAGAAGTCCGGTTTCTGTGTTTACAAGTGACAGCTCTGCACTCTGTGTGTAACCCCCCCCCCCCCCCCCCCCTGAACTCTGTACTCTGTATGTAATGCAATCTTGGTATTTAATGCCCCTTTAGGACCCTCCTACTGTTTGTGAAGTTTGACTAACCACATCCACTATTTGATGTGATTTGGAGGGTGGGTGTGGGTGGAGAGGTTTTGGGGGGGGGGGGTCGTGGTTGAGTTCCAGCACCTATTGTTTGAGAAAAAAAGCCCTGTACAATTATATAGATCAGATGAAAATGAGGGACAAATGAAGAGGAAAGATTGACAGAGTGACATTGCTCCAAATCAGAGACAGTCCCTCGAAATCAGGGACAGTTGGGAGCTATGCATCCCCCATTACCGTACCCTCTGCATCAACCATTCCCTTCATTCTGCACCCCCTGCACCCTCTTAATACACTTCTGTCTGTACCCCCTGCATCCCCCCCTTGCACCTCATTCTGCATCCTCCATTGGCGTGGTCTCTGCACCCTCTGTGTCACCAATTACACTTTACTCTGCACCAGTGGCGTTGCTAGGGGGTGACTTTTGGGGCTATAGCCCCGAATCTGGAGCCCATAGCCCCGAGTCTCTGCAGGGATCCCCAAGGGGAGGGGAGGCTCTCTGGGGACCCTGATGTAAGTGGGGGGCTCTCTGGGGACCCTGATACAAGAGGGAGGCTCTCTGGGGACCCTGATGCAAGGGGGAGGCTCTCTGGGGACCCTGATGCAAGGTGGAAGCTCTCTGGGGACCCTGATTTAAGGGGGAGGCTCTCTGGTGACCCTAATGTAAGTGGGGGGCTCTCTGGGGACCCTGATGCAAGGGGAGGCTCTCTGGGGACCCTGGTGCGAGGAGGCTCTCTGGGGACCCTGGTGCAAGGGGGAGGCTGTCTGGGGACCCTGGTGCAAGGAGGGGCTCTCTGGGGACTCTGATGTAAGGGGGGCTCTCTGGGGACCCTGATGTAAGTGGGGGGCTCGCTGGGGATATATACACACACACGTATATTACTGTATATACATGTGTATCCCCGTCCAAGCATATGACTTTCTTTACTACGCTGATATGGCCTCTAGCCCCAGATCTTTTGTGGACCTAGCAACGCCCCTGCTCTGCACCCTGTTCTTTGGAGCCAGTGGAAAAGTGAGGAAAATGCTGGGTGCCTGGCTGTGTGTGCTCTAAGTGGAGACATAGGACCACATTCACCAGCGGGTCCTACGAGGGCGTGCTACACCCCCTATTATCAGCATACCTGTATATGGGGGTGGGCGCACACCTATGCATAAATGTTTACCTATGTGCAAGATCAATTCCTTGTATGTTGTTCATATTTGGCCAATAAAGCTGATTCCGATTCTCAGCTCATATATACCCTAAAATATCTATTTATCTTCCTACTTCACAAAAACCCGTCTGTATTATTCTGGGAGCTCCTACCGAAATTCTTCAGCCTCAATGAGATTTTTCTCACCTAATTTCATATAAAAGTCCATTCCCAAATATTCAGGTTGATTAAACACGTTTTTTTTTTCTTCTCCACCGGCCTGGCTGCCATGTGATTTATTCGGCGTTGCCTTGCGTCTGATCAGCTCGGCTTTTAATAACTTGCAGAACAAGGTCATTCTGATTCCCAAGATAGGTATCTAAAATAGCCGAAACATTTATTTTCTCTGGATGGCGTACACCAACAACAAACGTTCTCCGGCAGGAATGAGACCCTTATACCGGTCCTCCTAAAGTCAGCAGTTATTTTTTGAGAAAGCAAAACAGTAAAAAAAAAAAAAATCCTAAAATATCCCAGGATTTTCACAGAGACGCTCTCTGCTCTCTGTTACATATCATTTGCACATTCTCAGACTAAAACTCGATTCGAGTCTGATTTTTGTTTGATTTAATTGGCCAACAAAGAATCTTTTCTGCAGGTTCGCTCAAACAGGATTTTGTCCTGATGGGTAATATTAAAATCAAGTCATAAAATCCTAGGAATGGGGGAAAGCATGCCGCCTCGGAGCACGTCTTAAATAGCTTGTCTTGTCCACGATGGATAAACTTTTCGGAGCTCAGCCGTGCCTTGTGCCATGGAGGTTCTTGGAGACGAGGGCCATCAGACTAAAGTCCAAGGAGACACTTTGGATTGCTGTCCAACCGTGATTGCCGAACAGGTTTTCTTGGCAAAATACAAACAGAACTCAACAGATTTCAAGGCTATTTTTTCTCGGCACAAGAAATCCAGACGAGGGTAACTTTTTTTCAGACATTAATTAACACATCAGTATGTTTTTTGGACAGTGGGAGGAAATCAGATCTTCTGGAGGAAACCCAAGCAAATCATCCAAGTAGATGTAAACCCTTACTGAATGACAATTCATTTGTTCAACAATTGCAATTTTTTTAAAATAAAATACATGAGTCAGCTTTTTTCATTCTGCGTTGAATCTCAGTGCTGCTGATCTTCTATATACCCCTCACTCATTTGCATGGGGGAGGTTGGTATCTGGGGGCCCCCTATATATCTTAAAGGGGGCTTCTGGATTTTGATACAGAAACCCCCCCCCTCCCCGCCTTCTGACTCCCACAACAACCAGGCCAGGGTTGTGGCAAAAGGCCCTTGTCCTCCTAACTGTTTTGCGGGATTGTGGCCAGGGCTGCCTAGGGTGCAGCCACGACTGCTGGTTTCAGGCTTTCCTCTGTGCAGTGTCTGTGGTCCCCAGTGAGAAGTGTGGCTCCTATGCCCACCTGTGGTTGGATGTCATAGCCTGGCCTGTCTTTGCTTCCTCCCCGCTCTGTTGCAGTAATCACACACTGACTCACACCGAGGAGGAGGGGGAGATTTGCAGCCAATTGATTGGCCTGTAGCAGCCACCTTCAGTTCCTCTCTGAGTCCTCCTCTGTCCCTGGGATCTGAGCGGTGCCAGTGTCAGCTCTTTGCCCGTCTCCTTTCCTGGGCACTCTAAAGCCGGTGGCAGGCTTTGTCCAGCCACTGGAGAAGCAGGATCGGCGGCATTGTGGACAGAGACAGGCAGGATCGACCCTGGGAGTCCCCAAAACCTCATCATCCATTGGGGGAACAGAGAAAGATCAATGAGCGTTGAGTAGACATTTCTCTGTTATACTGATCATGGACCTGTCCGGGGAGGGGGGAAAACATCATCTCCCCCATCATCACAGCCAGAGCCAGGGAGCCCCGTGCCAGTGTGTGTACTTCAGTAAAGCCAACAATTGGCTTTTAATGTGAAAGTAACACAAATGGCTGTTAAGCCGCTGGTCACTTCCACAATGTTCCACCCTCCCCCACAAGACCCCCGCCCCTTGCTTACCAGGCTCCGCTATCCCACCTGCAGGCCCGATGCGGTCACGGGGGAGGGCTGGAGCTCCACGAACATCCGTCCACTGGGCCTCCCTCCTGAGCAAATACCAGGAAGTGACGTATATATGACATCACTTCCTGGGTCGGCGGCGCCGCCATTCTACAGGAGCTGTGCTCGGGGAAGCAGCTGATGGAACACCATCAGCTGTAGCGGAGTACAGAGGAGACATCCAGGGTCTAATAGACCCTGAATTTCTAATAAAGAGTGCCTCTCACTTATATGCTATTACATAGGGGGGGGGGGCTATTGGTCCCCAATGTGATAGCAATAAAAGTTAAGTAAAAAAAAATAATTAAACAATAAAAATATAAAATCTAAAAAAACATTTTAAACATTTAAAGAGACACATAAAAAAAAAACAAAAAAAAAAAACATTTTAGAGCCCCTTATCACCACGCACGTCAGAGTGAGAGTAATTCTAGCATAAGAACCCCTACATAACACTAAACTGATGACCTGTAGGAGCTTTTAAAGCTTTGCTTATGAAAAAATCTAGGGTACTGAAGTTTTCGCTGTTTCATGGGCGCACACACGCAAAGCCTCTACAGGTCATCAGTTTAGTGTTATGCAGGAGGTCTGGTGCTATAATTATTTTATTAATTTGGAAGGTTTTTTTTTTGTTTTTGGCGGGGGGGGGGGGGGGGGGGGGCGGGGTGCTAGCACAGTAGTCTAGCACACAATAGTCTAGCTCTGGCCCTGATTGTGGCCTAGTACAGCCTTCTTCAACCAGGGTGCTCAGGCTCACCCCTGGGGTGCCTTGAGGTTTCCTCAGGGGTGCCTTGGCAAAATGCCTAAAAATTGCTCAAAAATTGTATACAAGCCAGCAGGTGGATGAAGGCTGCTTTCGGACTTTTGGACGGGAAATATTGGATGTGAGCTTGTTGCCGGAAAGTCCAACCGTGTGTACACTCCATCGGACAATTGTTGTCGGACTTTCCGCCAACATGCAAGGCAAGTTGGAGCCAACACCCTTCGAACAAAAATCCACGGCTTTGTTGCCGGAAAGTCCAATCGTGTGTACGGGGCATTAGTCACAGGTAGGGGCGTTGCTAGGTCTGCAAAAGATCTGGAGCTAGAGCCCATAGCAGTGGTCACCAACCTTTTTGCAGGCCCGCGCGGGGGGGGGGGGGACGCTGGTAAGCCATATTTCGTGGGCAATGGCTGGTGTTGGCGCTTCAATCATCATGGCACCATGGTTGATATGGTGTCAGGGTGATTGAAGCGCATTGTTTCTATTGTTACATTCTAATATATAATGAAGTGGTTCAACTCACCATAATGCAGAATCAGTGGGAGCCAGGGGCGCGTCCCACTTGCCCTATCTCCTGCCACCAGATGCAGCGTGCCACCGTCGTCTGTCACCAGATGCAGTGTGTTACTTGCCACCATCACCTGCCCCTAGATGTGGATTGTCGCTTGCCACTTTCACCTGTCTGCAGATGTGGATTGTCATTTGCCACGTCACTCACCACCATTTGCAGATTGTCACTTGCCACGTCACCTGCCACCATTTGCAGATTGCCACGTCATCTGCTACCATTTACAGATTGTCACTTGCCACATCTCCTGCCACCATTTGCAGATTGTCACTTGCTATGTCACCGGCCACCAGATATGGGTTGTCACTTGCCATCTGATGTGGACTGTCACTTGCCATGCCAGCCAGTGCCACCAAATGTGCATTAACGCTGCATTGGTGGCAGGCTGGCAGCCCTGGTCTATTTAGTGAGGGCAGGAGAGCAGTGATGCGGGGCGGGCAGTGAGAGATGATGTCATCTTGCTGATCCCCGCCGCACCTCTGACATTGAAGCAAGGGGGTCTGGCTGCAAAGTGGAGCTCCACCGATGACAGGAAGCACGTGACCTCCGTTCCTCCGCGCTGTGGTGGCGGAAGAACGCTGATGTGTGGCGGACTTCTCTCCTCCGCCTATCTCATGCAGTCAGCCTGCCTGCTGCGGCCGCGACCAGCTGGTTAGGCAGGGACCCTGCGGCAAGAGACTCAGGGCTATGGGCCCCAGACTCTGGGCTATAGCCCCAATAGCCACCCCCTAGCGATGCCCCTGGTCATAGGTTTTCATTGTGCACCATTACAACCTTCTAGCTGCTGCCGTCCTAATGACCAATGGCATCATCAGTTGATAAGGATGTCAGTCGCCTGAATAGCATCCTTGTTTGACCCTCCCCTGCCCCTCACCATCAGCGTTGAGGTCACATTAGCTGAGTGATGTGGAAAAACTGAGGGAGAAGAGAAACATTGGACTACTAGTCAGTACCAGTATGCAAAAGTATATTTGCTTTGGAAGAATAAATCACCCCTAACACTAGGTGTCCTACTTGTGGATCTTGCTGCATTATGTAAAACTATTAGAATGGTTTTTACATTTTAGAATGGGTTGACTCGAGACTGTCCATCATTTTAAAAGGGTGCCTTGACTGAAAAAAGGTTGAGAAACATTAGTCTGGTATTGTGCAGCAGGAAGGGAGGTGCACACTCGCTCATCTTCACCATTTCCTAGTCTGCCAGACTCCATGCTTCGATAACGATCTGGTATGGATTTTTGGGGGGACCCCACACTTTTTAAAATTTATGCATTGGTTCCTCCTTTAGATCTGGTGTGGAATTTGAGGGGGGCCCCATGCCTTTTTTTCTTTTTTTTTGCATGGGGTTCCTTTTTACCACATGTACATATACACTGTATTGTCAAAAGAATTGGGGCGCCTGCCTTTACACACACACACATGAAATTTAATGGCATCCCAACCTTAGTCAGTGGGGTTCAATATTAAGTTGGCCCACCCTTTGCAGATATAACAGCTTCAACTCTTCTGGGAAGGCTCCACAAGGTTTAGGAGTGTGTCTATAGGAATGTTTAACCATTCTTCCAGAAGAGCATTTGTGAGGTCAGGTAGTGATGTTGGACGAGAAGGCCTGGCTCGCAGTCTCCGCTCCAATTCATCCCAAAGATGTTCTATCGCGTTAAGGTAAGGACTCCGAGCAGGCCAGTCAAAACTCGCACATCCACACTACATTACCAAAAGTATTGGGCCACCCTTCCAAATCATTTGGTAGAGGGGGGATTATGGTGTGGGGTTGTTTTCAGGGGTTGGACTTGGCCCCTTAGTTCCAGTGAAGGGAAGTCTTAACGCGTCAGCATACCAAGACATTTTGGACAATTTCATGCTTCCAACTTTGTGGGAACAGTTTGGGGATGGCCCCGTCCTGTTCCAACATGACTGCACACCAGTGCAAAAAGCAAGGTCCATCAAGACATGGATGAGCGAGTTTAGGGTGGAGAAACTTGACAGAGTCCTGACCTTAACCCCATAGAACACCTTTGGGATAAATTAGCGTGGAGACTGTGAGCCAGGCCTTCTCGTCCAACATCAGTGCCTGACCTCACAAATGCGCTTCTGGAAGAATGGTCAAACATTCCCATAGACACACTCCTAAAAGTTGTGGACGGCCTTCCTAGAAGAGTTGAAGCTGTTATAGCTGCAAAGGGTGGGCCAACTCAATATTGAACCCTACAGACTAAGACTGGGATGCCATTAAAGTGATTGTAAAGTCTTGTTTAAAAAATAAAAATAAAATAACAAACATGTTATACTTACCTCCTTTGTGCAGTTATTTTTGCACATAGCAGCCTGTATCCTCCACTTCTTGGGTCCCTCTTCGATGCTCCCGGCCCCTCCCTCCTGTCGAGTGCCCCCACAGCAAGCAGCTTGCTATGGGGGCACCGGACCTGAGTCACAGCATTGTGTGTCAATTCAGACACGGAGCCCCTAACCAGCCCCGCCCCCTCTCTCCCCTTATTGGCTAACTGACTTTAATTGACAGCCGCAGGAGCCAATGACGCCACTGCTGTGTCTCAGCCAATCAGGAGGAGAGTCCCGGACGGCTCTCCTGAAAAAACTGCTGATTTACTGGGATTGTCACACACAACCATCTTTCGGGTTTACAGAGAATGGTCCGAAAAAGAGAAAGTAGTTGTGTTGTGTGGAGGAAAGTTGAAAGGAAAATGCCTTGTTGATGTCAGAGGTCAGAGGAGAATGGGCCAGACTGGTTCCAGATCATAGAAAGGCAACAGTAACTCAAATAATCACTCGTTACAGCCAAGGTGTGCAGAATAACATCTTTGAACGCACAGCACATTGAAACCTTAAAGCAGATGGGCTGCAGCAGCAGAAGACCACACCGGGGGCCACTCCTGTCAGCTAAGAACAGGAAACTGAGGCCACAATTCGCACAGGATCACCAAAAATTGGACAATAGAAGATTGGAAAAACATTGCCTGGTCTGATGATTCTGGATTTCAGCTGCGACATTCAGATGGTGGGGTCAGAATTTGGCGCACGGATCCATCCTGCCTTGTATCACCGGTTCAGGCTGGTGGTGGTGGTGTAATGGTGTGGGGGATATTTTCTTGGCACACTTTGGGCCCCTTATACCAATTGAGCATCGTTTAAACCCCACGGCCTACCTGAGTATTGTTGCTGATCATGTCCCTCCCTTTATGACTACAGTGTCCCCATCTTCTGATGGCTCCTTCCAGCAGGATAATGCACCATGTCACAAAGCTCCAATCATCTCACCACTGGACAATGAGGTTCCTGTACTCCAATGGCCTCCACACTCACCACATCTCATTGAATAGAGCACCTTTGGAATGTGGAACAAGAGATTGGCATCGTGGATGTGCAGCCGACAAAATCTGCAGCAACTGTGCGATGCTATCAAGTCACTATGGACCAACATCTCTGAGGAATGTTTCCAACACCTCGTTAAATCTATGCTAAGAAGAATGAAGGCAGTTCTGAAGGCAAAAGGGGGTCCATCCCGTTACTAGCAAGGTGTTTCTAATAAAGTGGCTGGTGAGGGTACATGGAGAAAACGTAGAAATTTGGAATTTGGGTTGGAAAATTAGTTATCCAGATGGTGGGTGAACAGGAGTGACAAAGGGTGAACAAAATGAGTGCATTTAGTTTAGAAAGGAGACAGATCTTTAGTGAATAATCAATAATTCTTGAGGCCGGGCGGTATTCATAAGACACTCGGCGTTCTTCTATAGAATGAGAAAGCTTTACATTCTTTAGCTTCCAAGCTAACGGTTGGGTAAAGAATTTTTTTCTCTGGTTCTAAAAATAGAACTGAATTTGGGAAACAGGAACCATTCTCCTTTCCAGAACCTTACCTCTAAAAGGCGACTAAAAAGCGCCTCTTTCTATTTTTGGACTCAGCTGTAGACCAGTTCTCCGATTTCGAAGGGACTACTTAACCAGAAACAAGAGCGTGTGTTTCATTTTCAGCTGACCCCCAGGCAAACACGAGAACAGTCTGTAATTGTCACAGTGAAAGAACCGCAGAAGGGTTTTAATGGCTGCAGAAAGGGCCCCGGCTCTCACATTCTTTCCATGGATTTGGGGTTTTGTCTTATCCGCTTCCTTTTTTTTTTTTCTCAAGCTGTCTTTTATGATGGACCGAATTAAAGGCGCGCTGTGTGCTCACTAAACTTTGCGAAAAGGCTCTTTATAAAATTTTTGATCAACTGAAATAAAAAAATAAAAAAAATAAAAAAATTTCATTAACTTCTCAAAGCAAGTGAGAATTTGTTCCAGGAATTGTGCCTTTGTTCCTGGAGGCTCGTCAAACAACTTGAAAGAGAACTTTTTGCTCCAGTCAGGATGAAAACTGACCAGTAAAATTTACATAATCTCATGTTATATGTGCTTAAAATAGCTTTTTATCTCACAATGGAAATTTAATTTAATAGTGCAAATGTGTTGTATTATTATGTTATTGCCATGTTTGCTCCATTTGGTAGTTAGTAGTAAAGGATTTCCACCTAAAGTTTTTTTTTTTACATGCCTTATAAAAAGAAAGGACCGTTGCTTACATACAGTAACTGCCTAAACTTTGACCTACTATTGGCCAAACCTTGGTGGACTTCTAACTATTATAACTACTGTATATAATATATGATATCTTTGGACATCCCAGTCCAAACCCTTTGAGCATTAATATAGACTTGGGGGTTGATTTACTAAAGGCAAATAGACTGTACACCTTTGCAAGCGAAGTGGCGCTCTACATGTACAGTTGTCCCAGAGCTTAGCAAATAAGGAAGAGCTCTGCTGATTTCCATCATCCAATCATGTGCAAACAAAAATTTTTTATTTTCCTTGCTGAGATTGGGTATCCTTTGTAAAGTGAAGCTATGCCTCATTTATTAAGTTCAGCGCTAGGGATGAGCCAAACCCCCCCCCCTCCCCCCTCGCTCGGTTTGCTCCAGAACAAACAGGCAAAAAATTTGGTCTCATAGACCGTTAAAGTCTATGGGGCACGAACATGAAAAATCAAAACTGCTCATTTTAAAGCCTTTTATGCATGTAATTACCATAAAAAGTGTTTAGGGACCCGGGTCATGTATCAATGCAAAAAAAGTTTTAAAAACTGCAGTTTTTTTGGGAGCAGTGATTTTAATAATGCTTAAAGTGAAACAATAAAATTTAGATATTCCTTTAAATATCTGGCCTGGGGTGTCTCCTTAGTCTACCTGTAAAGTAGCAAATCTTTTCCATGTTTATAACATAAACATAAAAATAAAAAATTGCCGGGATCCGACAATACACGTCTGTAATGTATTGTCAGATCCCAGCAATATACATAAAAATCATTGGAAAAAAACGGCGTGGGTTCCCCCCCCCCCAGTCCATACCAGGCCCTTAGGATCTGGTATGGATATTAAGAGAAACCTTGCGCCAAAATTTTTTTAAAAAATGTCGCAGGGTCTCCCCCAAAATCCATACCAGGCTCTTCAGGTCTGGTATGGATATTAAGGGGAACCCTACGCCAAAAAATAAAACCCTACGCCAAAACTGCTCACGGCTGTAATGTCTTGTCGGCTCTCTGCAATATAAATAAAAATCATTAAAAAAAAGGGCGTGGGTCCCCCCCCCCACTCCATTACCAGGACCTTTGGGTCTGGTATGGATATTAAGGGGAACCCCGCACCAAAATGTAAAAAAAAATGGCGTGGGGGGCCCTCAGGCACTATATACTCTGACAAACAGAAAACAACGACTCCTGCGCACAGGTGGATCACCATATAGAGATGCGTCAACACAGGCTTTGCTGCCCTCAAGAATGGGGAATCCTAGTACAAACCGAAATAAAAGAAAAGCAGGGGCGCACCAGCCTTGTGTATTAACTTTTTTTTTTTTTTTAATTTATTAAAATAATTAAAAGAAACAACTCACAAGCAATGGGTGGAAGAGGCACAACACAAAGTGTACCGACAGCCAGCATGCGACTTTAGGATAAGCGATGCCTTCCAAAGATCGTGGAGAGATGCATACACATCACAATAAGCTTTTTTAACGCGTTTCGAAGGGAGAGTCCCCATCGCTTATTGTGATGTGTATGCATCTCTCCACGATCTTTGGAAGGCATCACTTATCCTAAAGTCGCATGCTGGCTGTCGGTACACTTCATGTTGTGCCTCTTCCACCCATTGCTTGTGAGTTGTTTCTTTTAATTATTTTAATACATTTTTTTTAAAAAGTTAATACACAAGGCTGGTGCGCCCCTATTTTTCTTTTATTTCGGACTATATACTCTGAACAGCAGTATATATACTATACTGCCTGCCCTATATACTCTGCAGAAAAATTGGGCCTTAGGTGTTGATGGTGCCGGAACCCCTCACAGTTAGGCCGCGTACACACGATTGGACATTCCGACAACAAAATCCTGGATTTATTTCCGACGGATGTTGGCTCAAACTTGTCTTGCATACACACAGTCTCACAAATGTTGTCGGAGATTTCGAACGTCAAGAACCCAGTGACGTACAACACGTACGATGAGCCGAGAAAAATGAAGTTCAATAGCCAGCGTGGCTCTTCTGCTTGATTCCGAGCATGTGTTGGAATTGTATACACACGATCGGAATTTCCGACAAGGGATTTTGTTGTCGGTAAATTTGAGAACCAGCTGTCAAATTTTTGTTGTCGGAAATTCCGACAACAAATGTCCAATGGAGCCTACACACGGTCAGAATTTCCGACAACAAGCTCACATCGAACATTTGTTGGCGGAAATTCCGACCGCGTGTAGGCTCCATCGGACATTTGTTGTCAGAATTTGTGAACGCGGCATTACTCTTGTTTGTCGCAGGAACGGGCCCTGCCCTGCTGTGAAATATTATATCAAAACTTGTAATTACATGCCCCTGTTAAACAGGGGCAGAAAAATTGGACCTTGGGTGATGGTGGTGGTGCCACAACACTGTAACCCCTCACAGTTACTCTTGCTGGGCGCAGGAATGGGCCCTGCTGTGAAATATTATATCAAAAATTGTAATTACATGCCCCTGTTTAACAGGGGCAGAAAAATTGGGCCTTGGGTGGTGGTGGTTCCACAACACTGTAACCCCTCACAGATACTCTTGTTGGGCGCAGGAACCGGCCCTGCTTAACTACTATTTCAAAAATTGTAATTACATGCCCCTGTTAAACAGGGACAGAAAAATTGGGCCTTGGGTGGTGGTGCCACAACACTGTAACCCCTCACAGATACTCTTGTTGGGCAGAACGGGCCCTGTTGTGAAATATTATATCAAAAATGTAATTACATGCCCCTGTTAAACAGGGGCAGAAAAATTGGGCCTTGGGTGGTGGTGGTGGTGCCCTAAATCAAAAATATTGTTGGATCCAAGACTGATTCATTTTTATGAATGTGAGCCTATCAACGGAGTCAGTGGACAGGCGCACTCTTTGATCCGTTATAAACCCTCCAGCAGCACTGAATGTGCTTTCATAAAGCACGCTAGATGCAGGACAGGCCAGTAGCTCGATTGCATATTGAGCAAGTTCTGGCCAGTGGTCCACCCTCAAGACCTAGTAACCTAGTGGATGCCCTGTTGGAAAGGTCTTCAAGTCTGCTCTTGCTCCTAGCTATTCCTGCACCATATAATGCAGACGCTGTCGATGGTTGCTTGAACTGATCAGACCTTGATGCTGAGGACTGCAAAATTGCTTAAAGAGAAAATGGTAACTTCCCAGGGTCTGGAAATGCATTACACAAACCTTTCTTCAAGGCCTCCAGAAGATGTTTCATCCTCTGCTCCCTCTGCAAAGGCTGGATGAGTTCTGCAACTTTACCCTTGTAACGTGGATCAGGAAGGGTTGCCAGCCAGTAATGATCCCTCTCCTTGATACCACGAATGCTAGGGTCCATTCGCAGGCTTTGCAGAATCAGGGAGGCCATGCAACGTAAGTTTGCAGAGGCATTAGATTCTGAGTCCTCTGGGTCACTAAGGATCGCATTATCCTAAGGAACTACCTCCTCCCAGCCACATACAACTCCTTGGGTTTCTGGGGACTGAAAACCATCCCTTGAAGACTGCTGCTTAGTGTTATGCTCTACATCCATGCTGACACAATCCTCCTCCTCCTCTTCTTCCTGTGTGTTATGCGGACCTGCAGGAATGCTATCTGGATAAAGGGGGTCTTGAAAAAGGAAGTCACCCTCTTCCTCCCGCTGTTCTGCCTCAAGTGCCCTGTCCATGATTCCACGAAGCATGTGCTCCAGCAGGAAGACTAGATGGACAGTGTTACTGATGCATGCATTGTCGCTGCTCACCATCCTTGTGGCCTCCTCAAATGGTGACAGGACAGTGCATGCATCCTTGATCAGTAGCCACTGGCGTAGCAAAAAGAAACCAAGCTCCCCTGACCCTGTCCTGGTGCCATACTCACACAGGTACTTATTGATGTCCCTCTGCTGTGTGTGCAGCCGCTGCAGCATTTCCAACATTGAGTTCCACCTCGTGGGCATGTCACAAATGAGGCGGTTGGTAGGCAGTTTGCATCCCCTTTGAATGTCAGCCAGCCGAGCACTGGCATTGTATGACTGGCAGAAATGACCACAGACTTTTCTGGCCTGCCTCAAGAGATCTTGTAAGCCTGGGTATCTGCTCAAGAACAGCTGCACCACCAAATTCATGACATGTGCCAAACATGGAACATGGGTCAAGTGTCCCTGTCGGAGGGCGGAGAGAAGGTTAGTGCCATTGTTGCATACAACCATTCCCGGCTGAAGCTGGCATATTGTCAAACACCTGTGAGCCTGCCCCTGCAGAGCTGACAGAATCTCTGCCCCAGTGTGGCTCCTGTCCCCTAGGCAGACCAACTCAAGCACCGCATGGCATCTTTTAGGCTGACTGCTTACGTAGTCCCTTGTATGCTTATGGAGCACTGCTGGTTCAGAGGACAAATCTGCAGAAGAGGCCATAGAGGAAGAAGAAGAGGAGGGTGTTGAGGAGAGAGCTGTGGCAGAATCACCACTAGCATTTTGGAGGCGTATTAGCAGAACAAGCTCCAACAACACTGAACCCTGTCCTGCATCCTTCCCAGCTGCCAGCAGAGTTACCCAGTGCACCATGAAAGAAAGGTAACGTCCCTGCCCATGCCTGCCGGACCATGAGTCAGTGGTAATATGAACCTTACTGCTGACCACCCTGTCCAACGAGGCCAAAACATTGCCTTCCACATCCCGTTAGAGAGCCAGAATAGTCTTCCGTGAAAAGAAATGGCGTTTTGGAACCTGCCACTGAGGTACAGCACATTCTACAAATTCACGAAAGGGGGCAGAGTCTACCAGCTGAAAAGGCAGCAGTTGCAGTGCTAGCAATTTGGCCAAGCAAGCATTTAGACGCTGAGCATGTGGATGGCTGGGACCAAATTCTTTTTTTATGGTTTAGCAACTGAGGTAAGGAAATTTGCCTGCTAAAATCAATTGGTGGTGTACTGCTAGTAGATTGGCTGCAAGTACTTGGGACACCTATTGCTATACCTTCATTCCTCTCAGTGCAGGTTTTTGAGAGTACTGGAGGTAAAGTAGGGTTGGAGAACCCAGATGAGGAACAAGGCGAAGTCCGCCTTTTTCTATGATGTGGATCTTTCAAGTGCTGTTGCCAACAGACTGCATGGCAGGTCGTCATATGTCTGGTCAAGCATGTGGTGCCCAAGTGGCTGTTGTTCTGACCACGCTTGATCCGCTTCAGACATAGGTTGCAAACAGCAACGGTGCGATCTGCTGCACACATGTCAAAAAAAGGCCCACACCAATGAACTTTTAAAAGTCAGCGGGGAGTCAGCAGCACCCTGCACCTGTGGAGCTCTGCAGTGTGCTGCAATAGGGTTGTTGCCCTTATGCTGCCCCCTAGAGGACATCCTGCCTCGTTGGAGTTGTGCCTCCTCCTCACTTTCCTTCTCTCTTCTCTCAGGCACCCAAGTACAGTCAGTGACCTCATCATCCCCTCCCTCCCTGTAAGTGGAGCAAACTTGGCAGTAGGCTGCAGCTGGGGGAACATGACTGCCAGTTTCTTGTCCTTCTGTGGCACCCCCTCTCTCCAGGCTCACATTACTACCTTCTTCAACCTGTGAAATAACATTGGAGCCTTCAAATTGCTGTGCATCTTCCAGCGGCATATAACTGACACTGTGGTCGAATAATTCTGGGGACTCCTCCATGCATGATGGTGGGGCTATGGAAGGAGTTACTGTGGACAAGGAGCCGGTGGAATAGGCCGCTTTGGCAGCTGCGTTGGAAGGCAAACTACTCTGAGCCTGGGTGACGGAGGATGAGGACGGCTTTGTTATCCACTCCACCAACTCTTCTGCATGTTGTGGCTCAATAATACGGCCAGCAGCAGCAAAAAAGGACAAGCGTGCCGCATGGCACCCTGCAGAGCATGCACCATGTCCATGACCACAACTGTTGACTGTAGACACAGAGGCTGCTTGCCCTCTTTTAGTGGCCTGTGAGCATCTGCCTATCCTTGGTGGCCTTCCAGACATGATGTATTTTTTGTTTTGCAACACCACACTACACTGTATTAAATACTGTATACACCGCCTGAAGTGTAATATATAGGCTACATTGAATGCAGAGTGTATATATATATATATATATATATATATATATATATATATATACAGTGGCTTGCGAAAGTATTCGGCCCCCTTGAACTTTTCAACCTTTTGCCACATTTCAGGCTTCAAACATAAAAATATAACATTTTATTTTTTTGTGAAGAACCACCAACAAGTGGGACACAATTGTGAAGTGGAACGAAATCTATTGGATATTTTAAACTTTTTTAGCAATTAAAAAACTGAAAAGTGGTGCGTGCAAAATTATTCGGCCCCTTTACTTTCAGTGCAGCAAACTCACTCCAGAAGTTCAGCGAGGATCTCGGAATGATCCAATGTTGTCCTAAATGACTGATGGTGATAAATAGAATCCACCTGTGTGTAATCAAGTCTCTGTATAAATGCACCTGCTCTGTGATAGTCTCAGGGTTCTGTTGAAAGCGCAGAGAGCATCATGAAGACCAAGGAACACACCAGGCAGGTCCGTAATACTGTTGTGGAGAAGTTTAAAGCCGGATTTGGATACAAAAAGATTTCCCAAGCTTTAAACATCCCAAGGAGCATTGTGCAAGCGATCATTTTGAAATGGAAGGAGTATCAGACCACTGCAAATCTACCAAGACCTGGCTGTCCCTCTAAACTTTCAGCTCAGACAAGGAGAAGACTGATCAGGGATGCAGCCAAGAGGCCCATGATCACTCTGGATGAACTGCAGAGAACTACAGCTGAGGTGGGAGAGTCTGTCCATAGGACAACAATCAGTCGTACACTGCCCAAATCTGGCCTTTATGGAAGAGTGGCAAGAAGAAAGCCATTTCTCAAAGATATCCATAAAAAGTCTCGTCTAAAGTTTGCCACAAGCCACCTGGGAGACACACCAAACATGTGGAAGAAGGTGCTCTGGTCCGATGAAACCAAAATCCAACTTTTTGGCCACAATGCAAAACAATATGTTTGGCGTAAAAGCAACACAGCTCATCACACTCAACACACCATCCCCACAGTGAAACATGGTGGTGGCAGCATCATGGTTTGGGCCTGCTTTTCTTCAGCAGGGACAGGGAAGATGGTTAAAATTGAGGGGAAGATGGATGCAGCCAAATACAGGACCATTCTGGATGAAAACCTGTTGGAGTCTGCAAAAGACCTGAAACTGGGACGGAGATTTATCTTCCAACAAGACAATGATCCCAAACATACAGCAAAATCTACAAAGGAATGGTTCACAAATAAACGTATCCAGGTGTTAGAATGGCCAAGTCAAAGTCCAGACCTGAATCCAATCGAGAATCTGTGGAAAGAGCTGAAAACTGCTGTTCACAAACGCTCTCCATCCAACCTCACTGAGCTCGAGCTGTTTTGCAAGGAAGAATGGGCAAGAATTTCAGTCTCTCGATGTGCAAAACTGATAGAGACATACCCCAAGCGACTTGCAGCTATAATCGCAGCAAAAGGTGGCTCTACAAAGTACTAAATAAGGGGGCCGAATAATTTTGCACGCCCCACTTTTCATTTTTTTATTAGTTAAAAAAGTTTCAAAAATCCAAAAGATTTCGTTCCACTTCACAATTGTGTCCCACTTGTTGGTGATTCTTCACAAAAAATTAAAATTTTATATATTTATGTTTGAAGCCTGAAATGTGGCAAAAGGTTGAAAAGTTCAAGGGGGCCGAATACTTTCGCAAGCCACTGTATATATATATATATATATATATATATATATATATATATATATTTATGGTTGGAGCCCTATGTCCGGTATGTACGTGGATACCACTTACAGTAAAGATAGGACTTACCATCGGAAATAGACCTGAAAGTGTGGACTTACCATATGAAATGGACCTGAAAGTGTGCCTTGGTCTAATGGCCGGTATGCCAAAATAAGGGGGCATACCCTGGTTTAAGAAATGATTATTCTGTAAGAGAAATGAATGAAATTAATAGTTTGAGAAATGCTGTGAAATGGGGATGGGAGGGTGGGTATCGCGCACAGGAAACCGACAAGCACCACAGGTGAGCGGGCTGCTTAAGTACCCCCCGGGCTCCTCCCATAAATTCAGGCCACCATACTGGCCTTCCTACTTATGGTTGGAGCCCTATGTCCGGTATGTACGTGGATACCACTTACAGTAAAGATAGGACTTACCATCGGAAATAGACCTGAAAGTGTGGACTTACCATATGAAATGGACCTGAAAGTGTGCCTTGGTCTAATGGCCGGTATGCCAAAATAAGGGGGCAAAAACATTCAGGTAGGGTTATGATTTTGATTTTCAATTATTTATTGAGCCAATTTGGAGAATGCCTGTGCCATCTCTGTTTGTGGGTTGGGGATATACCGGGCGAAGCAGGCTGATTTCCACCTGCCCAGTCTTTTGATGATGTGGTCTGGAACACCGTGGCGGGATGCCGCGGAGGCTGCTCCGATGCGAAACGAGTGTCCGGAATACTGACTAGGGTTAAGATGAAGATTGCGGAGAAGTATTCTTATGTGTTCCACAAACTGAGAGGCGTTTAAGGGTTTAACTGGGAACGGTAGAAGGGGACTGCTGTCTGGTTGTTCAGGCAGGAGTGACAGGAGCCGGTTGAGTACGGTGACTGGACACCAGCTGTTGTCGGTTTTGTAGAGGTGAATGTTCGCTCCTGAGCCCGTTTGCTGGGTTTTAGAGACCTCGAGGTGCAGGATGAAGTGGTCTTGGTATCTAAGTAAGTGTCGTCTGCATAGTACTCGGTCTGTGGGTTTGTTAGAGGTGAATTCGCCAGGGCGCAAGAACCCATAGTACGCTAGATATATAGCTGCTTGTAAGACCGTGCTGCGGAGCAGACCGAATGGCGAGGTAGCCAGAATCGTTGACATGTCCCTAAAGATGGGTCCCGTAATGGGCAAGCGCTTAGTGCTGGTGACTGGTTGTTGTTTCTGAATTCCCCTTAAAATGGCTCGTATAGCGTGAGATGTGAATAGTGAAGATTTCGTGGGGTCTTCAAGCGCCATAAAATGTTGAATGCCGGCTAGGTATAGCCGGATGGTATTGTAGGATAAGGCCAACTGCGTGTGGCAGTGTGCAGTGAAGGCCAGTACCTGCTTGATATCTGTTGGTCCTTTACGGCAGGACGTGAGGAATTTGTTAAAGGCCTTCCAAGCTGTCTGGTAGGCTTTAAGTGTGTTGTAGGAGAGGGAATGATTCATGAGTTGTGTAGCTCCGTGTAAGTGTTGAACTAGTCCAGGGTCAGTTGTGACCAGACAGGGATAGGGGCCGACATTGGATCGGCATCGGGAACCTGTTTGAAAAAAGAGGAATAATTGAAACGTGACAGTGCGTCAGCTGCTGAGTTGTATCTGCCGGGAATAAATGCACAGTGTATATTGAACTGATGTTGTAAAGACAGTTGTACCAACCTGCGCAGGAAGGACATGACTGCTAGGGACTTGGACCTGCCTTTGTTGATGATGTCTGCCGTGGCCTGGTTGTCGGTGCTAAAGACTACAGTTTGTCCTGTCCAGTGGTGGCCCCAGAGTTGTGCGGCTGCCACTATGGGGTAAAGCTCAAAGAGGGCAGATGTTTGGGAAAAGCCGGGTATCAATAGTATCTGTTGAGGCCAGGGTCCTGAAAACCAATGATGGCCAAAAATTGCCGCAAAACCTGTGGAGGCAGCGGCGTCCGTTACCACCTGGGGTGAATGGACCGAAACTATAGGTATGAATAGAGATATGCCATTCCAGGCGGACAAGAATTCCTCCCACATGGATAGGTCCGCTATGGCTGCGGAGTCTAAATTCAAAATCTGATCAGGGTCTTGAGTTTCCGACAGAAATCTGAGTAAGCGTGATACAAATGTGCGGCCTTGTGGAATAATTCGCATAGCGAAGTTGAGCATACCCAGGAGGGACTGCAACTGTTTTTTGGTACAGTCCTTGGTGTGTGTAAACTCGTGAAGAACTGCCCTAATGCGTGTTAGTTTGTCGAGGGGGAGACTGGCTTGCATTGCGCAAGTATCCAAGCTGACCCCGAGAAAAGTGATGCTATTTGCTGGGCCATCGACTTTGTGCTCGGCAATAGGAACATTGAGGTTTCCAAAAATTACCCTAAGTTTGTCGAGATCTCCTGGGGGCTTGCTGGGTGGTTCTATCAGTAGGAAGTCATCTAGATAATGGATGACTTCATGGCATTGACCCTTGTGTAATAGTATCCAACCGAGGGACTGGGCGAACGTGTCGAAGAGCCACGGGCTACTCTTCGAACCGAAGGTGAGCTTTGTAGCAAAATAATATGCTTCCTTCCACTTGATGCCATGCCAGCACCAAAGGGCTGGGTGGATGGGCAGGAGCTTGAAGGCATCCGAGATGTCGGCTTTGGAGAGCCAGGCGCCTGTGCCTGCTTTGATGATCGCTTGTATTGCCATGTCCACGGAAGAATATTTTAGGGAATCAGGGAATTGAGACTGGGTTTGTGGGAAGAATGAGGCGCAGACAAGTCGTACACCAAACGCAATTTATTTGAAAACTTGCCCTTGACAAGCCCAATAGGGCTGACTCTCCATGTGTTGAAAGGGGGGCAACTGAAAGGGCCTATCACGTAACCTCGATCCACCTCTGCCTGCAAGAGCTGATCTATGGCTTGTTCGTCAATGGCTGCCGAACGAAGATTGGCACATTCGTGAGTAGTGTGGGGTAGTGAAATGAGGCCGGTGTGAAAGCCTGCTGTGAAGCCTTGGATAAGGAAGGTGGCCAGGGAAGGGGTGGGATGTGAAGTGAGATACCATCCTAACCATAAGAGGTTGATCCGGCTTAGTCACGCCTTCTTGTGTTGCTTGACTTCACACAAAATCCTAGGGTGTGCTCTATGACATATGGTGCAGAGGTGAAGTAGACGGCACTGGCTGAAGTTGCAGGACCCCTGATTAAAGTTATTACAGATGGCTGCCCCTCCCACGGTTCGGACTGGGCGTCCGAGTCTGTCCACCTGAGGCGTTGGTACAGGGATCGGCTGACCCTGTACTGAACCTGAGGTAGAGGGAAACTCGAAAGGCCGTCTGATTGCCGTATTGGCGCACCAGGTGGCAGTGTGGGTGGAAGACTGGCAAATCGCACACAGAGGTGAGCGTAAGCCGGCAAAGTGGCGGCAGAAGAGCTCTGTGTCCATGAGACTCCAATCTGTCGTGACCTGGAACTGTATGAGTCTGGCCGCGGCCTTGGCTGAAAAGGAACGATGGTAATCGTAAAAGGCAGAACCTCCATACTTGTGGCCCAAGTCTACCACAGTATGGAGATACAGATCTAACTCTTCCCGCCTGCTAGGGGTGGCTGAGCACAGGACATCTCTGAGCATGCCAAAGGCCAGGGTAAACTCTGAGACTGTTAGCTTGCGGTTCAATCTGGGGTCTTTGGCTTTAAGGACCACTGATATGTCACCCCAGGAGTAGGCTTTATTTTCTGCCAAATCATGTACGGAAATGAGGAGAGAGGCCAGGTTGACGTCCTTGCCGTCCAAGATGTCCTTCCTGATACTGGTTGGGACCAGGTGGGAGGGGTAGACAATGTGGCTTGAGCCTGAGGTACCTGCAGGAAGAGGTGTCAAGCTTTGAGTTGCCGTTGGGTCGGGGACAGCCGTGGCCGGTCGGGCCTCGAGAATTGCAACCCTGGTTTGGACGTCTGCAACTGAGGTGGATAGAGATGACACCATCGTGTGTAACTGCGAAATGGCCGATGATATCGACTGAAGGGATGCCTGTTGGGTACTGGGTCCTGCTGCTGGTGGGGGAAAGAGGAGTTTGAAAAGCTCGCCTTTCCTTGCTGTGGCGGGGAAGGGGACACCTCTGCGTCTGAGCTCTGCCGTCAGTTTGGGGATAGTCCATCCCCTAAGGGATTGCACGCTGCCGCTTTCTGAGACCGGAGAAGGTGACAGAGGGGCCGTGAGGTCTTCGCTGCCGGACTGAGACATGGTTGCTCTGGTGAGGATTCTCTTGAGCTTTTATTTCCTGGTTGACTGTAACCTATTAGGGGTGAGATGAATTTCAAGTTTTTTTTCTTTGATCCGCTGAGTCATACTTACCCGACTTATTCTCCCATTCCCCTTTTTTTTTTTTTTTTTTTTTTTTTTACCTGGGGGGATATCGTCCAACCTGGTGCAGGGTGGACCTACTGAACTTTGACTGACCTGAGAAAAACGAAAAGGTGACACTTCGTGAAGGGATTGCTAACTGATTTTTTGAAGCAACGATTTGTATGACAATGAAATGATTCGAAATGTTTGCCTTGATTATAAATGGACTTCATGACAGAGGTCTGGCCTGGTCGTCATCTTTGATTCGACCGAGAACCGGGCTCTGGAGCATGTATTGAAATGAGGCAAGTGAAAACATTGGTGCACCCGGGACGATCTGGTGCCTGTTTGATGCATCTGGATTCGAATCGGCGCATCATATGAAATGAAATGAGAGAAATGATTATTAGACTGAGGCTTGAATTGGTTGTGCCGTGTTTGCGACTGGCAACCAACCGAGCTCTGGTATGGTATGAAATGCTGTTTGGAACCAGCAAGGCATTCCGTAAAGAATCGGTGCATGTCAGATGCGACTGGTTCTGGAACGGTGATGCGTTTGTGGGAGTGAAATGGTAGTAAGCTGTATGGCAGAGACATGGATCCATCCCCCGATGTCTGCGATTTAGCTATGATCCGGACTTTGAAGCATGTATCAGAAATGAGGCCGAGCCCTGGGGTACGCCGTAATGAATCGGTGCATTTCCATGCGACTGGATTCATGTGTGAACGTGATACGTGGAAATGAAATGATAACCATGACAGAAGGTACGAATTACTGATAAACGTAACTCTGGAGCATGTATAGAAATGAGGCCAGTCCTGGGGCACGCCGAGACGAATCGGTGCATTGCCATGCGACTGGATTCATGTCGGAACGTGATAGGTGGAAATGAAATGATAACCATGACAGAAGGTACAAATTTACTGATAAACGTAACTCTGGAGCATGTATAGAAATGAGGCCAGTCCTGGGGCACGCCGAGACGAATCGGTGCATTGCCATGCGACTGGATTCATGTCGGAACGTGATAGGTGGAAATGAAATGATAACCATGACAGAGGTATGAATAACTGAAAACGTAACTCTGGAGCATGTATAGAAATGAGGCCAATCCTGGGGCACGCCGAGACGAATCGGTGCATTGCCATGCGACTGGATTCATGTCGGAACGTGATAGGTGGAAATGAAATGATAACCATGACAGAGGTATGAATGACTGATAAACAAAACTCTGGAGCATGTATAGAAATGAGGCCAATCCTGGGGCACGCCGAGACGAATCGGTGCATTGCCATGCGACTGGATTCATGTCGGAACGTGATAGGTGGAAATGAAATGATAACCATGACAGAGGTATGAATGACTGACAAACAAAACTCTGGAGCATGTATAGAAATGAGGCCAATCCTGGGGCACGCCGAGATGAATCGGTGCATTTTTGCATGCGACTGGATTCGTGACGGAACGTGATACGTGAAAAAACATGACAGAGGTATTAATGACAGACAATAACGTAACTCTGGAGCATGTATAGAAATGAGGCCAAATAACTGGGGCACACCGGAACGAATCGGTGCATCTTTTTGATGCGACTGGATTCGAATCGGAGCGCGGTAGGTGACTGAAATGAGAAATGTTTTGAAATGATTTGAAATGTCAGAAATGAGTTCTAGAATGTTTCAGAAATGAGAAATGATTGGTATCGAACTGACTTGATCCGATAACTTGCAATTGCGATTTGCTATGGCTGTTTACTGATACATATTTTTAAACACCGACATGCTAGAAATGAAGCGACGTCTGCGTCGCGGTGCTGTCGAAATGGTAACATATCGAAAGTACGAGCGATATACATTACAATAGTGAAGTGCGAGTAACGAAATTTGAAAGTACGGTTTAGTGACATGACATGAAACGAAAAATGCGATATACATTGCAGTTTATGAAAAGCGAGTGAAACGAAAATTTTTGAAATTACGGTTTAGTGACCTGATATGAAAACGAAAAGTCCGACGGGACCTTACCTGCGACAGCCAAGCCAGCCGCGTGGTACAAACTACGAACGAAAAACGCGGACTTCGAAAGTTTTGAGAACGGTATCGAATACGGAATTTTGCGAGGCAAGAACTTGCGGACGCTGGTATATCGAATAGTCGGCCTAGTGACGTATATCGCGCACAGGAAACCGACAAGCACCACAGGTGAGCGGGCTGCTTAAGTACCCCCCGGGCTCCTCCCATAAATTCAGGCCACCATACTGGCCTTCCTACATATATATATATATATATATATATATATATATATACATACAGTATAAATATATATATCAGACTGTATATATATATATATACAGTCTAATATATAGAAGTGTAGTAGAAACTGTACACACTGTATTAGATACTGTGTACACCGCCTGCACTGTATTAGAAACTTTACAATGGCTGCACTGTATTGTATACTGTGTACACCACCAGAAGTGTAGTAGAAACTGTACACACTGTATTAGATACTGTGTACACCACCTGCACTGTATTAGAAACTGTACAATGGCTGCACTGTATTGTATACTGTGTACGTCACCAGAAGTGTATTAGAAACTGTACACACTGTATTAGATACTGTGTACACTGCCTGCACTGTATTAGAAACTGTACAGCGGCTGCATTGTATTGTATACTGTATACACCACCAGAAGTGTAGTATAAACTGTACACATTGTATTGTATACTGTGTACACCACCTGAAGTGTATTAGAAACTGTACACACTGTATTAGATACTGTGTACACTGCCTGCACTGTATTAGAAACTGTACAACGGCTGCACTGTATTGTATACTGTGTACACCACCAGAAGTGTAGTAGAAACTGCACACACTGTATTAGATACTGTGTACACTGCCTGCACTGTATTAGCAACTGTACAACAGCTGCACTGTATTATATATTGTCAGGAACTGTGTCATTACTGGTTTCACCTGCTGGTGGCACTGTTACGCTCAGCACCAAAGGGTGTAATTCTGGTGGCCACCAGCAGGTGTCTCCCTGCCTGGACTACCAACCAGCTATCACGCACACCTGTTGTGGGTCTGCTGGTCTATATAAACCCGCCCTGAACCAAAGCTCAAATGCTGCAGAATTCCCTCTGCTAGCCTTGTCCCTGCCTGAACCTGCTCTTGTTACTGCCTTGTCCTGGACCCCGTTCCGTGTATCCTGTCCTTGAGACCTGTTCCCTGTTACCTACTCCCTTTACGGTCTGCTTCCTTATACCTGGCTTCTGTTCCCCTTTTGCTTTTGTGCCTGCTTTGTTTATTTCATGTTTGTTTCCTTTGCTTATGTATATATATATTAGTTAGTCAGTTAATTAGGTGTTTTTGGGGTTTGCTGTGTCTTGCACTTATTTACTTGTTTATGGTTTGCTGTTAGGTTTGCACGTGTGTCCTTATCTTAAGTAAACATACTTTTTTCATTTACTCATTTGTCCCTGATTCCTTGGTGCAGCCCAACAATCTGATCACCTGTATTGGATGTCTGTGTATAGCATCCCTGACATATACTGTGTGCACCACCAGAAGTGTATTAGAAACTGTACACACTGTATTAGATACTGTGTACACCGCCTGCACTGTATTAGAAACTGTACAATGGCTGCACTGTATTGTATACTGTGTACACCACCAGAAGTGTAGTAGAAACTGTACACACTGTATTAGATACTGTGTACACCGCCTGAAGTGTATTAGAAACAGTACACCACCGAATGCACTGTAGATATAGGCTACACTGAATGCAGAGTATATATATATATATTAGACTGAGTGTGTGTGTGTGTGTGTGTGTGTGTGTGTGTGTGTGTGTGTGTGTGTGTATGTATGTATGTGTATATATATATATATATATATATACACAGTGTCTCACAAAAGTGAGTGCACCCCTCACATTTTTGTAATTATTCTATTATACCTTTCCATGTGACAACACTGAAGAAATGACACTTTGCTACAATGTAAAGTAGTGAGTGTACAGCTTATATAACAGTGTAAATTTGCTGCCCTCTGAAAATAACTCAACACACAGCCATTAATGTCTAAACCGCTGGCAACAAAAGTGAGTATACCCCTAAGTGAAAATGTCCAAATTGGGACCAATTAGCAATTTTCCCTCCCCGGTGTCATGTGACTCGTTAGTGTTACAAGGTCTCAGGTGTGAATGTGGAGCAGGCGTGTTAAATTTGGTGTTATCGCTCTCACTCTCTCATCCTGGTCACTGAAAGTTCAACATGACACCTCATGGCTAAGAACTCTCGGAGGACTGAAAAAAAGAATTGTTGCTCTAACATACAGATGGCCTAGGCTATAAGAAGATTGCCAAGACCCTGAAACTGAGCTGCAGCATGGTGACCAAGACCATACAGTGGTTTAACATGACAGGTTCCACTCAGAACAGGCCTCACCATGCTCGAGCAAAGAAGTTGAGGGCACGTGCTCAGCGTCATATCCGGATGTTGTCTTTGGGAAATAGATGTATGAGTGCTGCCAGCATTGCTGCAAAGGTTGAAGGGGTGGGGGCCAGCCTGTCAGTGCTCAGACCATACGCCGCACACTGCATCAAATTGGTCTGCATGGCTGTCATCCCAGAAGGAAGCCTCTTCTAAAGATGATGCACAAGAAAGCCCACAAACAGTTTGCTGAAGATAAGCAGACTGAGGACATGGATTACTGGAACCATGTCCTGTGGTCTGACGAGACCAAGATAAACTTATTTGGTTCAGATGGTGTCAAGCGTGTGTGGTGGCAACCAGGTGAGGAGTACAAAGACAAGTGTGTCTTACCTACAGTCAAGCATGGTGGTGGGAGTGTCATGGTCTGGGGCTGCATAAGTGCTGCCGGCACTGGGGAGCTACAGATCATTGAGGGAACCATGAATGCCAACATGTACTGTGATATACTGAAGCAGAGCATGATCCCCTCCCTTCAGAGACTGGGCCGCAGGGCAGTATTCCAACATGCTAACGACCCCAAGCACACCTCCAAGATGACCACTGCCTTGCTAAAGAAGCTGAGGGTAAAGGTGATGGACTGGTCAAGCATGTCTCCAGACCTAAACCCTATTGAGCATCTGTGGTGCATCCTCAAACGGAAGGTGGAGGAGCGCAAGGTCTCTAACATCCTCCAGCTCTGTGATGTCATCATGGAGGAGGGGAAGAGGACTCCAGTGGTAACCTGTGAAGCTCTGGTGACCTCCATGCCCAAGAGGGTTAAGGCAGTGCTGGAAAATAATGGTGGCCACACAAAATATTGACACTTTGGGGACACTTTGGACATTTTCATTTAGGGGTGTATTCACTTTTGTTGCCAGCGGTTTAGACATTAATGGCTGTGTGTTGAGTTATTTTGAGGGGACAGCAAATTTACACTGTTATACAAGCTGTACACTCCCCTCAGCAGTAACAGGCTGAAGCAATCACAGCCTAGGAAAACAGAGCCCAGAAAATATACGGTAAACCTAGGTTTGTTACAACCTAGCAGTAAAAATTCACACAATTTAATTAGGGACACTCCAACTTAGTGCAAGGTCCCTACAAAATTTTTGATTTGCTATCCCTTTCTGTCTTAGTGACAGTGGTCCCCAGGAAAACTTAGTGTAAATATACACAGCGGGAAACAGACAGCAATAAAAATCTGATTAGGTTTTTATTCTTGCCTTCACTATGCTCACATTTAATAGTTATATACACTTTATCCCTAACATTTAACCATAACCCTGCCCTATCATCAAACTCACCTAGTCCCTAACTAGGGATGACCTAAGGCATGTTCAGATCCTCATCTGAACCCACCTGAGCAAGCCCACCAGGAAGCTTTCACTGTACTGGGCCACTCATAAGTGGCTGAGACATTCCCTGTCCCGCAGCTACATGCATACATACCCATTGTATACGTGCAGTTGTGGGATGGGGAATACCCTGGCCACAGATAATTGGAGCCCAGTGGAGGCGACAGCTTCATGGAGGGCATATTCAGGTGGGTTCGGACTATAATTTCTGTCAGTGGGAGAATAGTGCCCCATTGTTGTTGGCAGTGGGAGAAATAGTGCCCCATCATTGGTGTCAGTGAGATGAGTAATGCCCCTTCATTGGTGTGGGAGGAATAGTGCCCCCTCTTTGGTTTCAGTGATAGGAATAGTGTCCCATCATCCTATTTTTGATGTCAATGGGAGAAATAGTGCCCCAGCATTGGTGCTAGTGGGAGTATAGTGCCCAATCATTGTGTCAATTGTAGGAATAGTGCCATTGGTGTCGGTGAGAGAATTAGTTCCTGTCCTGTTGGATTTGATTGGAATGAATAGTTCCCCATTGTTGGTGTCAGTAGAAGGAATAGTGACCAAATCAATGGTATCAGTGTGCCCCATGGTTGGTGTCAGTGGGATAAATAATGCCCCATCATTGGTGTCAGTGGGAGGAATAGTTTTCCATCATTGGTGTCAGTAGGAGGAATAGTGCCCCATCATTGGTTTCAGATGGGGGAATAGTGCCCCATCTTTGGTGTCAGTGGGAAGAATAGTGCCCCATTTATTGGTGTCAGTGAAAGGAATAGTGCCCCATCCTTGGTGTCAGTGGGAGGAATAGTTCACTATTGTTAGTGTCAGTAGGAGGAATAGTGCCCCATCATTGGTTTCAGTGGGAGGAATAGTGTCCCATAATGGGTGTCAGTGGGAGGAATAGTGCCCAATCATTGTTTCAATTGGAGGAATAGTTTCCCATCATTGGTGTCAGTGGGAGAATTAGTTCCCTGTCCTGTTGGATTCAGTGGAAGGAATAGTTCCCCATTGTTGGTGTCAGTGGAAGGAATAGTGACCAAATCAATGGTGTCAGTGTGCCCCATCGTTGGTATCAGTGGGATAAATAATGCTCCATCATTGGTGTCAGTGGGAGGAATAGTTCTCCATTACTGGTGTCAGTAGGAGGAATAGTGTCCCATCTTTGGTGTCAGTGGGAATGATAGTGCCCCATTTTTGTTGCCAGTGGAAGGAATAGTGCCCCTTCCTTGGTGTCAGTGGGGGGGGGGAGTTCCCCATTGTTGGTATCAGTAGGAAGAATAGTGCCACATCATTGGTTTCAGTGGGAAGAATAGTGCACCATTGTTGGTGTCATTGGAAGGGATAGTGACCAAACCAATGGTGTCAGTGTGCCTCATTGTCGATGTCGATGGGATAAATAATGCCCCATCATTGGTCTCAGTGGGTGGAATAGTTCCCCATCATTGGTGTCAGTGGGAGGAATAGTGACCTATCATTGGTGTCAGTGGAAGGAATAGTCCCCAACTCATTAGTGTCAGTGGGAAAGCCAGATAAAGGTGAGCAAAGGGCCACATCCGACCCATGGGCTGCACTTTGGAGACCATTGCTGTAGTAGCTTGGGCTACAACAGTGATTTACAGATTGCATGAAGACCAGTTAGGTATCACCTATCACAAGCTGGCCCAATGCAAAATATCTCATCCCTGGCCATCCTGTGCCGTGACTTGTGCACAAACCATATGGACTTTGTATCGAAAACCATCAGTAACTAAAGTAACAAATGTTTTGTTTTCCTCAACATAGAAGTAATTCATCTGCAAAGTAATTTCACCAACAGATGTCTGGATAACATCAATAAATTATAACCGTACAACTTTCTCCCTTTTAAGTTTGCAGAGGGAGGAAAGAAGTAATTAAACACTTGACAAATACGGTTTAATAACAGCCATTTTCACAAGCCACAGGAACATGTTTTATTAGCATTGCTCACGATATTGAATATATTGCACGGCCTCCTACAAGACCAGTAACATCTCCGACGTGAAGTTCGCACACATTCTTATTTTGTTACATTGTGGCTTGTGAATCAGAGATCTGACTGTGGAATTGCAAGGTTGGGACCTCCATGTTCCCCAGCGAAATGAATAAGTGGTCTCAATCCAATTTCCTCTAACAGGTGTCCTCATTAAAATGTGGTTGGCAGTCAATGCTACTGAAATTAAGGATGGGATTCATTTAATAAGGAGGGGGGGTGGGAAGTGACTGTCTCGAGGGGCCGCTACTAACAATGCCTGAGAGTTCATGTCTAGGTCATTCGGTCAAGTTGGTGTTTTATCAATAAAGTTGATTACCATTTGAAAGCTGTTTAGTCATCCATATCAAATGAAATGCTTGGAGGGGGGGGGGGGGTCTTCGAGAAGAGCTATGCTCATACACTGTAACATGGCTCACATCCTGCTCAGACCGCAATTCTTGAAATAATCATATGACCGAGTCTAGATGACTATCTTGTATGCTCAATGTTGTAATATTACAAAGAAGAAAAATGTGGGGAGAGTTTTGTGAGCGCTTTTCATTTCGGACCGCAAGTCTATCCGATAGAGGCCACACACATGGACCAGAGCTGAGAAAAGTGAGGTAATTTCAGTTTTTTGTAGTTCCTGAAATGTATAATTAATTTATGCAAGTTATATAGAAGTAAAAATAATAAGGTGAGGGCCACAAATGTGCGTCTGCATTTTCTTGCGTTTTTCATGCATATTTATTGCGTTTTCTATTGAAGTCTATTGGGTCAAAGCACACTCGGGGGAATTCAGGAAATCCCTACTGTCACTATTTTGGTGCCATGGCCAGGGCCACTGTTAGAAATAATGGGGCCCCATAGAGCCTACCTGACAGGGCGCCCCTCCAGTGTCTCCTTATACACTCCACTCCTTGTGTACCTCCCACTACACCTCACTTTTGAACCCCTGCATCTCCCACTACCCCACATTCTGCACTCCTCACCCCGCATCCTCCACTACCTCACATTCTGCACCCCTGCATACCCCATTGCCGTGTATCCCCAGTACTTCAACCCTCTGCACCCCTGCATCTCCCACTACCCCACATTCTGCACCCCCCCCTCACATCCTCCACTACCCCACATTCTGCACCCCTGCATCCCCCATTGCCCTGTATCCCACATTCTGTACCCCCTGCATCCTCTACTACCCTACATTCTGCACCCCCTGCACCCTCCACTATCCCACATTCTACACCCCGCCTGCATCCTCTACTACCCCACATTCTACACCCTCCTTCATTCCCCCACTACCTCAGATTCTGCACAATCACCCCCCCCCCCATCCACTACTACCCTACATTTTGCTTTTCCCCCATTCTGCATCTCTCCGACTACCCTGCATTCTGCACCCCCTACATCCCCACTACCCTGAATTCTGCACCCCCTACATCCCCACTACCCTGAATTCTGCACCCCTACATCCCCCACTACCCTACATCCTGCATTTCCCCCTTTCTGCACCCCTTGTATCTCTCTAAACCTCACTCTGCACCTCATGCATCCCTCACTACCCTGTATCATCAGTACTTCAATATTCTGCACCCCTGCATCTCCCACTACCCCACATTCTGCACCCCCTGCATCCCCCAATACCCTATTGTAGCGGTACCCTGTAGGGGCTGCTGGTGATTGTGGTCCGTCTCCCACCCTGCACAGCCAGGCGCATGAATTTCCAGACACACTTTAGTCAAGAATCAGTCCTTGTACTTTGTTTTGTTTTATTAGGTGAACTGGGATGGGGATAGGGTACATATGGGATGCCCACTTGATTAAAGATAGAAAAATGCAGAGACTAAACTATTTACACCTCCGGTATATACAACCTCTCCTCTTCACCTCCACACTTGATTGTTGACTATCACTCCCAGGACCAGCTAGCATTGAATTTAAGGCCTGACACTGGCTCAGCCAGGCCCAAAGCAAATGCCCTTTGCAGGCAGGGAGGGACCGTAGGCCCCTATGGTGTAGCAAAATATGGTAGTGTATAGTGCTAGCTGTCCTACATGTGGCTACTGCTCCCAGTACTACCTCTTCAGGCCCTGCCAGCCCTCCTGGCTGCAGCTGCCCCTTTCCTCTGCCCGTGCCACTACAGTCCTCCTTACTGGCTCTGCACCCATCCCAGACTGCTCCATCCCAATCTTTTCAGGTGTGCCTCCCAGTCCTCCTGACTGTGTGTCACTCACCAGCCCTCTTGGTGGTTCCTTGTTCCTCCTGGAGATTTGCTTGGCAGTGTTCTCCCGCTGTCCTTGCTGCTTTATGCCTCTTGTCCAGAACACCCCAGTGTGTCATGACAGCCTAACACTCCATCTCCAGCTTCCACCCAAACAACTCCTCCCCAGCTGGGCTGACCCAGAGTATTTGATGGGGCCTGCCCCCTGCCAATTCAAGTTGGGGGTTGGTTGGGGATTGGTCAGGGCCCTCAGAATACTTCATGCAGCTCCACCTTACTTACCCTCCCATCTTTCTAGAAGGTTCCAGTACATTCTAGAAATAGGGGGGAGCTCTCAGTGATGCTGCCTGTGAGTCATCCAGCTCTCCCTGGATTTCTGCCCAACCCAGGACAAAAACAGACAGGCTTGGCTACCAGCATAAATTTACCCGCACTAGAAAAAAAACTGTTTATACTTCTAGCACTAGAGGGTGCTACATTATTTATACTTATAGCACTAGAGGGTGCTACACTACATTCTGCATTTTCCACATTCTGCACCCCTTGTATCCACCTACACCTCACTCTGCACCCCCTGCATCCTCCAGTACCATGTATGCCCAGTACTTCAACACTCTGCACCTCTGCATTTCCCACTACCCTACATCCCCCCCTGCATCCCCCACTACCCCACATTCGGCACCCCCTATATCCGTCACTACCCTACATTTTGCATTTCCCCCATTCTGCACCCCCTGTATCTCCCTACACCTCACTCTCCACCCCCTGCATCCCACACTACCCTGTATCCCCAGTATTTCAACACTCTGCACCCCCTGCATACCCCACTACCCTACATTCTGCACCCCCTGCATCCCCCACTACCCTACATTCTGCACCCCTGCATCCCCCACCACCCTACATTCTGTATTTACACCATTCTGCACCCCGTGTATTCCTCTACACCTCATTCTGCACCCCCTGCATCCCCCACTACCCTGTATCCCCAGTACTTCAATACTCTGCACCCCTGCATCTCCCACTAGACCTCACTCTGAAACACCCTGCATCCCAAGCTACCCTGAATTTTGTGCTCCTACATCCCTTAACACCTCACTCTGCACCCCCTACATCCCCCAATACTCTATCTACACCCCATTACAACTCACTGTTGTACCACCTGCACACCCCCTTATTTTGTAACCCATGCATCCCTCATTACCATACATTAACACCCCCTGCCTTCCCCCTTTACCTGCATTCTATATTCCCCACTACTCCTTAATTTTCAACTATCATTACACCTCACTAAGCACCCCTCATACAGTATCTGCGATGTTCTTGCCTCTGTAAAAGAAAGAATAGAAAGACAATTTTTTTTTTTTTTTTTTTTTTTTTTTACATGCTGTCACAAATCAGTGTCCCTGATCACCACAACACCAGTCATATGATGACGCTGTACTGTACTGGTGACAGTATATCATTTTTTTTTAAGTTAACAATATTTTTGAATTTTTTCATTTTTCAAAAAAAAGTGACAAAAAATTACAACTTTAAAGAACTTACCATGCCTCTTACTAAATACCTTGGGCTGTCTACGTTACAAAAAGGGGTAAATTGGGGGGATATTGGTACTGTCCTGTCCTGATAACTTTCCTACAGACTAAATATTATACATGGATTTGGGTTATTTTCACCAAAGAAATATAGCAGAATACATTTTGGCCTAAATTTATGAAGAAGGATGATTTATTTGCAAAATTCAATAACAGAAACAAAGAAAGTTGTGTTTTTGTTTATTTAGCAAAAAAAAAAAATGGTGATTAAATACCACCAAAAGAAAGCTCTGAATGTGTGAAAAAAATGATAAAAACATCATATGGGTACAGTGTTGCATGAGGGTGCGATTTGCATTCAAAGTGTGACAGTGCTGAAAGCTGAAAACCGGCCTGGGCAAGAAGAGGGTAAAAGTGTCCAGTACTGAAGTGGTTAAATAAACATTTTTCTTTTACGTACGATTATAGTTTTTCCACTTCTGGCTGAGTGGGACACTGGTGATGTATAACCCTGGCCTCATAGCTGCATCCTGGGAAGGCTACATAACCAGTACCTTTCCTGCTAAGATGATGTGCACTGTTATATGTTCCTAGGTTATACCAAAGAATATCCTCCTGCACTTGAGTGTGGTACTTAAGGACTTGATAAACTCTCCACTAGGGATGGGCCCGATGTTCGAGTAGAAAGTAAGTTGTTGGGGTCCCCTCAAAATCCATACCAGACCCTTATCCGAGCACACAACCTGGCAGGCCACAGGAAAAGGTGGGGTGAAGAGAGAGCACCCCCTCCTAAACTGTACCAGACCATGTGCCCTCAACATGGGGAAGGTGCTTTGGAGCCTCATCCCCACAACCTTTGCCCGGTGGTTCTGGGGGTCTGCGGGTGGGGGGCTTATCAGAATCTGGACCCCAGACCCCCCCCATGTGAATAAGTATGGGGTACATTGTACCCCTACTCATTCACTAAAAAAGTGTCAAGAAAGTAACGACAGGAGACAGTTTTGGACAATTCCTTTATTTTAAAAAAAGTGTCCCGTGATGTAAACCCATCTTTAAACACAATGTCCGACGGTCCCGAGAAAAAAAAAAAACGGAAAAACTCCATCTCCATGAGAGGCATCCCCGCGACTGCCGTGTTTCTGCTTTGACAGCTGTTATATAGGCAAGGGTGGGGCCACCCGGTAATGTAAACAGGTGACCCCACCCCCTCTGACATCACGTGATGTCACATAATGTCAGAAGGGGGCGTGGTCACCCGGTTACATCACCGGGTGGCCCTGCCCTTGGTTATATTAGAGCTGACATTGAGAAAAGGCTGCAGTCAGCAGGATGCCTCCCATCGAGGCAGAGTTTTTCCGTTTTTTTTCTCTGGACCGTCTGTGTTGTGATTGAAGATGGATGGACATCACGGGACACTTTTTTTTTTTTTAAATAGAGGAATCGTCAAAAACGGTCTACTTTCATTTTTACTTTTTTACACTTTTTTTGGTGAATAAGTAGGGGTACAATGTACATGATACCCATCCACATGGCAGCGGGGGGGGGCGAGATCTGCCACCCCTAAAGGGGGCTTCCAAAATTATGGATGACTGAATGCCAGCTTATATATCATACTATGCTTTCAACCATGATGTCAAGTAGACGTGCAATTCATTTCGGTCCAAATACAAATTCGGACAAATTTTTGGTTATTCTGAGATTCGGATGTATCTGAATCTCCGAATGAAATAGTAACTAATAGTAATGAATTTAATTAAAATCTGTTAAAATTAGTTTTGTTTATTTGTTTTCTAATGAATTTCAACTTTTAAGAACAATTTCAATTCGGAGCAGTCCAAAAAACGATCAACCGATTCAAATGCTGTAGCTAGTAGAATAGCTGGTTGTTAAGCAAGCACCATCCGCCCACGTCCTTAACAACCATGACTTATCATCTGTCAGCTGGCTTCCCCACTAACAGATTATTGTAAAGAAAAGAATGCCAAAATTTAAAAAAAAAAAATGGCGGGGGTCCTCCCCAGAATACACGAGAGACCCTTATCCGAGCATGCACCCCTGCAGGTCAGGAAAGGGGGGGTGAGCGAGTGCTCCTCCTCCTGACCCATACCAGGCCACATGTCCTCAACATGGGGATGGGTGCTTTGGGGTGGGGGTCTGCCCCCCCACCCAAACACACCTCATCCCCATGTTGATTGGGACAAGGGCCTCATCCCCACAACCGTGGCTGGTGGTTGTGGGGGTCTGCGGGCAGAGGGCTTATCAGAATCTGGAAGCCCCCTTGTTAAAGATCAGATCCCGCCCCCCCCATGCGAATGAGTATGGGTACCCTGACCCATTCATGAAAAAAGTGTCAAAAAGTAATAAAAACACAGAGACAGTTTTTGACAAATCCTTTATTAAAAAATAATAAAACAGTGTCCCTCATCGTCAATCACGCCTCCCACCGTTCCCAAAAAGATGCTCTCGCCGACTTTAAGGCTGGCTGCCTACTGCAGGCTAAACCGTTTGACATTTCTTATATAGGTAAGGGACGGGGCCACCTGGCTACCCTGCTTCTGACGTCATGGACCGATGCATGCTGGGTTTGTGATGTCAGATGGGGCGGTACCACCAGGTGACATAGCCAGCTGGCCCCTTACCTATATAAGAGCTGTCAAACGGAAGAGCCTGCAGTAGGCAGATGGCCTCTGTGTCAGTGAGAGCGTCTTTTTTTTTTCCTTCTTCCGGGTGAGGCGGGCAACGTGATTGACGACGGATCTACATCGGGGGACACTGTGTTTTTTATATTTTAATAAAGGATTTGTCAAAAACCGTCTCTTTGTTTTTATTACTTTTTGACACTTTTTTACCTTATGATTGATGGTGGAGGAATTGGGCATTAGCAAGGACACGTTGCGCACCATCATCCGCAAAGATTTGGGTAAGCGGAAGATCTGTTCCCGGTTTTTACTGCACAAGCTGACAGACGAACAGAGAGCAAAACGGATGGAAACCTCTGGAGATTTCATTACCATGTGTGACCAGGGTCCATTCTTTCTGCCAACCATTGTCACAGGCGATAAGACCTGATGCTACCAGTGCTCAGTGCGGCGTACCTGTTCTTGATCATCCACCGTACTCCCCTGATCTGGCACCTGTGGACTTCTTTCTGTTTCCCTGCCCGAAGAGAGCAATGAAAGGCACAAGTTTTGCGGACATGGCGGCAATCCAAGAATGTGTGACAGCGGATCTGCAATCGATTCCTAAAGAGGCCTCTGCTGACGGTTTCCAGAAGCTTTATGAACATTGCCAAAAGTGTGTTGTGAAGGATGGCGATCACGTTGAAAGCCAATAAAGGTCATTTGTTTGTATCTTCTGTTTTGTTTGGTTTCTGATACCATTCACCAAAGTTTTTAGACACACCTCGTACATCTGACAATTCTTCTTCCCCACCTTCTGCTAAAGTAACTTTTTTTCCTACCATTCAATATTCTTAAAGTAATTTTCCACACCAGCTTCATCTATTAAAGGGGAACTCTGCTGACTACTTTACCATCTTTACAGATTATTCAGTTTACTTCTTGAAAAGACCCTCCTCGTGCACGAACTTATGGGCCCCAACTAGCCGGCAGATAAATCCAACATATATAGTTATGGTTTAGTGGTGGATGGTAAAATTGGCAACCTTCCTGAAGCCTAAACTTAGTCTTTTCAGATCAAAGGTCTCCAAGTGAGTTAGTCTTGTGTTTTTGTTACTCCTTTTCACTCACCTGGGGAAAATCTCTCAGTCCCAGAGCTATCATTTATATGTTCAGTCCTGCAGGACGAGTGGGAGTGTCTAAAAGGTGTACTCTAGTGTGTTGCATCATTCCTTTGCTTTATTATCTTGTTTATTGATAGTTTCAGCTTACTGTATTCTTTTCCTGCCATAATATTCTTTGTTCTTAGTACAATGTAATCATTTATTTTACGTGTGCATATTTTTCTTTGCTTGACAGCTAGGAGACTACCTGGCCAAGGTACTGTGGTGGCACCAGCAGCAGTGGCAGCCGGTGTTTTTTTTTTTTGGGGGGTGGCATTGGCTTCTAAGTCAGCACCCCCCCTGCACTTACCCAAGCAGGCCCCGGCGGGCAGGTTGCGGGCTTCGGCAGGCAGCGGCAGGCTTCCAGCGGTCAGCGAGCTCCGGTGGCAGCAGCGGGCTTCGGTGGCAGTGGCGGCCTGTGGACCGCCCTTTTTCTCTCAGACATCCAATAGGATTGCCTGTCCTTTCAGCCAATTGGGTGACGGGTATCAGACCCGCTTCCTGATTGGCCGGGAGGAGGATCAGTGTTGCAACAGCAAATATTCATTCACTGTTCAACACACCTGGGTGGGCTCCGGATGCAATGCTCTGTGCCCCAAGCCCACCCTATTTTGAAGCCTATTAGAGCCTCTGGCTCCAATCAGTGCTTCAAAAAACACACCCCCGCCCATCCCTGCCATAGAAATTCATGTGCCCGGTGTACTGAAAGGGGCCAAGTGCATGGATAGGTAGAGCGACGGGGCATGGATAGGGGGGGCGGCGCTCACAATGGACGGGCCGCCCCTGATCAGCAGGGGTGGTGCTCTACCCAGGGCTCAATATTGAACAGTGGACCCAAATCTTGTAGTGGCTTCTACAGGGGATAATGCTACAAATACAATATAGTATGCACCGTGCATCCATCCCATGTGTCAATATCCAAGTGTATAATGCAAGCATAGTGGTCACGTAATCAGGGAGTCCTCCCCCAAGGTGTAAAGACCCTGTTAAAGGGACGCATGAGTCCTGCAAATGAAACAGATATGGAATAGGACAAATAAAGAGACAAGTAAGACACCACCAGAGCAGATGGGCCGGCAGGAGTTGTAGAGCGTGTCGTCAGGTAGGAAGCTCTAACAACTAAGATCCATAAGGTATGTAGCTTCAGCAGCTACATAAAAGCGTTAGGAGGTGTCCAGGTTAGCTGCCTGTTGGTCTTGGCAAGAAATGAGAAGGAATTTGGAAATGAGCAGAAAAAGGACTTTATCATCTTATGATAAATAGAGAAGCCAGACATAATGGTATGTTTTTAAAAGAAAAATTTGGGAAACTTTCCAAAACGTAAAATATAGTCCCCGTGGACAAGCGAGGCTGCCTCTGACACAGAGCAGAATGATTCAATGAGTCTATTTTTTTTATGGTATAAATGTAGAATTCACCGTTCATCTTCATAAGGAGCATGTCACCTTCCGCACACAATGAGCTGGGAGCACAGCTGGCGCTAGGATAATGTTGCTTCTGTAAATGTTGCTTTGCACACCGGGTATTGGAGATACAGACCTAGGGGCCCCTGTAAAAATTCTGAACAGGCCCTACCTTCTCACTAATGGTCTGTTGAATCCTTGGTATCATGGTGCGAGGCATTAATGTGCGATTTTCGCGTGTTAACATGTGTTGCACTAAGGCAGCCCATTCAGTCCCAGAAAGCAGGCATGCACCATTTTTGCCAATGCAGCACACCATAGCGCAAGGTAGCAAGTTAGTGTGTGTTGTGGTGTGCTGCAACGCATAGGGTGATGTTTAAATTAAATTGCAATGTGCTAATGCACATAATGTGTGTTAGTGTGTGTTGCGTTAATGTGCTCTTTACTGCAAAGGACCTCAGTGGAAAGATGTTAATGGGCCCTAAGTCCCCTTTATTTTATCAACTTCTTGCTGTGCTACCTTACCATCTGTCTTTATGACCTCTCCCCTTCCCGCCCGCTTTGCTGTCCTCCCCCTACTTCCTTACTTTCCTGCCTCCTCTTCTTTTGCCCCACTTTACTACTTCCCCCTAATCTGCCCAGCTTCCCTGTCTTCCTGTCATACTTTACTGCCTTCCTCCTGCCCCACTCTACTGCCCTCTACTTCCCCAAATGTACTGCCTTACCGCCCTACTTTACTGTTCTCAACCCCCCTCCCCACTTGACTGCCTTACTGCTTCACTTTACTGCCCCACCCCCAACTGCCCTCCTACTCCATTTTACTGCCTCCACCCTTTCCAGTCCATTTTCCAGCCTCCTCCCTTTCTGCCCTATTTTACTGCCTTCCTGTCCCACTTTTCTGCTCCCCCCCCCCCCACTTTACTGCCTTCTTACCCCACTTTAGAGAATCCTCTATTTCTGCCCCACTTTATTATCTCCCCATGACTCCGCCCAATTTTACTGCCTTCCTGCCTCACTTTACTGCCCTCCGATTTACCTCACTTTACTGCCTTACTGCTCCACTTTACTTCCCTAACTGCCTTCTTAACTGCACTTTACTGCCTCCTCACTTTATGTCCCAATGTGCTACTTCCCCTCTTTCCGCCCTATTTTACTGTCTTCCTGCCCCACTCTACTGCCCTCTAATTTACCAAATTTGCTGCCTCCCCACCCCCCCTTCACTTTACTTCCTCCTTCCTTTCCACCCCATTTTACTGCCTACCCTCCCACTTTACTGCCTTACCGCTCCATTTTCATGCCCCCCCCCACACACACACGCACACATGACTTTCTATCCCACTTTACTGTCTCCTCTCTTTCCACCCCACCACCCCACTTTACTACCTCTCCCCTTACTGCCCTATTTTACTGCCCCCCCCCCCCACCACCACCACTTTACTGCCATCCCACCCCACTTTAGAGCTTCCTTTATTTCCACCTCACTTTACTACCTCCCCTCTATTCCACCCAATTTTACTGCCTTCCTGTCCCACTTTAATGCCCTCCATTTAAACCCCACTTTACTGCCTTACCGCTCCAATTTACTGTCCTTTCCCCCCCCATAACTGCCTTCTTAACTTCACTCTACTGCCTCTTCGCTTTACATCCCACTTTACTACCCCCCCTTTCTGCTCCATATTACTGCCTTCTTGCCCCAACTTAACCGTCCCTTCTCGTCCTGCCATATTATCTTGCCTTCCTGCCCCACTCTACTTCCTTTCACATTCCCAACTTTACTGCCTTCCCACCCCACTTTTCTGCCCCATGAAGAAAATACAATCAGCCAGGGTGGTCTGTGTGGACAAAGAATGGATCCTGTGCAGCAGAACTGTTGCATAGCTGGTATTTGTGTGTTGCCGAAAAGCACTGCACTGGTAAGGTGTGAGTGGACCCTAAGTCCCCTTTACTACATCCGTTTACCATTCCACTTTACTGCTTTCCCTTTCCCAACTCACTTTACTGCCCCATGAATATACAATTAGACCGGATGCACTGTGTGCTCAACAGATCCTGTACAGCAGAGCTCATACAGAGCTGGTACAGGGTGTGGTGTTCCCTGCACTTGGTCACATGACCTCAGATTACATCACTGCACAGCTCTGCCTTGGGAGATCTGCATGGTGCTCCATACATTCCCAGTAAAGGGTCAGTATTGGTCTGCCCTACCCCACACCTCCCAACTTTTTGAGATGGGAATGAGGGACATCTATTAGCAAAAGTATGCAGGCATAGGACACACCCCCTGCCACGCCCCCTTAAAGGAGAATTCTACAAACAAAATATTAATGAAACCCACAAGTGCTTTTTGGTACCACTACTATTAATTTATATTGGCTTTTCAAATTTACAAATGCAACAATTTAAAAATTGGATGAAAGGTTTAGCACTGGGAAACACTTTTTGAAAAATAAAAAGTGCATTTTATATATAACTATATAGATCAGACCAAAATGAGGGACAATTGAGGAGGAAAGAGGGACTGAGGGACATTGCTCCAAATCAGGGACAGTCCCTCGAAATCAGGGACAGTTGGGAGCTATGCTACCCTGATGCAGGGGCCCAGTTACATATTGGGTTATTGTGACCCCACTTCCTAATTTACAGGTGCACAGGTTGAGTTTATGTAGGATATCCTGGAAGTAACTTTAAAAAAGGAACTTTTTACTTGCTTGCTTTCCATATTTTTAGTGTTGCATTTCAGACAGGATTATACATGCTACCTTCAGTGTCCATTGGTATAATAAGAAATTTGATTAGCATCCCTGCAAATAGCAAATGCTAACATTAAATCACGTCAATAGAAGATAGAGGGGCTATAATATTGCTTTTCCAGGGGAAAAGGCTGTTCCAGCCTCCCCTCAGTACTGGTGTATTTTTTTTAATCAAAAGTATGAACATTGCTCATAACTTTATCCACTTGCCGACCAAGCTTTTTCTGCCACTTTTTGTTTACAAGTTTAAATCAGTATTTTTCGCTAGAAAATTACTTGAAACTCACAGATTAAACAGTACCCACTGAGTATTGCTCAGACTGAAGGGATAAAGGATCAGATCACTCAACTGAAAGTAGCACGGGTTGTTGTACCAATTAAGTCCCAAGCCAATACACCCCTATTCCCAATTGCAAAGAAGCTAGACAAGAAGGGTCGGCAAGTAACATACCGCATGGTGCATGATTTGAGAGCCATTAACAGACATCTCAAGTCTCCCGCGAGGTGCGGGAGACTCCCGCATTTCTGCGGCTGCTCCCGCACACCCGCAGGCGCCTCCCGATCTCCTGGGAATGATCGGTGCGGGGAACAGCTGTGAAGACTGACTCTGTCCCCGCAGACGTCTCTGCAAACAGCTTCCGCTCCTAGCATCCCCATTAACACTAAACAATCTGTCCTTGTAATTAGGGCTCCAGCTGGCGGCCATTTTGTGGTGGACCAAATTGCATTGATTTTAATGGGAGAATTCTCAAACGCTAGAGAACAAGCGTTCTTCTTGTGTTGAGTCTCTGGCATCATTTTCCTTAGAAAAACACATCCTTACAGCATATAATACAAAACGAGTCAGCCCATGGGACTTTAAATGAGTTGGTCATAGAGGTCATGACAAATAGTATAAGGATTTAATGAAATTCCAAAAACATGATTAGAAATGAGCATAAAAACATCATAAGGCATGGTTTAACCATTGACATGTTGGTTACAGTAATAAGATGCATAGTATACATATACAACTTTTGTACTCAACGTGTTTCGCGAGCTCCGCTCACTTCCTCAGGAGTTGGTGTATATGCAGAATATATAAAAGATAGTAGGTATCTGTAAGTTATAACATTCAATGATAGTTATGGTCAGAAGAGAAGTACGTGGCCTCAAAGAGGCACCCCATAATTACATTATGGTTAATTGGTCCAAAGACTGCAGCAGAAAGTACTCCAACCGGGAGCTGAAGAGGCGTAACCCGCAGCAACCAAACAGGGGCCTGGCAGAAGGCGGACATGGCGAAGAAGGAGGATGAGAATGTGGTGTATCTTGAAATGCCCAAATGGCCACCTAGGTCATGATACCTGTAATAAAATTATATATGTATCTAAGTCAAGATAAAACTTAATAATAACTTGGGAGTATAGATAGTGTAATATCACTGTTATGTAGAGAAATCCATTACATGGTAGGCGTGGATGCAAACAGGAAAGAGAAAGAGGTGATGAGGAGAGTGTAAAGAGTGCGAGCATGTGAAAAAGAAATTGAAATCAAAAGAGAGATTATGTTCCTTGGTGTGCCTCATTGAACATATACAGTACAACAGCGATGTTGGCAGTAAAATATAATAGATCTGAAAGTAATCACCATAATGGCGAAGTAAAAGTATAAAAATGTAAATATCTTTCTAATGTCCATGTTGTGTACTGAAATGAGAAAAGGGCACAAACAAACAAGGGTAGACATGAGAAAAGTACAAAGAGTGAAGGAAAACAAACCAGGGTGAGGAAAAGAGAAAGAAAAATAGAGAAAAGTGTCCTGCTGATTAGTAATGAGTATACAATTCACACATTGTGTGTGCGAATAGAGTTAGGTAGAGTAAGGTGACATGCTAAATGTCTGTGATGTGCTTACCCCTGTGTAGAACCTCTCGAATGTGAGAGGACAATCCAAGTGAGGAGAGAAAGGAAAGTTCGCCATGTCAGTGCCTCCAAGCTTAAATCCCCGAGCGGGAGCATTGGGCTACTCCCCTAACGCCATACGAACGTGGCTACGGCGTATGCTCGTGCTGCGCATGCGCAACCATCTTACAGCATAGGACAAAAAAAAATATATATATATATATATATATAGATATATATATATATACACACATACACACTGTTTGTTTATTTGTTATGTTTTTTACTTTATTTCAGAGCAGATATATATATATATATGTATATATATATTAGACATGTGCACAGCCAAAAAATTCGTTCATTTTCGTTTTCGTTTCATTAGTTTATTATTTTTTACGTTTTTCGAGTCATTCGTTAGGATAGCGATTCGTAAATTCGTTCATTCGTAAATTCGTAAATGCGTTCATTTGTACATTCGTACATTCGTAAAATCGTACATTTGTAAATTAGAAAATTCGGAAATTTGTAAATTCAAAGTTTGAAAATCCAAAAACCCGAAAATTCACAAATCTGAAATAGTAACTAACTATTAAATTATAGGTATTGTAATTTCCTTTCAAATTTAACTGTCAGTGAACGTAACAAATACAAATTTATCCAAAATTACGAATTATCCAAAACGAATGCTGCATCTAAACAAATGGAACGGAACAAATTAATAATAAATAATAATAATAAAACGTTGTTATTATTATTATTGTTATTTATTGTTATTAATTCATTACGTTCCATTCCGTTTTTTCGGATCATTCATAACTTCGGATAAATTTGTATGTGTTACGTTCACTAACAGCCAAATTTGAAAGGAAATTACAATACCTATAATTTAAAAGTTACTAGTAATTACTAATAGTTAAGTTATTATTAGTTAACTATTATTTCAGATTTCCGAATTTTCAAATTTACAAATTTACGAATTCACTAATTTACTAATGTACGAATGTACGAATGCCCGAATTTACAAATGTCCAATTTTATCGAACTTACGAATATTCGGAAAAAATTCGTTAAACGGGTTTTCGTTAATTCGGATATTCCCGAATTAACGAATTTGTCGAAATTTGTTAAAAAAAAAATTCGGAACGGAACGAATTGCACGTGCCTAAAATATATAAAATCTGCTTTGAAGTAAAAAAAATTAAGTGTATATGCTGACATCTCACCAAAGCCCCCCAAAAAATATAAAAAAATTGTAAAAAAAATTCTAAAAAATTAAAAAGTGTAAAAAAAAAAAAAAAACTACTGACACCACTCTCTCCTGCCCTACCAACACTGTCCACTGCCCCAATCCCCTAAAAAGCATTGTAAAAAAAAATTAAGAAAGAAATTAAATTGTAAAAAAAAATCAATTATTAAAAATAAAGAAACTACTGACACCGTCCACTGCCACATATCACCCACCCCCTTCCCCAGAAGCACTGTGGAAAAATATTAAAAAGGAGATTTAAAAAATATTTTTCCGTGGGGGGAGGGGGGGGGGGTTGCGGGTGCCACCTCCATGAAATTCGTTTTTGCAGGTTGGGATGTCTGCATTAACAATATAATTAAGGCAGATACCCCAATCGTGCCCAACCCCCGCACTTTACTAAGTGGAATACCTGCCTCCAGCACCTACTTTACAGTGATTGATCTTGCAAATGCCTTCTTTTCGGGGCCCCTGCGCCCAGATTGCTGGCACCTTTTTTCATTTACCCATGATGCCCAAAAGTTAGCATTGACAAGATTGCCCCAAGGCTGTGTGAGTAGCCCCTCTGAATATAATACTGCGTTAAAGCAAGTATTGGACCAATGGTCCCCCTCACACCCAAACACAATTTTGCTTCAGTACATAGACGATTTGCTTATTTGTTCTGATACAAAGGACATCTGTAGCAGAGAAACAGTAAGCCTTCTCATGTTTCTCTATAACAGTAACAACAAAGTTAGCAAAGATAAGCTACAATACTGCCAAGAGAAAGTGATCTTCCTGGGTCACTGCATTTCACATGGAATCCGTCACCTAACCCCAGATCGAGTTAAAACTCTACAAAAATTTGAAAAGCCAAGAAATGTACGGCACGTACGTGCCTTCCTGGGGTTAGTGGGATATTGTAGGGACTGGATTCCAAATGCATCAGAACTTATGGCTCCTCTATTATGAGGCTACCACTAGAAACCCTTTCAAACTCACATGGGACAATGAATTGTGGATGGAGGAGCTTATTAAAATTTTGTCTGAAGCTCCTGCCATTGGACTTCCAGACTATACTTATGCCGCGTACACACGGTTGGACTTTTCGTCTACAAAAGTCCGACGGACAAAATACGGCTGACAATCCGATCGTGTGTGGGCTTCCCCGGACTTTCAGCGGACTTTTTCAGCCGCAAATCTGACGGACTTTAGATTTGAAACATGCTTCAAATCTTTACGTCGTAACTACGCCGGACCCAGAAATCCGCTCGTCTGTATGCTAGTCCGACGGACAAAAACCCACGCTAGGGCAGCTATTGGCTACTGGCTATCAACTTCCTTATTTTAGTCCGGTGTACGTCATCACGTACGAATCCGTCTGACTTTTTGATCGTATGTAGGCAAGCCCGTTCGTTAGAAAGTCTGCCGCAAGTCCGCCAAAAGTCCGTCGAAAGTCTGTCAGACGGGCTGTCGGACTTTTGTAGCCGAAAAGTTTGACCGTGTGTACGCGGCATAAGACTTTCTCATTGTTCTGTCATGAAGTCAATGGATTTGCTGTAGGTGTACTCACCCAGCTACATGGAGACAAACAGAGGCCTGTGATGTATGTATCAGCCTCATTAGACCCTGTCATCAAAGGCTCCCCCAGTTGTATGAGAGCCATAGCAGCCTGCATTTTGCTGCAAAACAAAGTAACTGAGCTTGTACTAGATTCTGCTCTGATCCTTTATGTGCCACATGCACTACAGAAAATCATGAATCAAGTAAATACCAGACATGTGTCTGCCAGTAGATTTGACAAGTACCAGTCAGCTCTTTTTGCTCCATCGAATTTAACTGCTTGCCGCCTACCCACTGTCAAATGACGGTGGGGAGGTGCGGCTCTTGTTCTGGCACGGTGTCATATGATGGCATCCCAGAACGGCCGCTCTCGCGCGCCCGCAGGGGCGCGCATCGCGGCATTCATGGCCGCGCCGTGTTGCTAGGACATGGCGCGACCCCGATCTGTGTAAAGAGCCGCGTCCGCGGCTCTTTAACCATGTGATCGGCTGTGTCCAATCACACATGTAAACACGGAGATGCCGGTAATCGGCTCTCCTTGCCTCACACTGACAGAGTGTGAGGAGAGGAGAGCCGATCAGCGCCATCTCCTCACAGGGGACATCTAGGGATGTAATCAGGGCACTGATCATCAGTGCCCTGATTACAATAAAGAAATAAAGTGTAACAATACAGTGCCCACCAATGCCAGCATACAGTGCCCACCAGTGGCAGCAATCAGAGCCCACAAGTGCCACAAATCAGTGCCCATTAGCCATGCCAGTCAGTGCTGGCAATCAGTCCTGCCTATCAGTGCTGCCCATCAATGCCTATCACTGCTGCCCATCAATGTCCATCAGTGCCACCCATCAATGCCCATCAGTGCCCATCTGTACCGCCTATCCATGCCGCCTATCCGTGCCCACCAGTGCTACCTATCAGTGCCCGCCACTGCTGCCTATCAGTGCCCACCAGTGCTGCCTATTAGTGCCCATCAGTGCCACCTAACAGTGCCCATCAGTGCCGCCTATCAGTGCTCATCAGTGCCACCTATCAGTGCCCATAAGTGCTGCATATTAGTGCCTCCTCATCAGTGCCACCTCATCAGTGCCCATAAGTGCCGCCTCATCAGTGCCAATAAGTGCCACCTCATCAATGCCCACCAGTTCAGCCTATCAGTTCCCATCGGTGCCGCCTCATCAGCGCACACCAGTGAAGGCGAAAAACTTCTAATGCAGCATACACGCGGTCGGTCTTTTCGACCGGACTTGTCCAACGGACGCCGACGGACCAAATCCGGCGGACAATCCGATCGTGTGTGGGCTTCACCGGACCTTCAGCGGACTTTTCCAGTCACAAATCTGACGGACTTTAGATTTGGAACATGCTTCAAATCTTTACGTCATAACTCTGCCGGACCCAGAAATCCGCTTGTCTGTGTGCTAGTCCGATGGACAAAAACCCACGCTAGGGCAGCTATTGGCTACTGGCTATCAACTTCCTTATTTTAGTCCGGTGTACGTCATCCCGTACGAATCCGTCGGACTTTGGTGTGATCGTGTGTAGGCAAGTCTGGTCTTTAGAAAGTCTATTGAAAGTCCGCCAAAAGTCCGTCGAAAGTCTGTCGAAAGTCTGTCGGACGGACTGTCAGACTTTTGTAGCTGAAAAGTCTGACCGTGTGTACGCGGCATTAGTTACAAAATTTACTGACAGAAAAAAAGTAAAAAACCTTTTTTTTTCCAAAATTTTTGGACTTTTTTTTGTAAAAAATAAAAAACCCAGCAGTGACTAAATACCACCAAAAGAGATTTCTATTTGTGTGAAAAAAATGCTAAAAAATTTGTTTGGGTACAGTGTAGCATGACTGCGCAATTGTCATTCAAAGTGCGACGGCGCTGAAAGCTGAAAAATGGCCTGGGCAGGAAGGGGGTGTAAGTGCCTGGTAGGCAAGTGGTTAACAATCAAACGATGTGTTACTTTAAATCCGGCTACTCTTCTTCCTATAATTGATGAGGAAGATGCAACAAATGGTACTGATGTAGAACCTGAGAGTTTTTCTCATGATTGTATGGCTATGATGGAGGTAGAAGGGGCCTCTGTCACACCAGCAAATGATGAGCCCTTATCAGATTGTGACAAACACTTATTCGTAGATGGTTCCAGATTTTACACTGATGGTGGTCAGCCACACACGGGGTTTGCTGTAACCACTACAGACACTATTTTACATCAGGAAGCATTGATACCCCAGATGTCAGCACAGGAAGCGGAGTTGTGTGCTGTAGTCAAAGCATGTCATCTCCTAGAGAATCAAAGGGGAAACGTTTACACTGACAGCAGATATGCGTTTGGAATAGCTCACGATTTTGGGCCTATTTGGAAAGCATGGAACTTTCTGACTAGTGCAGGCAAGCCAGTGAGACGTGCAAAACTCAAATACCCGCTCGTTCCGTGTTTTTACCGCGTGTTTGCCGCATTTTGCCGCGATTTTGTACAGGTCAAAAGGCCACCAATGTATAAAGCAGAAAAACACCCAAATCTGCCTAAAAAAAAAAAGTTCCAGAACTTGTTTGAGCTTCAGGCGTTTTGGAGTGGAGATGTGAACCATCTCCATAGAGAATAATTGATTTTTTTTCCCCTCCAGCGTTTTGTAGCTTCAGGCTTCAAGCTACAAAAACGCTCAGGTGTGAATGGGGCCTTAGTGTTCAAAAGAGAGCTGTTCACTGAAGGTGACATGGCATGGCCATGGTTCCCGTCCTGGACAGGATGGGGAATTGAAGCAATGAAAAGAATAAATAACTACACTAGAATTGTAGATGAGATTATTAACCTTACTACCACTGATCTAGGTTTATTAAGTGAAGAAATGGCTCAGCTTAAAAAAAGTAGTAATAGAGCATAGAAGAACGATAAATTATCTCACTGCAGCTCAAGGTGGGATGTGTAAGGTATTTCACACTGACTGTTATATATACATTTCTGATAATGAGGACATTATTAAAGGGCATCTTGCTAAGATAAGAGAACTACAGAATAAGGCCTGATATATTGCTAAAGATGGATGGAACCCCTTTCAGGGTTTAGGAGGTTTTGGTAACTTTTTATATGGCATAGCAACATGGTTACAGAAACTAGGCGCTTACATTGTAATGTTCCTATTTCTCATATTTGTTATTTACTTCCTCATCAGGCTATGCCTCTGTGTGGCCACCAGCTGTACCAACAAATGGTCCATCAGCCCTGATGAACCCATTATTGTGAGAAAACTAGGAGAGAGCTGAACAGGTTGCTGTCTCTCTGCGCCGATGTAACAGGAGTTACCAGCATTCGGCTGAATGTAACGCAGAGAAGAATGGTGTCAAATAAACAAAAGGAGGGAAATGACAGGGACTTTCACTGTATTGTTCATTTAAGCACAAGAGACTCAATTTTGTTTGCACTGTTGAAATGTGTTCTGTAACCTTCACCTAACACACAGACACATCTTCTGCTAGAATCTCCCTCTGTGTCTACTCCCTCCTCCCCTCTCAATGTTTTACTTTTGCAATTGATCTATTCGCTAGCTTTTTAATAATATATTTCTATTTGTCAGTTTTTAATAGCATCTCACACCACCCCTTTCTTATTATGTATAAAATAACATGTAAAATAGAATAGAAAATAAAGTAATAGAATAGAAAAAAAATAGTTTTTTTTCTATTCTATTCCTTTATTTTTCTATTCTATTTTAATATCTTTGGCAATTTGAAAACTATTTGAAATCGAAAACTGATGTATCCAAATTTCCTGAATTAGAATAGTGCTGAATTTAAACGAATCCGAAATAACGAAAAAAAAATTTGGACGAAATTCCAATTTGAATCATTTTCGAATACTCTTTGAATACTTTTAGAATTCGAATAGTTTTTGAATTCGAATAGTTTTCAAATTTGAATTAGAAAACTCTTCGAATTCGAATAGTTTTCAAATTTCCAAAGATAATACAATAGAATAGAAAATAAAGGAATAGAATAGAAAGAAAAAAAAGTATTTTTTTTCTATTCTATTCCTTTATTTTCTATTCTATTTAATTCTCTTTAAAAATTGGAAAACTACTCGAATTCGAAAACTATTTGAATTTGGAAACTTTTCGAATTCGAAAATCTTTCGAATTCAAATAGTTTTTGAATTCGAATAGTTTTCGAATCCAAAAATTTTTTAATCAATCCGAATTCGAAAAATTCTAATCGATTCGAAAACGAATAAACGAAACGAATTCCAAAAACAAATTTAACTAAATAAATTTATGAAAAATAACGAATGGAAACTAAACACATTTTTTAGTTCTGCACTTTCTGCTATAAAACACATATAAAAAGATGTAAAAAAAAATGAATTTCTTCATCAATTTAGGCCTATATTCTGCTACATATTTTTGGTAAAAAAAAGTTCCAATAAGTGTATATTGATTGAAAAAGAGTATGTAAGAAGCGCTCAAAAATCATATTAGGTGCAAAAGACACCTCCTAAAAACTGTGCTGTGTTAAACAACCAAGTGTGCAATAAAGTGCAAGCGTGACCCTGTGCAAATGTTAATTAAGCAATACAATGATAATCAATAGCTAAAGAGCAATAAACAGTCCATATTGAGTTAAAAGTCCATAAGTAAAGTAAATCAATCCATCCATAAATTGCACCGTGCACACGTAAACAGGTAAAGGCATCCGTCACCAGCAACACCCTCCTAGGCAAGCCTCTTAGCAGATTTGCAGGACCATGGATTAAAATGGTCAAACGGCAAAAGCAGCAGAACATCCAAGGGGGCAGAGCGGCCCCTCAGTGGATCACAGATCCCATAAAGTGACTCAAAAATATTAGGGAGACAAAACTTCCATAGTGATGTCAATCAAAGATTCAAAGTATTTATTTAAAACAGTGGCAACAATTAACTTGATACAGCAGATAAACAGCATGCAAAGTGCCGATATGAGAAGCAACAGGCTGTCAGCTCATAAGATACCATTGAGTAGCGGCTAGGCGTGCGTGATGTCGTCCCCTCTAGGCCACTCCTTGACGCGTTTTGTCATCAATGATGTCTTTGGAGGATGGGCCAGTTGATTGGTAATTTGATTGGTTTGCACAAAAGTTAAAGTGTCTACAAACTATGGGATAGATTTATGGAATTAAAAAAAAAAATTTCACTAGTAATGGCGGCGATCAGCGACTGCGACATTGTGGCAGACAAATCTGACACTAAGTGACACTTTTTGGGGACCAGTGTCAACAATACAGTGATGATCAGTGCTAAAAAAATGCACTGTCACTGTACTAATGACACTGGCAGGTAAGGGATTAACATCAGGGGTGTATTTTAACTGTGTGGGGGAGGTGAATTTACTGTAAGAACGCAAAGATCCGTGTTTCTGCCTAGCAGAAACACAGGATCTCTGTCTTCCCTTCTCAAAGAATGGCGATCTGTCTTGTTTACTAGATATGTGCAATTCGTTTCATTCCGAATGAGTTTTTTAATGAATTTTGACAAATTAGTAAATTCAGAAATATCTGAACTAATGAAAACAAATTTTTCCTGAATATTCGTAAATTCAAAAATTCGTAAGTTCGTAAATTCGAAATTCAAAATCTCAAAAATTCGAAAATTTGGAAATTTTAAAATTCGAAAACCCGAAAATAAACGAAAATTCAAAAGAAGGAAAATCCGAAAATAAGAACAGAAATCCGAAAATAAGAATGAAAATCCGAAATTTCAAAAATCCGAAATAATAAATAGCTAATAATAATTTAACTATCACTAACTAATAAATTATAGGTATTGGAATTTCCTTTTAAATTTTGCTGTTAGTAAACATAACGAATACAAATTTATCCGAAGTTACAAATTTTCCAAATAACGAATTCCGTATCTAAGCGAATTAATAATAATGAATAACAATAATATTAAAAACTTTTTATTATTATTGTTATTAATTATTAATTTGTTCCGTACCATTTGTTTAGATGCAACATTCGTTATTTCGGATAAATTCGCATTCGTTACGTTCACTAACAGCCAAATTTGAAAGGAAATTCCAATACCTATAATTTAATAGTTAGTTATTGTTTAGTTAGTTCGCTATTTTGAATTTCTGGATTTCGGATTTTCAAATTTTCGAATTTCCAGATTTAGAATTTTCAAATTTACGAATTTTCGAATTTAAAAATTTTAAAATTTCCAGATTTCGGATTTTCGAATTTCCGAATTTTCAAATTTCCGGATTTCGGATTTACGAATTTTCGATTTTCCAGATTTCGGATTTTCGAATTTACGAATTTTACGAAATTTTGAATTTACAAATTTCAATCATAATGAACGACCCGAAAAACAAAAAAAAAACAAAAAAAACAAAAAACGAATGTAATGAAAAGGAAAATGAATGAATTTTTCGGCACATTGTTTACACAGGCAGACCGCTGTTCTGCTGATCTCCAAAAAGTGTCTGATCACGTGAGGTGGTCGCGAAGCGGTTAAACGAAGCAGTAAGATACGCCATTCTGCGAATTTTAGAAATAGTAGGAAGGAACAAGGGGTGGGGGGGAGGGGCGGGGTTTCATTAAGTTTTTTTTGTTAAAAATGACACAGTGTGTGTTTAGTGTCACTTTAATTGGAAAGCTTGAATTTGACGGACATGTATTCTTTTTTTTTCTATTAAAGTAACAATGTAATCAGATCTTTTTCCAGTCATATTGTAGGTCTAAAAAAAAAAGGTTGGCCATGTGTGAAGCTTCAATTTTCGAAATTTTCCTGGGTGTAAAATCGAGTTCACATGAGTATATATTTATAACCGTAAAAATCCAATTCCCTGTTATGGCGCACTCCACCCAAAAAAAACACCATTTTTTTTTTTTTTTTTGCTTTTGGGTGAAACCACCTAAATGTCAGGATATTAAAGGGCAAATTGGCGCCTGTTCCCATGTTGGGTTTAATCGCCTCCTGTCCCTCTCTCAGCTCCGAAGCGCACAAGGAAACAGTAAGATTATTAAAACCATTTGTAACGTGTTCTCTGAAATGTAACATTATTCACGGACCTCGAGATTGTTATATGAAACTGAACTCCACCTGACAGTAGAGAGAGGCGAGAAAGCTTTCACTGTCATTGCAACATGGAAGATCAAATATACAGCAATGAGTTACTAACTGAAATGGATATATTTTGGAAGGCAGTCTATCTAAATCTCTGGTGCCCAACCTGCAGCCTGGGGGCCACACGCGGCTCTTCTGCACTTTTTGCACGACCCTACAGACACAAATCTGTGATTCTTTAATATCTTGTTATAGCAATGATTTTTACCAGTCTATGCCTGTCTCCTGAAGCATGTCCCCAGTCTACAACTCCTACAGCATGTCCCCAGTCTACAACTCCTACAGCATGTCCCCAGTCTACAACTCCTACAGCATGTCCCCAGTCTACAACTCCTACAGCATGTCCCCAGTCTACAACTCCTACAGCATGTCCCCAGTCTACAACTCCTACAGCATGTCCCCAGTCTACAACTCCTACAGCATGTCCCCAGTCTACAACTCCTACAGCATGTCCCCAGTCTACAACTCCTACAGCATGTTCACAGTCTCTGAAAGTTTATTGCAGCATGTCTGCATTCTCCGACCATCTCTTGTATCATGTCCGTAGTCTCTGACCATCTCCTGTATCATGTCTGCAGTCTCTGACCAGCTCTTGTAACGTGTCTGCAGTCTCTGACCATCTCCCTCAGTCTCTGACCATTTCTTGTATCACACCTGCAGCCTCTGACCATCTCCTGTATCATGTCTGCAGTCTCTGGCCATCTGCCATCTCTGACCATCTCTTGTATCATGTCTGCAGTCTCTGACCATCTCATGTATCATGTCCTCAGTCTCTGACCATCTCCTGTGTCATGTCTGCAGTCTCTGACCATCTCTTGTATCATGTCTGCAGTTTCTGACCATCTCTTGTATCGTGTTTGTAGTTTCTGACCATCTCTTGTATCATGTCTGTAGTCTCTGACCATCTCCTGTATCATGTCTGCAGTCTCTGACCATCTCCTGTGTCATGTCTGCGGTCTCTGACCATCTCTTGCATCATGTCTGCAGTTTCTAACCATCTCTTGTATCATGTTTGTAGTTCCTGACCATCTCTTGTATCATGTCTGCAGTCTCTGACCATCTCCTGTATCACACCTGCAGCCTCTGACCATCTCTTGTATCTTGTCTGCAGTCTCTGACCATCTCCTGTATCATGTCTGCAATCTCTGGCCATCTCTTGTATCATGTCTGTAGTCTCTGACCATCTCCTGTGTCATGTCTGTAGTCTCTGACCATCTCTTGTATCTTGAACAAAATACGGTACTTCTACGTTGTTTTTCAGCTCTTTAGCGCCACCCTTTGGGCTCCTTCTGCTAATTTCGTGTTAGTAGAAGTTTAGTGAGTGTTGATTCACGCTTTTCATTTTGCCCTTTATATTTCGCGCTTTTCAGTTTGTTTCTGAACAACCGTTCGTCAACCAGCCATGTTGCGGAATCGGAGGAGATAACGTGTTAATTAATATTGGCTTTGGAGTTATTGCTTTGACATTATTTTTTTGGTTGAATAATAATGATTTGATTTGGTATATTTTCTATATTTTTGGATGCATAGAATGCGCTTTTTTGTTAAGTTCTATTGGCAGATAGCATGTCTAATTTTATTTGTTTTCTTTTTTAATGCACAATAAAAAAAATTGTGTAGAATAATACTTGGCTATCTGTTTTACTTCAAATGACAGTTTGGGAGTCGGCAGTTACATTTTTAAAAAATACAATGTAAAATTGACAAGGGACACCAACATAGTTGTATCTTTGATCTTAAAAACTATGGGATAATGGTGTTGTGGTAACTTGCCCCCCCAAAAAAAAAAAAGCATAATAATATTGTTCTTGATATCACTAGAAAAAAAAAGCCTTTGAAAATTCGTTTGCATTTCGAGATTTCATAATTTGCCGCGTCACGAATGTTAATTCTCCATTACGAACGCTAGTTTACAAGACCGACTGCTTCTGGCGCATGGCGTGTTTGTACTTTGGACTTTTGTCTGACGGACTTGTGTACACACGCTCGGAAAATCCGACAACAGACATTTGTCTGCTGAGAATTTTAAAACCTGCGATTCAACATTTGTCCGCGGAAAATCCGACAACAATTGTCCAATGGAGCATACACATCGTCGGATTTTCCGCCAACAGCCAGTCATCAAACGTTTCCTGTCGGAAAGTCCGATTGTCTGTATGAGGCTTTAGTCCGTAGGGTTCAATATTGACTTGGCCCACCCTTTGCAGCTATAACAGCTTCAACTCTTCTGGGAAGGCCGTCCACAAGGTTTAGGAGTGTTTGACCATTCTTCCAGAAGCGCATTTGTGAGGTCAGACACTGATGTTGGACGAGAAGGCCTGGTCCGCAGTCTCCGCTCTAATTCATCCCGAAGGTGTTCCATCTGGTTGAGGTCAGGACAGTCAAGTTCCTCCACCCCAAACTCGCTCATCTATGTCTTTATGGACCTTGCTTTGTGCACTGGTGCTCAGTCACGTTGGAACAGGAAGGGGCCATCCCCAAACTGTTCCCACAAATTTAGGAGCATGAAATTGTCCAAAATGTCTTGGTATGCCGACGCCTTAAGACTTCCCTTCACTGGAACTAAGGGGCCAAGACCAACCCCTGAAAAACAACCCCCACACCATAATCCCCCCTCCACCAAATGATTTGGACCACCAAAGCAAGGTCCATAGAGACATGGATTCCCATAGACACACTCCTAAACCTTGTGGACAGCCTTCTCAGAAGAGTTGAAGTTGTTATAGCTGCAAAGGGCGGGCCAACTCAATATTGAACTCTACGGACTAAGACTGGGATGTCATTAAAGCTCATGTGCTTGTAAAGGCAGGCGTCCCAATACTTTTGGTAATATAGTGTATAAAGCAATCGGGTGCAGAGTTGAGCTCCCGCCAATACCGCTTTGACGTTGCAGGAGAGGTTCTCTTTGACATCTGCTGCAGGAGAAAATGATAAAAGCCTGTAAGATATTGAATGACTCCAGGAGCTGAAAATTAATACCAATGGAAATGAAAATTCCACCCCAATTACACCTTCTGTTTTCTATCTCCACGTCTGTTATTCTCATTTGGAGATTAGCTCACGGTTTGAAGGGAAAAAAAAAAAAACGATTTATAATAATATAAAGTGAAGGGGTCAGGTAGTGTGCACAGAAGCCTTGTGTGTTGGCCGTCCATCCTTCCAACCGCTTTCCAGATCAGAGTTTTATCATCCGTTATCGCTGGTAGGGGGGTGTTCAGCCCAAGGCGGGATCTGCGTTTTCATTATCTCAACAAGCTGAATTATTTCCCAGATTTTAAGCCAAATTCTAATGTTCTAACAGTTTTCAAAGTGAAGATAGAAAGTCATTTTAGTGGTGCGGAAATCCACACCTCCAACAGGGCAAAATCTACCAGAATACTTAACCACTTCAGCCCCGGAAGGATTTACCCCCTTACTGACCAGAGCATTTTTCGCGATTCTGTGCTGCGTCGCTTTAACTGACAATTGCGCGGTCGTGCGACGCTGTACCCAAACAAAATTGAGGTCCTTTTTTTCCCACAAGTAGAGCTTTCTTTTGGTGGTATTTGATCACCTCTGCGGTGATCATACATGCCAGGAGTCTTCAGGAAGGGAGGAGGGGCTTTCTCAGCTAAGCACACCTTAGAGTTGCCTCCTCATCCCTTTAAAACCAAATACATATTAATTACACAGGTTCTGAGACAGATTAGGGTGGTAATTAAACTCACTTATCTGCATTCAATCAGCCTCAGAACCCATGTAATTAATATGTATTCGGTTTTAAAGGGATGAGGTCAGAGGCGTAACTAGAAGTAGCAGGGCCCCATAGCAAAATGTTGTATGGGGCCCCCCTGCAAACAGCCCCCCCCCCACAGCTGCCCTAGTGTCAATGCAGCGTGACCTGTGCCCAATACAGCGTGACCTGTGCCCCATACAGCGTGACCTGTGCCCCATACAGCGTGACCTGTGCCCAATACAGCCCCACCTATGCAGAGGAAGAAAAAAACAAATTAAACTGGCGCTCAGAGGCAGTGAAGCAAATGGTTATAAAAAGTTAATAGAAATAAAACAGAAAGTCTTGTGCTGGATCAATCACGGTGTGGCATGAGAAATGTTACTAGACTTTGACAAATGCTGAAGAAACAGTCCATAATTCAGGAGAGGATCCCTGAGGGATGAGCAATATGTGAGAGACACCGGATGTGAGACTTTTCTTTGGGGACACTGTATACGAAGGGCAGCTCTTCTATGGCGTGAAGTCAGCTCAGATCCATCAAAGACAAAAAACAAAAGAAGAGGAGCGCCGCTAAGTAAAATGATTTATTTACCAATAAATAATAAAAATATCCACTTACATATAGGAGTGGTATGTTGAACAAGATGGTATTTATCCAAGGTGTGAAGGAATAATAAGCAATTCCCAAAGAAGCCCCCAGTCCAAGCGCAATCTGACGGGAAGCCAGGATGGACCAATGTCTGTCTCTGCGGAGGAGCGGAGCGGCAGCTCAGGAAGCAGCTGGTGATGTGTGCAATGGGGAGAAAACACTGAGGAAGAGGCAAGCCACCCGGATCAGCAGAGAGCGGGATTGCCTGCTGTAATAACTTTCATTTGAATTTCCTGTCTTCCCGGGGCTCATCGTCACATAGCCCCACCTCTTGGCCCGACGCCTTTGATGACGTCACATGTCCCGCATTGGATCGCCGTTCTGTCTATCAAAGGCACCGGGCCAAAAAGTGGAGCTATGTGACGTGAGCTCCGGGAACACTGGAAGTTCTAATTAAAGCTCTTACATCGGGCAATTCAGCTCTCTGCTGATACGGACAGCTCGCCTCTTCCTTTCCTCTCTCTTCCCCTGGCTGGGAGACTGTGCCGGCGGTGCTCTTATCCTCACTGGGCCCCACTCGGCTGCGGGCCCCATAGCGCCCGCATGGGTCGCTATGGTGGTAGTTACGCTCCTGGATGAGGTGGCAACTCTAGCACACCGTCCATGCCTTCCTTCCCTTATCTAAGGACAGATGGATTCCTGGAAGTAAATGCTACATGAATCATCTGCTCTTACTCCAGATGGCCACAGCCAGAAATATTAAGGGGGTGTTTTCAAAGTGAATTCTCAGCAAACTAAAGCATGCAGACATGCATGGACGGGGACGTTTGCTTTGAATTTTAAAAATGAATTAAATATTATTTTAAATTTGTGGTGCCCCGATACAGTATAGTTCTGCTTTAAGTAGTGGATGTATATGGATTATTTTGCAGAATAAGGATATCGTTTAGCTTCATTTTAAGTTTAGGTTCTTGATAGTAAAGGGGTTAAAAAAGGCAAATTTATTGTTTCAATATACTATAAGCTTACTTTTGCATTTTGCTCATTTACTGGGATACAACTCAATGCAAAGAGATCAAACAAGGTCAAAGTCCTTCTTGGTAAAAAATCCGAAAAGGCAAAATTCTTTCCTGTTTGTACCGTTCTATGCGCCATCATTTTTTTTTCCAACCACCTCCCCAGGGTCTGTTTTTACTCTGTATTCTTCAGTTAAATCTATTTTTGTTTTTTCTTCTTAAGAAAAGTTACTACTCGACTGAGATTAAACATATGGAGTAATGCAGTTCATTGATTTTGAACGGCATGCAACAAAAATGTCATAGTATGAACATCGTATCCAGAATGAAGTGAAAGGCCCCCACCAGCGTAGAGTGATTGGGCAATGTATCGTGTTTTGAAGCCACGCATGATTCCACCCTTATTATCCCACCAAACTAAACAGAATCACTTCTGACCTTTTGGAGGTGTTGAGTGATAGTTCCCCCAGAACGCTTATTACATTAACTTATCCCCTTCGGGTCGGGTGCGGACAGATACACAATGCCTCTTTGGTGGAAAAAGAACCCTCGGCCGTGCCAGGAGATTGAGCCAAAGAACTGATGGGACATCTCTGATCTGTGTCGATAATATCTTCTTGTGTTCGCACTTATGTTTACATTTTTGTTGAATTACTATGGGCATAGATCATTGGTGGAGGACGTTATGTCATGGAGTAACCGGTGGAAGAGATTAAGAGGTTGTGTCCCGACTCCTGACAATGCTTTTGGACAAATAAATTAATGCTGATTTTCCTGGCAGCCTGATTTTCATTGAAACCATGCACAGTTTGGCTATGCAAGTGGCTTTCCGTGTCTTCAGTCTCCTATTTAACCATTAATTTGAGATTGACTTGAAAGCTATCTGCTGTCCAAAAGGATTACGTGGGCTCCTAGGCTCAATTGTTGACTTTTCATGTCCAGGAAGCAACTGCATTTTGACAGAGCCCTCAGTGCCTGTGTTGGGAGATTTCATCTCACCTCCTGTTATGGTGACAACATTGACATTTTGGATTTCCCATCATATTCTGTTGTGGAGGTTCTAAAAAAGTTTTGGACAGAGATACATTTTATTTATTTCATTGGCTTTCCTAAAGCTGACTAATTCCTTGGCACTTTAAAGAGTATGTAAGGGGCAGGCTGGTGGCACCTCCTTCATGTTCCCTTCCTCATTGGGTGCCAAGTGTGGGTTACATAAGAGGCCTACCCTGGGGTGGGTTCTTCTGGGCCATCTTTGGATAGGGTCATTGCCTTACACATGAGGTACCTTTACTTGAACAGACAACTGAACTCTAGTTCACTCTCTTCATGTGAATATATACCACCACGGTCACTGTTGCATTTGGGAGGGACACACTGAGCCAATGCCCTCTCCACCTGCCCAACGTATATCTGCCACCTCACTCCCAGTAACGGAATGGGGCCCTGCCGTGCACTGGACTCCATGTGCGCACTCACCTAACTCTTCCTCTTCCGTACCTGTGCACAGGTTGAGGACCTCTGCAGTGCTGATCTGCTCCTGATGGTATGGGAGATGGACCTGCTCACAGACAGCAACTCCTCCTGCAAGAGGCTATCCAACCTGCCACATGTACACACTTATGACAGGCTGCTAGAGAAACCTTCATTACCCTTGGTAATAACCACTTGTATTTTTCATACTGTAATAACTCTTGTCTTCTTACCCCAATGCGTTTAACTGACCTGGGCTGTAGACTGGGTGTGCCAGTTACATGCATTACACCCCTTTAGTGACTTCAGACAAAGCAAAGGCAAAGTTTCAAAAGCCTTACTTAGAAAACATGGCATAACAGTAGAACAAAATCAACAGTCTGTCCCTAAACTAATGCCTAACTCAACCCTTTAGCTGCCCCAGCATACCTGCTCAAGGGTCTATTATGGCAGAATTACAGCATTGGTGTGTTTTGTAGCTCTCAGTGGTCCCGTACTCTGTAGAGGTTCTTTATCCATAGGTGCTCCGGATTTGGCCAAAGACCGTGTGGATGGACCCCGGTACTGGCCACATGCCAGGTAATATGTACACCTACTCACTCATTGTACCCCCGAGTCGAACCCCTGTCCCATTTTTATATAGTAAAGGACCAGTGGGTCGGATCCAAGAAAGCCTGCATAGAAAGAACTTGGAAAAAATATTAACACTAACCCTCCCGGCTAGGGCAACATAAAACTCAACCTGCTTACAGGCACATCATTTCTGGTCCATCTTCTGAAGAAATGAGGGAGTGAAGGGTCGCTCTCTCCAAAAAGCAATCCAGTCCTTATCAAAAAGCAACTGGATTCAGATTAAAAGGAAAGGCAGTGCCTGGGCTGCAAGATTGGCAGGGTATAGAACTAAGGGGGGGGGGGGGGGTGTACCTGGGAAGCCAGGTATTGCCTTTGAGGCCTCTGGAGTAGGGCTTGTCAACAGCATGTCAATTAGGAGGGTGCACACCTGATCACTCAGGTGATGTACCTACTCTCCTTTTTTTCTCCACAACAATCTTACCATCAAGAGTACTGAATTAACATGGGGATTGAAACATCAAGTCCTATTAGTTCCACATTCACCTATTTGGTATTACAAGTGAGAGACCAGGCACTCCCTGCCAGGGAGTGCAAGCTGCACCACGCCATCTCTACCATCAGGAGCTCTGGCGAAGACTAGGCACTCGGGTGTTGCTCCTCACAGTGACTCTTTGCCACCCAACCGTTTACTCTATCTTTGTATATTGTTGTTTTATTTCAGATGGTTCACACAACTTTGACCTTTGCTTTTATTCAACTACCTGTGGGGAGGTGCAGCATGGTGTGGCAGCAGTAAGCTCTCAGAGTCCAGTTGTAGAGAACAGAACAGTTCACAATTCACAACAAGCCCGGCAGGAAGGCCTTTCCCTACTCGCCTGGAACCTCTCCCTTCTGCCAATTATTGTCCCTGTCAGACAGGTGACCTCTCCCTACAATACCCACACATGAAATACGTGCCAGGCCTGGGATCATACACACATAAGTTCAACTGAATGGACTTTTTTTTAGCCTTATAAACTGTTACTTTACTATTATTATTTATAATATACAGGATTTATATAGCGCCAACAGTTTACACAGCGCTTTACAACGTGAGGGTAGACAGTACAAATACAATACACTTTAATACAGTAGGTTTCAGAGGGCCCTGCTCCTTAGAGCTTACAATTCTAAGAGAGAAGGTCAAGAGATACAAGAGGTAATAACTGTGGGGGATGTGCTGATGGAGAAACTAAATGTACAGTTGTTAGGTGGGGGCCAGATAGGCTTCTCTGAAGAGATGAGTTTTCAGGGATCGTCTGAAAGTGGACAAAGTAGGAGAAAGTCGGACAGATTGGGGTAGAGCATTCCAGAGGATGGGAGAGGCTCTGGGGAAGTGCTGAAGGCGAGAATGGGAGTAGGTGACAAGGGAGTTAGAGAGCAGGAGGTCTTGAGAGGAGCGAAGAGATCGATTAGGTTGATATTTTGAGACTAGGTTAGTGGTGTAGCTGGGGGCCAGGTTGTGGATGGCTTTGTAAGTTATTATTAGTATCTTGAATGTAATTCGTTGGTTGAGTGGCAGCCAATGGAGGGATTGGCAGGGGGGTATAGCAGACGGCAGTGGCGTCGCTGGGGGGTGGCTTTTGGGGCTATAGCCCCGAGTCTCTGCAGGGGTCCCCAAGGAGAGGGGAGGCTCTCTGGGGATCCTGATGTAAGTGGGATGCTCTCTGGGGACTCTGATGCAAGGGGGAGGCTCTCTGGGGACCCTTATTTTAAGGGAGAGGCTCTCTGGGGACCTTGATTTAAGGGGGAGGATCTCTGGGAACCCTAATGTAAGGGGGGCTCTCTGGGGACCCTGATGTAAGTGGGGGGCTCTCTGGGGACCCTGATGCAAGGGGGAGGCTCTCTGGGGACTCTGATGTAAGGAGGAGGCTCTCTGGGGACCCTGATGTAAGGGGGGCTCTCTGGAGACCCTGATGTATGGGGGGCTCTCTGGGGACCCTGATGTAAGGGGGGGCTCTCTGGGGACGCTAATGTAAGTGGGGGGCTCTCTGGGGTTATATACAGACACACACTCACGTATATTATTGTCTATACATGTGTATGCCCACCCAAGCATATGACTTTCTTTACTACGCTGCTATGGGCTCTAGCCCCAGATCTTTTGTAGACCTAGCAAGGCGCCTGGCAGACGCTGAGCGGTTTGTGAGGTGGATGAGTCTGGCAGCAGCGTTCATGATGGACTGAAGTGGGGATAGCCTGTTTAGAGGTAAGCCAATGAGGAGTGCAGTAGTCGAGGCGAGAGATGACCAGGGACTGGATTAGAAGCTTTGTGGTGACCTTGGTTAGGAAGGGGCGTATCTTGGAGATGTTGCGGAGGTTGAGGCGGCAAATTTTGGATAGCGATAGGATGTGGGGCGGAAAGGTTAGTTCGGAGTCCAGGATTACACCTAGGACCTTGGATTGAGGGGAACAAGTTGAAGTACTATAATTATATCATATAAGAAACAGTACAAGAAATGGAAAGAGAAGCCCATATTCCTGGGTAATTTACTGCCCGTCCCTTTCCAAATGGTATTCTACAGGTTGGAACGAAATCCAGTTCTCTTTATTTATTTTCAATATATTTATATGCACACAGAGGAAGAGCATTGCTTCCATCAGAGATGTTTGGAATAAAGGGAGTTTGATAGATGAATCTTTCTGCTTCGTTTAGTTTTACTGGAAATCAGAGATATCATAATTCCTCTTTTGCTCTCTCTGCAGGCTCCACGTACGGGATATAATCTACGACCTCATAAATCTATCGGGCGGTGAGTAGTAATACGGTCATTTATTTCTGTAAGTATTCTGCAACATACAGCTTAAGAGTTTCCATTTAGAAAACAGCTGTAAACTGGCTGCTACTGTAAAGTAGAACTCCAGGCAGATATAGAAGAGACAAAAGAATTCCGTTTTTTATTCATCAATCCATCATTAAATCCAAGCAGGTTAAGTACATCCGATTCAATGAATGTGCTGCGCTTCTCATATATTCTAAGTCAACCCAAAAAAGCAATATCTAAAAACCCACAAGCAGAAGCCAGTGGGTGAAGGAGGAGGAGGTGGGACTTTGAATGAAGCCAATGGTTTGCAAGCCGACACAAAACGGTGGGTCAATAAAATTCTTTATTTGCATATTCATACAAACAATGGTATCAGACAATATCAATTTAACACTTGGTAAAATGTTAACAATGATAACCAGGGATCAACATAAGGACCATTAGTATAGTTATCAAGGATATAAAAGGTAACATGAGTAATAACATGGGTATGAGCAATATTACTGAAGATAGACAAGGGATCACCAGGTGTCAGAATGCGTAGATAGTTAAAACAAGGTAATGCCTGCCTGATAGCTGGCCTCAAATTCCTGTTAAAGGGTAAAACTCTGTATAGCATGGGTTGGGACAATAAAGGACAACCGGTAGCTCGACGCGTTTCGTGGTTCAAGACCACTCATCAGGAGCAGACATGTCATGTTTCTGGAAATTAAAAATAATAGTAATAATATCAAGGGTCAAGGTAACAGTGGGTACAGGGGGCCAAATAATCCCCCAAAAATAAAAGTACTCACAGCAATAAAGGACAACCGGTAGCTCGACGCGTTTCGTGGTTCAAGACCACTCATCAGGAGCAGACATGTCATGTTTGTCCCAACCCATGCTATACAGAGTTTTACCGTTTAACAGGAATTTGAGGCCAGCTATCAGGCAGGCATTATCTTGTTTTAACTATCTACGCATTCTGACACCTGGTGATCCCTTGTCTATCTTCAGTAATATTGCTCATACCCATGTTATTACTCATGTTACCTTTTATATCCTTGATAACTATACTAATGGTCCTTATGTTGATCCCTGGTTATCATTGTTAACATTTTACCAAGTGTTAAATTGATATTGTCTGATACCATTGTTTGTATGAATATGCAAATAAAGAATTTTATTGACCCACCGTTTTGTGTCGGCTTGCAAACCATTGGCTTCATTCAAAGTCCCACCTCCTCCTCCTTCACCCACTGGCTTCTGCTTGTGGGTTTTTAGATATTGTGTGATAGGGATGGAAACGTGCGACCTCTACCCGGCGCAGTTTCATTTAAAGTCCCAATTCCCCTCCCCCTTGTTGTTTATATGAATAGGGATGGAAGCCCATGGTTTGCTCTACTGCTCTATCTTGATGTTATCAATGATTGTTATCATCCTGCCCCTATTGATTCCTTGGTAGCCTCACCTGTGTTTACTTTTGTGTCATTTTCACCAGTTCCAAATTTTACATGCCATGTTTCTTATCCTGTGACTAGGTTTTCATCAATAACTATGGTTAACCTTTTCCCAATCATTAGTCCAACGCAATCCTGGGTGGGTGGCTGTGGCTGGCCGGTGGGCCGTCCGGCCTTTGCCTGCCTGGGAGCTGCGATGGGCACTGCCGGCTTCTGGGTCCCCCCCTTCCTCCCCCGCCCGCCCCTCCTGGTGGGCGTGTGTGTGGGGGCGGGGCTTGCCGCCACTGCCCATCGACGTCACGTCACCAGCGGTGGACGTGTGCCGCGCCTCCCGGCGCCGCCGCGCCCTCTGCGCTGTGGTTGCTATGCTCGCAGGCTTGGTGGGTTGGTCCCAGCGGCCGCCGATCATTGGTCGGCTTCCCGCTCTGGCTCCTCCCACCCTCGGCCGTGCGTACGTGACGTTGGCGGGCCTCCCCGCGGCGGCGCCTATATATGGGCGCTTTTGTTCACCTGGGGCGGTGCGGCGCTCGAGGTACACTACAGGTACACTCCAGCATGGTGGTGGTCGCTCCACACCACCCTGTCACACAGGTAAGGCCACTCTTCACCTTGGTTGCTCACATGTCATCTTTCAGTGAAGAAAGGGGGGTTGGGGTATAGATACCCCTGGGATTTTTATGGTGCTTTTCAAAATTTCAATAGGTCAGTAGGAAAATAGATCAACCTCAAAAAGAGAAAAAGACACTGTATGCAAATTGCCAAACTGACTAATAATAATCTTCTTATTCAAAATCTTTAATAGTTAAGAATAATAACAAAACAATCATCTAAAAACAAGCACAATCTTGAACAAACATAGTCAATTAGTGAAGTATTTTAAAATTAGAAACCACTTTGCGATACCAATCTCAACATGTTTCGCTCAACAACTGAGCTTCATCAGGAGTTTTTTTGGTACAGATGTGGCATACTATAAATAAAAGGAAGAGAAAGAAAGAACAAAACAAAATATAAATAAAATGCTTACAAAACACTTAAAGATATAGTTGATCAAAAACGTAGAATACATTAAGTAGTGCTGAAAAAACAACAACTGGTGTATATACATTTGCATACAGACAATATATATGGGTGAAACTCCCATGTTTCTACAGGTCTATAATAATAACAATCTAAAACAATATGGACAAAAGGTTATAATTTTTATACGATGTGTATTTTAGTTTCCAGGTCCACAAAAGGAAAAAACACCAATGTGGACATAGGAAAAGCATGAACGACATGAAAAAAGTGGATGAAAAAAGTAGGGATTTGCTTACCAAGCCAAAACAGATTCAAAGATGAATGGTAGACAACATAGATTGTGAACGTATATAAAGTTCCGTGGCTCAAATGCCAATCAGAAGGATGCGTCTCACCCGTTTAGGACCTCCCAAAACCGTTTTTTTGGTCCACAGAGGGGCCCAAGTGTAGAGTAACTGAAATTAAATATTGCAAAGAAGTAATGAATTGCTTCTGAGTAATTAGACTAATACGGGGGAACAGGGCAGTTAGTGAAGTAGAGTAGTGAAAAGTTTAAAAATTACCTTCTAGGTTGAATCAAGGGTAAATGTTCAGGGCATAAATAGCCATATGAACAAAAGCATAAAGGAGAGCAACGCTCCAGTTTCACCACAAGGTGGCAATCCAAATTGACAACCCTTAAGAGTCAGATCACGAGATCCAAGTATATACTGCCCCAGTAAACTACAAGAAACAATACAATGAAGCAACCAATTACTCTGGAGAACCTTGTCTTGTTAACAATGTCATTAATTCGATCATCAAAAAGAGTATAACCCTTCTTGGATGAACCGCTTCGCTTACCTGAGAGGTGGGGTGGATGTGTACGGAAGGGGAGAGCGGCATATACCTCCCCTTGCAGCCTCAGAGCCACTGTCAGGAGATAGCGGCTAATAAGCCGAACTATATAGGCCCCTCCATCCCGGTGGCGTCTGACGTCACCGTCGGGATGCGGACGTGTCGTGAGGCACCTCCCCCAGGTTAACATGTGGCCAATGGGTAGCAAGAGGGCGAGGCCGGATGCCATCCGGGCTCTGTCCTATCCTAAACGGACGTCCGTGCTTCCGGCAATTGTTTCGACGGTGTAGGTAGGCGCATGCGCAAGCCGGGAGCGAACGTCATTCGAGCCCTATTGCCGCGCAGGCGCACTACAAACCGGAAGAGAAGCTGAGCGGTCACAGCCCTGGAAGTTAAAACGATATCTGTCAGGGGCAGAGCAAGAAAGGCGGGTCAATCATTGGGTAACGGTCAGCCATGTTGACTGAGGGAAAAAAGATGGGAAAGAAAATAATATATGTATGGAAATAAACATTTAACAGTAATAAATGTTTAAAAGATAACCAGCAGTTATCCAAACCTGTCTGATATTTTATTCCAATGAATTGCCACATATAGATATATATGCCCCAATTTACAGGATCAAAAAAATGAAATAAATAAAAATAGGAGTAAAGAATGAGAAATTAGAATAGGCAGGGAGTATCTTGCTAATTTGGCCACCGGGCACATGTATCCTAAGCGGGAGTTTGATACCTCTAGGGCCCCCAGGGGGGGGTGATTGATTACTCACTCCACACCCTAAGTGCCCGTGGCGTCCGTGCGGACCAAAACAAGAAACGGAACCGAGAGAGGACCTCCATTGGCGGGGAGACGATGAATATTTACATCGTTTTGTCAAAAAATATAATTGTTTTAAAGAGAATAAAACATCTACATCTGTGTTGGCTTGGAGGGGAGACCCCACTATATATGAAAACAACCCGGAAATACCCACATAGAATAGACAAAAAACATATAGAGTATACAAAAAATGTGTAATGAAATTGTGTATCATACAATCTTAACAAATTTAATAAACAAAACCAAACAAAATAAATTGAGATAGACAAGGGCAGTTAAATCTGATGGACTAAAGAAATGGTTTGAAACTCAACGCATCATTGAGGCCTGGAGGTTTTAAAGCGGACAAGGTGTGTATCCACCAGGTCTCGCGTTGCAAGAGTATTTTGTCATAGTCTCCCCCACGCTCCCCTGGGGGGACATATTCCAATGCAAAAAAATGCATTTTGTTACTGTCAAAATCATGGTACAGGCCCATATGTCTGCTAATAGGCGTCTCCATTTTCTTTTTTAGAACCAGGGATACATGGTCCCTGATCCTGCAGAAAAAGGGACGTTTAGTTTTGCCTATATAGAATCCATGGCATTCACACATCATAATGTATACAATCCCAATGGATTGACACGTAACGGAAAAATTAGGTTTAAAGTGGCGGCCATTGGGGAGCATAATGCCTCTCGCAGAATGAATAAATCTGCAAAAGGGGCATTTATGGCAAGGTCTACACCCCTTGCGGGATTCTGTTCTTGATTGTATAGTGCTGTCATAATGGCTATGTACCAAAGTATCCTTCAGAGATCTAGATCTTCTAAAAGTGATCTCCGGGTAAGATTTTAAATGCTTGGATACTTTCTCGTCTCCCATTAGGAGGTACCAATGTTTTTGGATGATCTCACGAACTTGCTTTTGTTGGCCTGAAAATCTGGTGATTAGTCTGACACTGGAATCTGTCTTGGTAGGTCTAGCTTGATGTATAAGTAGGGATCTCTTTTGGCTCTTGGCTTTTAAATAGGCCCTTTTCAGACACTTTTTGCTATAGCCTCGTTGGCTCAAACGAGACTGCAATAGTTTCGCTTGGTATTCAAAATCTGATTCAGTGCTGCAATTGCGTCTTATCCTGAGATATTGCCCATAAGGTAAATTATTAATCAGGGGGGCGGGATGTGAGCTTGTGGCATGTAGTACCGAATTACCCGCCGAGGGTTTTCGGTATAGGGTGGTTCCAATGTTGCCTTCATCGTCTACTAGTACTTGAACATCTAAAAAGGTCAACTGATGTTGGTTCATTTCAAAAGTAAATTTCAAATTGTATCTGTTGACCTTCAGACTCTCAAGGAAGGCAAGAAGGTTGGATTTGCTACCCTGCCAAATAATAAAAACGTCATCGATGAATCGCTTCCATGTCAGGACATGCTCAAAAAATGCCTGCATGTCCTCCCTGAAAAACAGCTCACGCTCCCACCCCCCCAGATACAGGTTAGCATAAGCTGGGGCACATTTCGTCCCCATAGCCACTCCCTGTATCTGGAGGTAGTGGGAGCCCCCGAACAAGAAAACATTATTGGACAAAATAAAAAACAGAAGATCCAAGATGAATCGGTTGTAGCTCACCGAGGCATCCGGATCCTCAGATAGGAAGCCCCCCACAACTTCCACCCCCAGTTCATGAGGGATAGAATTGTAGAGGGCTTCCACATCTAGAGCCACTTTTTTCATGTCGTTCATGCTTTTCCTATGTCCACATTGGTGTTTTTTCCTTTTGTGGACCTGGAAACTAAAATACACATCGTATAAAAATTATAACCTTTTGTCCATATTGTTTTAGATTGTTATTATTATAGACCTGTAGAAACATGGGAGTTTCACCCATATATATTGTCTGTATGCAAATGTATATACACCAGTTGTTGTTTTTTCAGCACTACTTAATGTATTCTACGTTTTTGATCAACTATATCTTTAAGTGTTTTGTAAGCATTTTATTTATATTTTGTTTTGTTCTTTCTTTCTCTTCCTTTTATTTATAGTATGCCACATCTGTACCAAAAAAACTCCTGATGAAGCTCAGTTGTTGAGCGAAACATGTTGAGATTGGTATCGCAAAGTGGTTTCTAATTTTAAAATACTTCACTAATTGACTATGTTTGTTCAAGATTGTGCTTGTTTTTAGATGATTGTTTTGTTATTATTCTTAACTATTAAAGATTTTGAATAAGAAGATTATTATTAGTCAGTTTGGCAATTTGCATACAGTGTCTTTTTCTCTTTTTGAGGTTGATCTATTTTCCTACTGACCTATTGAAATTTTGAAAAGCACCATAAAAATCCCAGGGGTATCTATACCCCAACCCCCCTTTCTTCTTTGTATTTATTTAATAGGGATGCGGTGCTAAGGGTTAACTGTCCCTGTCCTCTAACAAATACTTCATGTCATCTTTCAGCTTTTCCCACTCCTCTTTCCCTCACTCCTTTCCTCACTCTACCCACTCACTCACCTACCTCCACATCACGCCTACCTCCCCCCCCCTTACCTTCACCCTCCCCAACTCCCCCCTCTGTACACATACTCCCTGCAATTTCACTCATCTATCACTCTCAACTCTAGGGTACCTCGTGGCTCTGCATCGCCCTAGGGGGATGCCTGTTTTGGTCGCCGCGGCGGGGGGCCCGCCTCAGCTCCCGGCCCGGCATCAGTCCCGGATGGTTGCCGTACCTGGCTATTCACTATCTACCCATAATTGCTGTGAGTACTTTTATTTTTGGGGGATTATTTGGCCCCCTGTACCCACTGTTACCTTGACCCTTGATATTATTACTATTATTTTTAATTTCCAGAAACATGACATGTCTGCTCCTGATGAGTGGTCTTGAACCACGAAACGCGTCGAGCTACCGGTTGTCCTTTATTGTCCCAACCCATGCTATACAGAGTTTTACCCTTTAACAGGAATTTGAGGCCAGCTATCAGGCAGGCATTACCTTGTTTTAACTATCTACGCATTCTGACACCTGGTGATCCCTTGTCTATCTTCAGTAATATTGCTCATACCCATGTTATTACTCATGTTACCTTTTATATCCTTGATAACTATACTAATGGTCCTTATGTTGATCCCTGGTTATCATTGTTAACATTTTACCAAGTGTTAAATTGATATTGTCTGATACCATTGTTTGTATGAATATGCAAATAAAGAATTTTATTGACCCACCGTTTTGTGTCGGCTTGCAAACCATTGGCTTCATTCAAAGTCCCACCTCCTCCTCCTTCACCCACTGGCTTCTGCTTGTGGGTTTTTAGATATTGTGTGATAGGGATGGAAACGTGCGACCTCTACCCGGCGCAGTTTCATTTAAAGTCCCAATTCCCCTCCCCCTTGTTGTTCAACCCAAAAAAGCTCCTTCTAAACAATTTATAACCAGCGTCTTTCAAAGTACCCACTGAGCAGTGCTCAAACAGTGCTTGGTATGCTGACGCCTTAGGAGTTCCCTTCACTGAAACTAAGGGCCCCTGAAAAACAACCCCACACCATAATCCCCCTCCACCAAATGATTTGGAGGGATGGCCCAATACTTTTGGCAATACAGTGGAACCTTTGATTACGAGCATAATCCGTTCCATAAGCATAAGCACTTGCATATCAAAGCGAGTTTCCCCATAGAAGTCAATGGAAACAAAGATAATTTGCTCCGCATTGACTTCTATTACATGCAATACTGCATGTGGCCAGAGGTGGAGGGGGGGCGCCGGAGAGCCTTGGAAATACTCGGGGACAGCTCGGAAAGCCTCGGAAACACTTGGGAATGGAGCATTTCCGAGTGTTTCCTAGTATTTCCGATTCATTCCTAGTATTTCCGAAAGGCTCCGAATGACTCTGAACAATTCCGAGTGTCCCCGGGGCCCCCACACCTCTGGCCAAATGCGGTACTGCACCGCCCATTAGCTTGAATTCTGCTCGTTTTGCAAGACAACACTCACAAACCGAGTCAGAATTTAAAAAAAAAAGTTGCTTGTCATTCAAAACGCTTGTTAACCGCATTACTCGTAAACCAAGGTTCTACTGTATAGTGAAATCTATTGTGTGCTTGCAGCTGCCGGTGGGAGGAAGAGGAGGGAATCTGGCAGCACTGCGGGGGGGGGGGGGGTAGGGGGCACACAGGAGGGCCTGGGCAGCAGGGGGAAATGTATGGTGCACAGAGAGGGTGATCCGTGGAGAAGGGGGGCAGTTACTGAAATGGATCCCCTGTATGGCTCTCTCTGCAGCAGCTGAAAGCCAACTGGAGGGAGAGGAGAAGAAGATGCCAGCTTTCAGCTGCTGCAGAGGGAGCCATACAGGGGATCCTTTCCAGTAATTGCACCCCTGCTGCACCGATCAACCTCCATGCCCACATTTGATTCACTCTGCTGCCTGGGCCCCCCTGCTAGCCTGGGCCCCATACAGAAGGACTGGTGGTACCCCCTTATCTACAGCCCTGAGTACCTGCTGCTAACAACATTAGACTATAGAGCATGTAGTACCTCTAGGTTGCTTGCAAGGGTTTTTGAACTAGACATGTGCAGTTCGTTTCGTTCCAAAAAAATATTCGGACAAATTCTTCATTATTCAGAGATTCGGATATATCCAAATACCCGCATTACAGTATAAACAAAGTTTACCGAATGCTCCAAATAACAAAACTAAATTTGCCTGAATTTCCGAAATTCAAATTGAAATTTGAATAAAATTTTACATCAAATTCCAGTCGAGTACCATTTTGAAATAATGCCTTTTTTGTTAAGCTAAAGGTGATTTACCCACTTCCCGCCCGGCCCATAGCAGATGACGGCCGGGCGGTGGTTTAGTTATCCTGACTGGGCGTCATATGACGTCCAGCAGGATAACATGCCGCCGTGCGCAGTCTGACACATTGCTACACCGATCTTGGTAAAGAGTCTCCGGCGGAGGCTCTTTACCACATGATCAGCCGTGTCCAATCACGGCTGATCACGATGTCAATAGGAAGAGCCGTTGATCGGCTCTTCCTCACTCGCATCTGACAGACACGAGTAGAGGAGAGCCGATCGGCGGCTCTCCTGGCAGGGGGTGTCTGCGCTGATTGTTTATCAGCGCAGCCCCCCCCTCAGATCACCACTCTGGACTACCAGGGATCGTCACTAGGACCACCAGGGAAGGGGCAACATGTGGATGGCCTGGTATGTACCCCATGGCCATCCACATGTGCCCAGTGTGCCCAATCTGTGCCAATCAGTGCCCACAAATGGGCACTGATTGGCACCATTATGTTGCAGTGATGCCCAGCAATGCCACCCTTAGGTGCATCAGTGCAAACAATCAGTGTCATCAGTGCCACCCATCAGTGTCCATCGGTGCCACCTGTCAGTGCCCATCCGTGCCCATCAGTGCCCACCTATCAGTGCCCATCCGTGCCCATCTGTGCCAACTATCAGTGCCACCCATAACTACCCATCAATGTCACCTACGAGTGCCCATCAATGCCACCTACGAGTGCCCATCAGTGCCGCCTATGAGTGCCCATCGGTGCCACCTATGAGTGCCCATCAGTGCCGCATACCAGTGCCACCTATCAGTGCCCATCAGTGCCGCCTATCAGTGCCCATCATCAGTGCCCGTCAGTGCCACCTCATTGGTGCCACCTCATTGGTGCCCATCAGTGCCCGTCAGTGCAGCCATATCAGTGCCCGTCATTGAAGAAGAAAACTTACTTATTTACAAAAAATTTTTACAGAAACAATGAAAAACGTGTTTTTTTTCAAAATTTTCGGTCTTTTTTTATTTGTTGCACAAAAAATAAAAACCGCAGAGGTGATCAAATACCACCAAAAGAAAGCTCTATTTGTGGGAACAAAATGATAAAAAATTTGTTTGAGTACAGTGTTGCATGACCGCGCAATTGTCATTCAAATTGCGACAGCGCTGAAAGCTGAAAATTGGCCTGGGCGGGAAGGTGTCTAAGTGCCTGGTATTGAAGTGGTTAAAGAGTCATTGTAATCATTTGATGAAGATTTTACTTTTGTTTGTTCACTTTCGAATAAAAAATATAAAAAATCTAAAGTTTACGATTCGACCGATTGAAAATTTATCGATTCGAGCGTTTCACAAATTCCAAATACGAATTGAACGAATCAACCGAATTGAATTAAACTAAATAACTAGATTAACTAATCTAAATGAAACAAAACAAATGTATTCATCATGCACATGTCTTTTTTAAACTGACTTGAGGGTAAGTACATCGATATTAACTAGTATCAGAATCCCTGTACAGCAGAGCTCAATGTGGGAGAGAGAGAAGCAACACAGGGGGCCAATCAGAAGTATGCTTCTTCTCCAGCAATTCTCCACACCCCTCAAAAGCTTAGCTCGTCTGGCTGTATGTAGTGAGGAATCCAAAAAATCTGGACAGCTGCACTCTGAAAAGCATCCGCCTTTATTGAAAGTATAAAAGCACCATATTAGAGCAAAATGACACTGCAGGGACAGAGGAAAAGTTGACGCATTTTGCACTATATCAGTGCTTAAATCTTAAGAAAGCGTTGATATAACGCGAAACACGTCAACTTTTCCTCTGTCCCTGCAGTGTAATTTTGCTGTAGAATGGTGCTTTTATGCCTTTTTATTTACAGTAGCCTGGAGCCACCGACGTATGTCATACATTGGTGGCAAAGCATCACAGCCATGTCATGTGCACACCCCCAGCTGCTGCCTCTGCAGCTAAAGGGGTGGTAAAACCGTCGCTCAACCGCAAGGTTTTACCATCTTCCATCCTCATGTGTGAACAAGCCATAATAATGCAACCAGTCACAGTTCTCCGATCACCACCACACCAGCCACAGTGCCGCCAGACCAGTGTAGCTAGAATTAGTGTTCCCGATTTACCTGTTTATTGAGCATGTATCTGCCTGTTTCCTGGACCGATCCCTTGTCTATATACCGACCATGCCTCTGCCTGCGCCTGAACTGACCCATCTGCATGTCCTACTGACTATGTTTCTGCAAGACACAAGTCCGAAAAATCCCCTGTGGACAATTGCACTTCTGGAACCACAAGCAACTTTTCTTCTTCCTTTTTTTCACCTCCTATACTTCCTGGACAGTGACCATGGCATTTCTGGTGGACACCATACCAGCAGGATAGGCTTTCCTGACTTATAGGAACTGGGACTGCTATAGGTGAAGCTTCACTAAGCTATATTCCCTGATCATTCCTATAGAGGCGACCATTACAGTTCATTGGTTTTGATGCAATTGGTTGGTTTGTGTGATATACAAGATATAATGTTTGGTACATAATCAGCCCAGGCATTAAAAAAGTCTTACACATGTGTATCGCCAACTCAGAAGTAGTAGCAGAATGTGTTTTGGGGTGTATCTTTAAGTATGCCCATGCTGTGGGTGAGAAATATCTTATTAAATTGTCCACTTTGTGTAAAAAAATATTTAAAATTTTCTGGTACAAATATATTTTATTACATTTTAGAAGAATAACAAAAAGCATCCAATCTGCCCACGCAGGGGCTTGGAGTGGCAACATAACTCGGAGTAGTGCGCTTCACATACTGTCAATCAGATTAAAGGAAACAGAAACAATGGTTACTTACTAAAAGAAAACCTAGACAGCTGAGACGAGGTACAGGAAAATCCACAAGGATGTCAATGTCAAACCTGGAAAAACGAAATCCATGAGAATGAAGCAAAATAGTTTTTTTGCTAAGGGAGCGCAGGGCAACCATAGAGAAAAGGAGAGGGGTGTGAGCCCCCAAAGGAAGAGAATGAAAAGGAGGAAAGAGCACAAGTGAAGGAAAGGAGGAAAAAAGGAGAGGAGCCAACAGAAAGAGAAGAAGGAAAGGAAGGGCAAAGGGCATATATGACCTTGGGATTGTCAGGCGGGTCAGTCACAGGCATCCAATACTAGCTGGAGGAATAGAGGGGAAGGCATATTGGATGCCAAATCTTTAAAAATTTGGCGTGGGAATCCTTGAGAATGCTAGACTTCTGTTCATTAAGCATTAGAGCCGTCATACGATCTATAACACCCTGAAAAGGAACCATAGACTTCCTCCAAGCCTGGGCAATTGTCCTCTTGGCAGACAAAAATTAGTAGGTTGCCTGCTTCTGTTGGTGGGCATAGAGGCCTGGGATTAGGCAGTGCAACAAGGCCAATTTATCATCCTTTCGGATGGGCAAGTGAAATAGGGTGTGTAACAAGCTGAAGACACAAGACCAAAAGCCCATCAAAGGAGGGCAAGTCCACCATATGTATAGGACATCCCCACAATGGCCACAGCCCCGAAAGCAATGGTCACTGGAACTAGGGTTGGCATAGGCAATATGAGCTTCAACCCAATACCAACGTAGGAGTACATTGTATGCCACCTCTAGGATGGCAGTATTAAATGAGCATTTTGCTACGGAGGATCAGGCCCAAGTTGGAAAAGGGCCAAGAGGTCAGGGAGTGTTGAACTTGCAGCACAGTGGTGTAGTGGGTAGCACTTTTGCCTAGCAGTAAGAAGGGTCGCTGGTTCGAATCCCAACCACGACACTACCTGCCTGGAGTTTGCATGTTCTCCCTGTGCCTGCGTGGGTTTCCTCCGGGTACTCCAGTTTCCTTCCACACTCCAAAGACATGCTAGTAAGTTAATTGGATCCTGTCTAAAAGGTCCCTAGTATATATGAATGTGAGTTAGGGACCTTAGATTGTAAACTCCTTGAGGGTAGGGACTGATGTGAATGTACAATGTATATGTAAAACGCTGCGTAAATTGACAGCCCTATAAAAGTAACTGAAATAAATAAAAAAATAAAATAAAAAAACTTGCGTGAAACCATGGGCAGTCCACCAGGAAAATGCCTAAGGCTGGTCCATGCACAGGGGAAATAAAGACTAATTTTAATTTTCATTCTGCATTTTCCAAATACTTGTGGCAAAAAAATTAAGTCTTCATAAGATTCACCATGCTTCTTAGAAAATACCTTGGGGTGTTTGCTTTGCAAATTGTGGTCATTTTATGTGTGTTTTGTCCTGGCAATCCAGGGCCTCCAAAAATGTCAGGAAATTAGATGCATAAATGAAGGCCTGAAGGTGCATCTTGGATTTTGGCCCCCCACTATATGACCAGGCTGTGAAAGGGTCTCACACATGTGATATCCTCATATTTGGGACGAGTAGCAGAATGTGTATTTCTATGTATGCCTATGATGTGTATTAGAAATAATTTATTAATTGACAACTTTGTGTAAGAAAATACATTTTCATTTTCTTTTCTTGCATGTTCCAGAAACTTGTGTCAAAAAATGACATTTTCAAAAGACTCACCATGCCACTTAGAAAATACCTTGGAGTGTTTCCTTTCTGAAATTGGGTCATGTGGGTGTTTCCACTGTCCTAGTGCTCCAGAGCCTCCACAAATGTGATAGGTAGTCAGGAATTAGATGTATAATTTACATGTAATTTATGCTCTTTGAAAGCCAAATGTGCTCCTTGAATTTTTAGGGCCCCTCTATGCATCTAGGATGTGAAAAGGTCTCACATATGTGGTATTTGCATACTGGGGAGGCATGGCAGAATGTGTTTTGGGGTGTAATTATAAGTATGCCTATGTTGTGTGTGTGAGAAATAATTTGTTAAAATGACAACTTTGTGAAAAAAAACCCAAAAAAACCCCAAACAAATAAATAAAAAAACAAATTGGCGTAATTTCTCCAAAAAAAATGAGAAAAAAAATAACAACTATAAAAAAATCAAACTGCACTTTCCTGGCATTTTAGGGCCTCCTGAAATGAGATAGACCATCAGTACATCGGGGTTGATCAATTTTCAAATATACAGTATATACCAGGGATATGCAATTAGCTGTTGCAAAACTACAAGTCCCATCATGCCTCTGCCTCTGGGTGTCATGCTTGTGGCTGTCAGAGTCTTGCTATGCCTCATGGGACTTGTAGTTCTGCAACAGCTGGAGGTCCGCTAATTGCATATCACTGGTATATACCATAGATTGTAGACATTATAATGTTCACACAGTCTAAATAATATACAGTGATTTGGGTTATTTTACCAAAAAAAATGTAGCAGACTACATTTTGTTCTAAATTTATGATGAAAGATTATTTATTTGCAAAAGAAACAAGAATTTATTTTATTTTATTTTTTCTAAATTTTTGGTATTTTTTCATTTACATAGCAAATGTGGGTCAACCACGTGGTTTAATCAAGCCCTTAAAAAACAAAACAATTTCAAATCATTACAGTCGTTTCATTTAGATCCACCTGGAAGCTCAACTATTGTGGCTGGGAGCTCTTCATCAGGCACAGGCTAAATGTCCATCTAACCAAACTCATGCATACAGCACTATACAGTACATATAACAACATGTTAAAAAAAAAAAAATTACAAAATAAAACAAAATGAGTCTGTGATAAGTGTTTAGTGCATACACAGTCCATGTTATACATTCCAAGTTCTTTCTTGACTCCTCCACAACCAAGTGTTTGGTGCATAACTTCATTCATCTCGTGCTCCAAAGTTCTGTGCCCCCTCAAGTCTTCCCACACTCACCGGAAAGCTTTGACCCCCTGCATTGAGCCTAAGAGACAAAATTAGCTTTTAGAAATGGTATCTTTCCTGGAATAGTATTTTTAGGAATAGAATCTATCCTTTACTCCACCGGGCTCCACCAGACTTCTCTCTCCATTTCCAGCAGCTCCATTGCTTGGATTTTGGTAAGTATGTGGTCATCAACTCTCAGGCAGTTATAGGGGATAAAATATGTCCAACAGTCTATTAAAAAATTCTTATTTGAGACAGGTGTGCATGGAAAGTACCTAAGCTGCAGTGCTGAGTAGCAACCAGCAGATAGTAGAGGATCCGAGGCTGATCTTTACAACAATAATAATTTAATGCATGCACTGGTGTTAAATACATTTGAGTTTCCCTCTAAGCCATTCTTCCACCCATGAGCTGCTTGTGTCCAGCAGTGAATAATTCCTATGTCAGAGGGAGGCGAAGGACTTTATATACAGAAGCTATATAATTTGTCCAATAATATGTATGTCAATCCCAACCACGCCTCTTTTGGCTTTCATTTAAAAAAAAAGCTTGACCGTCATGGCTGGGAGCTCTTTACCAGGCAGAGACTGTGTGTCCAGCAGTCTATTAAAGAATTCTTATTTGAGACAGGTGTGCATGGGAAGCACGTGAGCTGCAGTGCTGAGTAGCAACCAGCAGATGATAGTGGTTCAAAGCTGATCTTTACAACAATAATAATTTAATGCATGTACGCACTATAAATACATTTGAGTTTCCTTTTAAGCCGTTCTTCAACGCAGATGCTGTCTGAGTCCAAAAGTGAACAATCCCTTTATTAGGGGGAGGTGAAGGACTTTCTATAGAGAAGCTATTTTTTTGTCCAATAATATATGTCAATCGCAACTAAACTTCTTTCCTCCTTCACTTTAAAAAAAAAATCTTGAGTATCATGGCCGGGAGCTCTTCATTAGGCACACCCTGTATGTCCAGCAGTCTATTAAAAGATTCTTATTTAAGACAGGTGTGCATGGAAAGAACCTGAGCTTCAGTAGCAACCAGCAGATGTCAGAGGTTGAAGGCTGATCTTTACAACATAATAATTTAATGCATGCACTCACCTTAAATACATTTGACTTTTCCCTTTAAGTTATTCATCCACCCATGAACAATCCCTTTGTTGGGGGGGGGCTTTCTTTACAGAAGCTATATGATTTGTCAAATATATATGTCTGTCCCAATGAAGCTTCTTTTAACTTTCATTGAAAAAAAGAACTAAAAAACTTGACTATCGTGGCTGGAAGTTATTCATTAGGCACAGACTGTATGTCCAGCAGTCTAATAAATAATTCTTGTTTGACACAGGTGTGCATGGAAAGCACTTAAGCTGCAGTGCTGGGTAGCAACCAGCAGATGGTAGATGTTCAAGGCTGATCTTTACAACAATAATAATTTAATGCATGTACTCACTTTAAATACATTTGAGGCTGGGTTCAAACCTATGCGAATTGGATGTGAGTTTCCCTGGATCCAATTCGCATGACAGGAGGCTGTTTGGCTTTCATTTTAAAAAAACAAAAGCTTGAGTATCGTGTCTGAAGTTTCTTCATCAGACACAGACTGTAGGTCCAGCAGTCTATTAAATGATTCTTATTTGGGACAGGTGTGCACCTGAGCTGTAGTGCTGAGTAGCTAATAGTACTCACTTGAAATACATTGGAGTTTGCCTTTAAGTCATATTTCCACCCAGGTGCTGCCTGTGAACAATACATTTGTTAGGAGGAGGTGAAGGATTTTCTATACAGAAGCTAAGCTAAACTTTAATTTGTCCAAGGATATATGTCAATCCCAATAAAGCCCCTTTTATCTTTCATTTAAAAAAAAAAAAAAAAAAATACAGAATAATTATTTAAAACCGCTACAGTAGTTTGATTTACAGCCACCTGGGAACTCGACTATCGTGTGCATAAAATATTTCACGCCAAGGAAAAGCTGGAACGCATAGCGAATATATAGCTGTCCTCCTAGTACAGTCTCTGGCAGCTCCATCAATTATGAAGTGCTGCAGTTCAATGGGAGTTTAATGTTCTGTTTTTCCATACTGGTGCAGTGAGTGAATCAAGCCTTAATTCCAACAGCAATTGTATACATTAAAGTGGGAAATGTTTCAAGGTTTGCACAATTGCGTTCTCCTATCCTTGCCTAACCCCTTCCCATTAACCACGAAGGGTACGGCAGATGGGAAAGAGGATAGTCTGCAGGCCGGTATCTACAGGTCATGCTAAGTAGGTTGATAAAAGACGAAATTAAAGATAATCTCCGTTTCTGGGTTAAAGCCAAACTCCAGACACAAAAAAAAAAGGTAATTTAAATATATTATTAGGTAACCAGCAAGTATCGATTTAAGTACCCGAGACAATGATAATACGGTATCAGAGGTAGCTACAACGTCAATAGAGAAGCTTTGATGACTAGCACTTATAAAGTACCTGGGAGATAAGAGCACTGTACAGCTTGAAGATAAACAACATATAAACAGTAAACACAAGGTGAAAGTCCAGTAGCAGGAACCATAAGCAAGTAAACATATTGCGGATAGCAAAATAAACATAGAGCATGTAACCCATGCAACCAGGGGATTGGGTGAGGAGGACAGGGTTATGGGATCAAATATAGATTAAACTGCGCCATAGTGAAGGCTCCTAAAAGCACTTGTGGCGTATAGAAGAAATAGGAAAAACATTGTTGGGACTTCTTCATGAAGGACCAACTGTGAACCAACCGCTGGAAACGTGAGAAGGTGGTTTATTGCGGGAGTAGTTACGGTTGCCGTCAGCTGCCACACCCCATTGGGTAGGGAGTTTTGAAGCCTCTTGCAGGGATTTTAAGGTGTATGTATGTCCTTGATGCAGTATAGTTCGTTTGGTGGGGAAGCCCCATTGATACGCGATGTTGCGTTCTTGGAGCTGAAAATATATTATTATATACGAGATACATTATATATGATTACATATATATTATATATCTATCTATATCTATCTACTTATTTATTTATATATACAGTATATATATATAGATAGATAGATATAGATAGATATAGATATATAGATATATACAGTATATCTATATCTATATAAATATATGTATTTATATATATTTAGATATACAGTGGGGATGGAAAGTATTCAGACCCCCTTAAATTTTTCACTCATTGTTATTGTGCAGCCATTTGCTAAAATCATTTAAGTTCATTTTTTTTATTAATGTACACACAGCACCCCATATTGACAGAAAAACACAGAATTGTTGACATTTTTTGCAGATTTATTAAAAAAGAAAAACTGAAATATCACATGGTCCTAAGTATTCAGACCCTTTGCTGTGACACTCATATATATAACTCAGGTGCTGTCCATTTCTTCTGATCATCCTTAAGATGGTTCTACACCTTCATTTGAGTCCAGCTGTGTTTGATTATACTGATTGGACTTGATTAGGAAAGCCACACACCTGTCTATATAAGTTCTTACAGCTCACAGTGCATGTCAGAGCAAATGAGAATCATGAGGTCAAAGGAACTGTCTGAAGAGCTCAGAGACAGAATTGTGGCAAGGCACAGATCTGGCCAAGGTTACAAAAAAATTCTGCTGCATTTAAGGTTCCTAAGAGCACAGTGGCCTCCATAATCCTTAAATGGAAGACGTTTGGGATGACCAGAACCCTTCCTAGAGCTGGCGGTCTGGCCAAACTGAGCTATCGGGGGAGAAGAGCCTTGGTGAGAGAGGTAAAGAAGAACCCAAAGATCACTGTGGCTGAGCTCCAGAGATGCAGTCGGGAGATGGGAGAAAGTTGTAGAAAGGCAACCATCACTGCAGCCCTCCACCAGTCGGGACTTTATGGCAGAGTGGCCCGACGGAAGCCTCTCCTCAGTGCAAGACACATGAAAGCCCACATGGAGTTTGCTAAAAAACACCTGAAGGACTCCAAAATGGTGAGAAATAGGATTCTCTGGTCTGATGAGACGAGATAGAACTTTTTGGCCTTAATTCTAAGCGGTATGGTGTGGAGAAAACCAGGCACTGCTCATCACCTGTCCAATACAGTCCCAACAGTGAAGCATGGTGGTGGCAGCATCATGCTGTGGGGGTGTTTTTCAGCTGCAGGGACAGGACGACTGGTTGCAATCGAGGGAAAGATGAATGCGGCCAAGTACAGGAATATCCTGGACGAAAACTTTCTCCAGAGTGCTCAGGACTTCAGACTGGGCCGAAGGTTTACCTTCCAACAAGACAATGACCCTAAGCACACATCTAAAATAATGAAGGAGTGGCTTCACAACAACTCCGTGACTGTTCTTGAATGGCCCAGCCAGAGCCCTGACTTAAACCCAATTGAGCATCTCTGGAGAGACCTAAAAATGGCCGTCCACCAACGTTTACCATCCAACCTGACAGAACTGGAGAGAATCTTTTCTTCCTATTCCCCCCCCCCCCCCTTTCCCTCTTTCTATTCCCCCTTTTCATTCTTCCTTTTTTCTTCCCCTTTTCTCCATCAATTCCCCCATCCTACACTTTCCTCACTAATTTTATCACTCATACTTTTCATCAATACTCACTCACTCCCCACATTTGTTTTTCTAGATTGGAATCCTCTTCACCTCCCCCCTTTCCAAAGGTCACCTTCACCACCTCTCCACTTTGCTTCCCATACACTGACCCAATCTGGGGGGCTCTCTGTGTTGGTGTTGCCGCTGGGACATGCCCCCTCAGCTTTGGGCCTTGGCAATACTGGCGGGCTTGGCATCCAGGGCTGTACTGCCTCTACACAGACATATTGTAAGTCCATGGTTTAAGTGAAATATTGTGGGATTCATGCTTTACATTTACCCACTCGTTTTTCAAATATTTCAATACTGCTATCTCCCCTATTTCATAGGTTGTCACTACGGTTATGCTCCTGATGAGTGGCTATAAGGTCCCGAAACAGCATAGAGCTTACAACTACCGTTATGTGTACACATTATCAACCATATATGTATGAACATTCCAATTTTATTGTATTTATATGTTTATAATAGAAGTCCTTGCTGGAATGCGTTTCTCTATGATTACAGATTATCATTATAGAGCTATGTGCCAACATATGTAGAGCTATGTGCCTAAATATTTAAATATATGAATTTTTGTATCATTTTATTAATAAACCGCATTCTTATTCAACTCATACTACTGCTCCCATGTGCCGCACTCAAAGTCCCGCACTTGTTCTCTCCTTATTTTATTACTGAACCGGGATGGAGGATGGGTGTCGAACGGCCCCACTATCCTCATTTAAAGTCCCAAAATGTATTTTCCTATCTCCTCTAATTAATTGATTTAGTTTTATTTGGTATTAATTACTGTTGGTAATTTTATTGTTGTTACTGTGTCTTGTTTCTGTTTGTTATTGAGATTTTGTCTTTGTTGAATGTAATTGTGTAATTTGTAATTTGTAATGTAATTTGAATAATTTCCCTTTGGGATTAATAAAGTGTTCATAATAATAATAATAATAATAATAATACAATAATATAAATTAATAAAATTATACATTCTGGTTAATATCTGGACCTAATGAAATTAAATATATAAAAATGATTAAAATATTTTTTTAAAAATGTGGATAAAATGTGGATAATGGGAGCCATATACTGTATTATACAAACTGATTGTGCAATCACTGAACAATAATAAAAAATAATAATAATAATGCTAATAAAAATTATACTTATTAAAATATTACATTCTGGGTAAAATATGGACACAATGAGAATAAATATAAAAAATGATTGTACAATCACTGAACAATAAAAAAATAAGAAGATTAGTGATAATAATATAATTGATAAAAATTATAATTATTAAAATAATATATTCTGATTAAACCTAATACATTCTGATATTAGCCTAATGAAAACAAATATATAAAAATTGGGTATAATATAACCAGTCTGTCCAGAGAGCAGAGTTGTGGGAGGGACCAAGCTGGCCCCACCCACTACAGGCTGCCTGCAGAAAATTACAGGAAGGGGCGAAGACAAGACCAGTCCCCCTGCAGAAGGAGAGAGAGCAGCAGTGAGCGGTCTTTATTACAGGAAGTCTCACACTGGATTACTGCACAGATCTGGAAGAAATACACAAATCACACCAAAATTCAAGGGAGAATACACAGGAGGAATGGATTTAGGTGATACTTGCTTTTCCCAGAGTTTATCTTAAATGGATCTAGAATAACATATATTTCGCATGTTTAGTACATGCATACAAATGTAACACCTGCAGGTATTTATTACCTCTCCTGGAGATCACAGTGCTCCCCTTGACAATGACTTTATATGTTTTTCTCTCGAAAAAAAAGGCACCATCATTGATTCTCCATCAGCCAGGGTCACCAACTAGTTCTTCTACTGAGCAGATGGCTTATTAACCACTTGAAGCCCACGCTATAGCCAAAAGACGGAGACGGCGCAAGCTTAATTGCCGGGAGGGTGTACATGGAGGCCCTTCCGTGCTCCTGCTGCCTCTGTGGCACGCGGGTGGCGCACTCTGTGATCACCAAGTCCTTGGGACTCGGCTGATCACAGATCAGAGTAAAGGGCTGATCCCTGGCCCTTTACCACGTTGATCAGCTGTCAGCCAATGACAGCTGATCTCGTGATGTAAACAGAAGTCGGTAATCGTCTTTTTTTCCCCTCACCTTGACAGCGTGAGGAGAAAAAAATACGCCGATTACCGGCTCATGTAAAAGGGACATCGGTCCCTCACACCGACAGCCACTGCCGGTGCCCATCAGCACTACTAAGCAGTGCCCACCAGTGCCACCTATCAGTGCCCATCAGTGCTGCACCACCTATCAGAGCTGCCTTTTAGTGCCACCTACCAGTGCTCATCAGTGTCGCCTATCAGTGCCCATCAATGCAGCCTCATTAGCGCACATCAATGAAGGAGAAAAATTACTTAATTGTTGCATTTTATAATAAAATATGAAAACGTTTTGTTTTGTTTTTATCTAAATTTTCTGTCTTTTTTTTTGTTTGTTTAGCAAAACATAAAAAAAACCCCAGTGCTGATTAAATACCACCAAAAGAAAGCTCTATTTGTGTGAAGAAAATAATAAAATGTCATATGGGTACAGTGTTGCATGACCGCGTAATTGTTATTCAAAGTATGAGAAATTGGCCTCGGCAGGAAGAGGGTTTAAGTGCCCGGTAAGCAAGTGGTTAATAAAAAAATAGTGGATCTTTTTTTTTATTATAAATATTATTAAAAATAAATAGTAAAATAAAGAAAAAGGTAAAAAAAAAATGAAAAAAATTATATTATTATTATCATTATTAATTTTTACAAATTGTTACCATTCATTCTGATCACTGCCACACCAGTCATATGAAGATGTTGTACTGCACTGGTAAAAGTGTGTAAAAAAAAAAAGAAAATTGTGAAAAAACAAAAAAAAATGTATTTAATCATTAATTTTCCAAAAATTGCGACAAAAAAAATTCCAACTTCCAAAAAAGCGCCCTGCCTTTTACTAAATACCTCATACTGTCTACTTTCCAAAAAGGAATCATTTGGGGGGTATTTTTACCATACTGGGTTTTTAGGGCCTCAAGAAATCAGATGAGCCGTCAGTACATCAGGATTGATCAATTTTCAGACATATACCATGGTTTGTAGATGCTATAACTTTTACACAGACTGTTATATAAAGAAATGTAGCAGAATACATTTTGGCCTAAATTTATGAAGAAAGATTATTTATATGCAGAATGTTCTTAAAGACAAAATTTTCAACATTTTTGGTATTTTTTTTTTTTATATATATCAAAAAAATAAAAACCCAGTGATGATTAAATGCCACCAAAATAAAGTTCTATCTGTCTCAAAAAGATGATAATAATTTCTGGGTACAGTGTTGCGTGACGGATGAATTGGCATTCAAATTATGACAGCGCCGAAATTTGAAAGTTGGCCTGGGCAGGAAGGCGTGGTTAAAAAAAGATACATAATCGCATCAGTATTTTGTAATTGAGGTATTAAAAAGCACTAGGTTTTCTAAGGGTATATTTACATGTGTTTTGCTCTCTGATGAGCAATCCATGTTCTGAGCATTTGACAGGCGGTGAGGAGGCATTGTATTACTTTCTCACTTCTGTGGGAAGTAGCTAACCCATCTCCACCATTGGTAGTTCTGGAGAAGACTGCCAGTTCCTGAAACTCCACTCCTTGGTGAATCCAGCTGTGCTTAGGGTGATTCCTCATTGCCTGTGGTTGGCAGGTCCATGACAACTCTCCAGACCGCTTCAGGGGTCCTCAGGGATGGAGTTGACAGAGATCCTGTAGGCAGGTGCAGTCTATTTTCTCCACTGCAAGTAGCGCTCAACCACAGAGGGAGAGGAAGTCAGGAGGAACATGGTTCCTCTATGGTTTCTGGGGTCACTGGGGCAGCGGTCCAGTTGGATGCTGACAGCCCATGTGACTCTGGCAGACATCTTGGCTCAGGCAGAGCCTATTTAAGACCCTGGCTCCTGGGTTTGGTGCACATTTAGCGTGTAGATGACGGGTTACTTATCTGTCAAGGACAGTGTTAGCGTCAGGGAAAGTCAATGTACATATTCGTCAGCACACCAGGAATCTTCAGCTGTCGTCCAAACGTTTTTATTGCAGATAAATCACATCACAAAAGACAAGTGCAATGTTTCGGAGCCAAGCAGGACCCCTGCCTGACAAAGCCTGTGATGCACATTGACATGGTGTTTCCAGTATCCATCTGGTAATCGCTGCAGCACCCTTTACTGATGAGCCTTGTTTCCAGAAGGGTGTGCAATAGGAATTTAGATAAGAAGGGAAAGGTTCCAGACCAGTAGAGAAAGCATAGGGCTCCGTCACTGTTCCTGGAAACCTTCCCATTTGGGCTCGGACCGGCCAAGGCGCATTCCGCCATTCAAGGTAGCCGCGGTCATCTCGGCTGAGACCAGCTCTACTCCACGCTGCCATGAGTGTTCTCAGTTGGGCTTTCTTCAGCCGGGCTTGTTGTGAATGGTTTTACTTGACTTCAATACAGGTTCTTTCAATTGCACTTGGACTGAGTGCGTGTTTTTGCCACCGCACCATGCTGCACCTACCCAAAAACTGCCTCCTAAAGTTGGAGTCCATATCTATGCCAACACATCCCTTTCTGCACTTCTACACACGATCGGGATTTTGGTCAGAAAAAGATATGATAGCTTTTCCGACGGGATTCCTTGCCTTGCCTTGCATACACACGGTCACACAAAAGTTCGCTGAACTGTCGACCGTCAAGAACGCGGTGACGTACAACACTACGACGAGCCGAGAAAATGAAGCTCAATGCTTCCGAGCATGCGTCGAATTGTTTCCGAGCATGCGTAGGAATTTTGGGCGTCAGAATTGCTACAGACGATCGCATTTTCGGATAGGAACTTTTTCCGAAAGAAAAATTGAGAACATGCTCTCAATCTTTTGCTGGCTAGCGAATTCGGCCAGCAAAAGTCCGATGGAGCGTACACATGGTCGCATTTTCCAACCAAAAGCTCTCATCTGTCTTTTGCTGGTCGTATTTCCGATCGTGTGTACGCAGCATTCCAGAACTTGCAATAGTATTTCTCACTATAAAAAAAAAAAAACATAAAAAGTTCACCAGTTCCCAGAAAGGGCAAAACACGGGTTCACTTTAACTTTGCTTTACCGTCTTCGGTCCCCCCCTTCTCGTCAACAGTCTGGCCCCACTACAGACATGGAAACATCACAGCTGATGAAAAAAAAAAAGAAACTTTTGTGTGGAATTCTTCTTCGCTTTGAACTGTTTCTCTGCTGCAATTTTCCGTTTTACTGGCCTTAATTAAATGCTCCGCGCATTAAACAGGCAAATAACACAAAAGCCAAAGGGATAAAGAAACACACAACAAAACCTGAATCATCGCTTTAATTGAGTTACTAATGCAATAGCAATTAAAGCAGAAGCTGGCTGGTGACTGGCTCTTGCAAATCCATGAAGATGAGAAGGTTCACCTAAAAATAGGTTCATGAAAACCAGTTGGGTAATAGGACGGAATGAAGGTCTTGTCAGGAAATTTTCCAACAATGGCCCACTGCTGTGCTTATAACAATATACATCTTTACTTGTTAAAGTGGAACTGAGCTCTCTCAATCGATATTAAATCCTTATGCTGCTAGCATTAGTAAATAGATAGAAATGTATATTATATTTATTTGGTTTAAACTGTTTTTTGTTTTGTTTTGTTTTATTGCATTTCTTCAGTTGCTTCCTGGATTCTGACCTAGGCCAAAATTATGCCATATGTCCCAGGAGTCTTCATGGGAGGGGCGGCTGTCCATTAGGGGGGCACACGGACGCCGCCCCCCCATCCATGCCATCGCCCCCCTCCCCCCCATCCATGCGTCCGGCCTCTTGCAGGACGCCGGACGCATGAATTACAGCGGCGGGGGGTGTTTTTTTGAAGTACCTGATTAGAGCCAAATAGGCTTCAAAATAGGGTGGGCTCCGGATGCAGAACATTGCATCCAGAGCCCACCCAGGTGTGTTGCAATAGAGAATGCATATTCACTGTTGTAACACTGATCCTCCTCCCAGCCAATCAGGAAGCGGGTCTGAAACCCGCCACCCAATTGGCTGAAAGAACAGGCGATCCTATTGGATGCCTAGGAGGAGGGGAGGAGGCGCACGGCGGAAGCGAGGAGGACAAGAAGACACAGGAGCCCGATGCCTGCCACTGCCTGATGCCCGATGCCTGCTGCTGCCTGATGCCTGCTGCTGCTGGATGCCTGTCATTGATGGATGCCCGCCGATGCCCATCGCTACACGATGCCCGACACCTAGATGGGGTAAGTTGCGGAGGACCAACCGGCAGACAGCGAATGGGGGGGGGGGGGGGTAGTGGGTGATGGTGGTGGTTGTTGTTTGCCCCCCCCCCCCAAAAAAAAAAAAAACACAAGTCGCCACTGCTTCATTGACATGTTTTTTCTTTCTTCTGGAGCAGAGGTCCCCAAACTTTACAAACAAAGGGCCAGTTTACCATCCTTCAAACTTTAGGGGTAGCAATGGGAGAAGAAAATGTCCTGGCATCATTGGGAGTATTTATGTGCTCTTCAAACACCTCCTGGGCACATCGCCTCAGGGATTGGCTGAAGCACAATAAGGATTCAGGTTGCCCATTTGCTTTGCTCCACCTCCTATGTTCCAGAAGTCTCTAGAAAGCAGGGGAGAGCAATCAAATCTGAGAATAAAACTCAGAACAACCCAAAGCAGTCAACAATTTCTCCACTGATCACAGAGGAGCCAAAAAGAACTAAATATACCTAACATCCTAGCAACCTAACTAAGGAGGTGCTACAGTAAAATGATAAATACATTCTCTAATTCTGATTCTACCATAAGGGCTCTCCCGCCTCTCCTCTCATCTTCCTTTATTTTCATTGGATGCCTTGGAGTTCTGTTTTTTTTTTCACAACACCCTACTGACAGTGACCTCACAAATATTATTTTCACAGTTCACATATTATTGCTCAGTTCACATGTGTCCGGGCACGTTTTCGGTGCGATTTTTCAAAGGAGTTCGGTGTGGGGACACTGTAGTCATAAAGGGATGGACATGGTCAGCAACAATACTCAGGTAGGTCGTGGGGTTTAAAAGATGCTCAATTGGTACTAAGGGGCCCAAAGTGTGCCAAGAAAATATCCCCCCCACCATTACACCCCCACCACCAGCCTGAACCGGTGATACCCTATCCCCCACACCATTACACCACCAGCCTGAACCGGTGATACAAGGCAGGATGGATCCATGCTCCAAATTCTGACCCCACCATCTGAATGTTGGAGCTGAAATCTCATCAGACGTTTTTCCAATCCTTTCATTTTGGTGATCCTGTGCGAATTGTAGCCTCAGTTTCCTGTTCTTAGCTGACAGGAGTGGCACCTGGTGTGGTCTTCTGCTGCTGTAGCCCACCTACTTCAACAGGCCGATCCGCAGATGGATGGAAAAATAGGGTCTTCCTCCATCATCAGAAATGGAGCATAACAAGGACTGATGTCATCGGATGTCAGCGGATGTTCATCCCATAGGGATATATGTATGTCCGTTTTTCATCCGAAAACGGATGGTCGAAAAACGGACATAGGGTCCGCCCATGTGAAAGGGGCCTAAGATCAACCCACATTTTGGTGAGATATAATGTGCATGGCATAAGTAGCTTAGGCTCCTGTAGTCCAGCTGGGCAGCGGTGGTGGTCAAGCAGTTCCCGGTGGCTCAGATGGCTCCCGAGGCTCGGAGGCTGAAGACGGTCACACAACAAGCATGTTAGCAGTGATGGACAGGAGGCGTGGTCGAGCTCGCGTTCGGAGCATGCGTGCTCCTTCATCAGGCGAACCCTTTTAACTGTGGGCAGCTGAAGCTGCTGCCTGTTCACTTCCTGGATTTACACAGACACACAGAGGCACACCTCCAGCTCTCATTGGCCCTCTTATGACTCACCCCCCCCCTCCCTTCCTGACAATCTCTCACGAGAGTGAGAGAGAGAGCTGTGCATGATATCATAAGCCTAGGATAATGACCTGACAAGAAACAGGAAGTGGGCTGTATAAGGGATTTACTGGCAGAATTTTTTTTTTTTTACTATCCAAAGTTAAAACAACAAGGGCAGAAGATTTAATAGACGGAAAGATTAAAAAATGACTGACAGACGATTTAAGAGTCCCACCCCCACCCTTACATCACAGTGCACCCCCCTCCCTTATCTTGTGCTACTGCCGGAAAGAAGCTGGGGGTGGAGCTGGGAAGCAGAAAGTGCAGGGCCCAGAGGAGGACCAGGGAAGAGCTGCAGCCAGCTGCCGGAATCCGCTGCATGCTGTGACCGGGGAAGGCGGAGACGAGGGGGTGCAGGATCTGTAGAAGGAGTTCTGTTCTCTCTGCTGTCGACTGCTAAGATGGGGGGGGGGGGGGACCATCCTCTCCGCATTGCATGGAGAAGTTCAGGATCTGTAGAAGGAGTTCTGTTCTCTCTGCTGTCGACTGCTAAGATGGGGGGGGGGGACCAGCCTCTCCGCACTGCATGGAGAAGTGCAGGATCCGGAGAAGGAGCTCTGTCCTCCTCTCTGCTACTGTCTGCTAAGACAAGGTGGGGCGGAGATGAGGGGGTTGCTGCAGCTGAGTCTTGTGTTTGATGTGCTATGGAGGTTCCAGGGAACCCTACTTGAGAAAGGACGGTCTATGGCAGTGATGGCGAACCTTGGTACCCCCCGGATGTTTTGGAACTACATGTCCCATGATGCTCATGCACTCTGCAGTGCAGTTGAGCCTCATGGGAAATGTAGTTCCAAAACATCTGGGGTGCCAAGGTTCGCCACCACTGGCCTATGGTTTTGGAATGGGGTGTCTAACATTCTCATATAGGTGTGATGGTCAGGTGTCCATAGAACATTTGGCTATTGATAGTACATAAGAAGAGTGAGAATAAAGGTCATTTAAAGCCATGACTCGGTTAATTTGTTTTCCTTACTATAAATCTTTTAATTCCATGTTGCTGCTCCTGGGCTTTCATATGGGCTGGAAAAAATAAGTGATATATTGTAGTTCTGGAAATCAGAAGATTGGGGAAAGGCAACTTAGGTCACTTCAGCTGACCTTCTAGGAACAGGCTGTTCCTGGCCTCCAATCAACATTCCACATAACTCTGAGCGAACTTTTCAAACAATCACTTGAGTGTGAGCTTTATCCTCTGCAGGTACACGTCATTTATTGAATCTTATTGAACATATAAGGTGCAATTCACAGGTTTCGCCTCCTGCCAAGTAAGCCCAAGTATGTGTGCGATCATCTAAAGGAAGTTTGGTATTTTGGAAATGATCTATTATTAACCTCACATTTATCAATGTATGTCTCTTTTTTTTTAGTTGGTGACTATTTAAAATCTTAAAAAGTATATATGAATGTGGTCTTCAAAAATGCTGGGAATCCTCATCCATTTGTATATGATTTCTGTAAAAAATTGCATAAGCTACAACCACTAATTTTTCAATCAAAAGTTTTCAACTAGATATACAATATATTGTCAAAAGTATTGAGACACCTGCCTTCACACGCACATGAACTTTAATGGCATCCCAGTCTTATGCCCCGTACACACGGTCGGACATTGATCAGACATTCCGACAACAAAATCCTAGGATTTTTTCCGACGGATGTTGGCTCAAACTTGTCTTGCATACACACGGTCACACAAAGTTGTCGGAAAATCTGATCGTTCTGAACGCGGTGACGTAAAATATGTACGTCGGGACTATAAACGGGGCATTAGCCAATAGCTTTCATCTCTTAATTTATTCTGAGCATGCGTGGCACTTTGTCCGTCGGATTTGTGTACACACGATCGGAATTTCCAACAACAGATTTTGTTGTTAGAAAATTTTATATCCTGCTCTCAAACTTTGTGTGTCGGAAAATCCGATGGAAAATGTGTGATGGAGCCCACACACGGTCGGAATTTCCGACAACAAGGTCCTATCACACATTTTCCGTCGGAAAATCCGACCGTGTGTACGGGGCCTTAGTCCGGTGTGTACGGGGCATTAGTCCGGAGGGTTCAATATTGAGTTGGCCCACCCTTTGCAGCTATAACAGCTTCAACTCTTCTGGGAAGGCTGTCCACAAGGTTTAGGAGGGTGTCTATGGGAATGTTTGACCATTCTTCCAGAAGAGCATTTGTGAGGTCAGGCACTGATGTTGGATGAGAAAGCCTGGCTCGCAGTCTCCACTCTAATTCATCCTAAAGGTGTTCTATCAGGTTGAGGTCAGGACTCTGTGCAGGCCAGTCAAGTTCCTCCACCCCAAACTCACTAATTCATGTCTTTATGGACCTTGCTTTGTGCACTGGTCCAAATCATTTGGTGGAGGGGGGGATTATGGTGTGGGGTTGTTTTTCAGGGGTTGGGCTTGGCCCCTTAGTTCCAATGAAGGGAACTCTTAAGGCGTCAGCATACCAAGACATTTTGGACAATCTCATGCTCCCAACTTTGTGGGAACAGTTTGGGGATGGCCCCTTCCTGTTCCAACATGACTGCGCACCAGTGCACAAAGCAAGGTCCATAAAGACATGGAACGGAGAGTTTTGGGTGGAGGAGCTTGACTGGCCTGCAGAGTCCTGACCTCAACCCCCCATATAACATTCTTGGGTATTAGAGCGGAGACTGCAAGCCAGGCCTTCTCTCCAACATCAGTGCCTGACCTCACAAATGCGCTTCTGGAAGAATGGTCAAACATTCCCATAGACACACTCTGTTGTCCTGTACACACGATTGGACTTTCCGCCAACAAAATCCATGTTTTTTTTCCGACGAATGTTGCTCAAACTTGTCTTGCATACACACAGTAACACAACATGTAATGCCGCGTACACACGATCGGACTTTACGGCATACTTGGTCCGGCGTACCGGTGTCCGTCGGACAATTCGATCGTGTGTGGGCTCCAGTGGACTTTGTTTTCCCAAAAGTTTGACGGACTTAGATTTGAAACATGTTTTAAATCTATCCGACGGACTCGAGTCCGGTGGAAAAGTCCACTCGTCTGTATGCTAGTCCGACGGACAAAAAACGACGCTAGGGCAGCTATTGGCTACTGGCTACCAACTTCCTTATTCTAGTTTGGTGTACATCATCACGTACGAATCCATCGGACTTTGGTGGATCGTGTGTAGGCAAGTCCATTCATTCGGAAAGTCCGTCGTAAAGTCCTCCGGGCAAATTATGCCATAAAGTCCGGTCGTGTGTACGCGGCATAAGACGAACCGAGAAAAATGAAGTTCAATAGCCAGTGCGGCTCTTCTGCTTGATTCCGAGCATGCGTACTTTAGTGACATCCCAGTCTATAGCCTCGTACACACGATCGGATTTTTGGCAGGGAATTGTGTGATGACAGACTGCCTAAAATCCGACCATTCAAAAAAAAGAAAAATCCGAGTACGCTCCATCAGACAGTTATTGTCCAGCTTTCGGCCAACAAATGTTGGTTAGCAGGCTAGTAGTTTTCCGGCGGACAATGGTCGGTTGTCAGATTTTCGTATCGTGTGTACACAAGTCCATCACACAAAAAGTCCAAAGTACAAACACGCATGCTCGGAATCAATGTTTACCATACAGGACATTAGCAGAAGGTGCGCAAAGGGTGGTGCTCGAGACCTGAAATTCCACGTAGTACGTCACTACGTTCGTGTTTGTTGGCTGACAATTGTGTGCTGTTAGTATGCAAGACAAAATCCAGGCACAAGCCCTTTTGGACAAATGTCTAGCGCTTTGTCTACCGACAATCCGATAGTGTGTACGAGGCTTTAGTCTGTAGGGTTCAATATTGAGTTGGCCCACCCTTTGCATCTATAACAGAGTTCAAATCTTCTGGGAAGGCTGTCCACAAGGTTTAGGAGTGTGTCTATGGGAATGTTTGACCATTCTTCCAGAAAAGCATTTGTGAGGTCAGGCACTGATGTTGGACGAGGAGGCCTGGCTTGCAGTCTCCACTAATTCCTCCCAAAGGTGTTCTATCGGGTTGAGGTCAGGACTCTGTGCAGGCCAGTCAAGTTCCTCCACCACAAATTCGCTCATCCAAGTCTTTATAGACCTTGCTTTGTACACTGGTGCGCAGTCGTGTTGGAACAGGAAGGGGCCATCCCCAAACTGTTCCCACAAAGTTGGGAGCATGAAATTGTCCAAAATGTCTTGGTATGCTGACGCCTTAAGAGTTCCCTTCACTCAAACTAAGGGACCAAGCCCAACACCTGAAAAACAACCCCCCACACCATAATCCCCCCTCCACCAAATGATTTAGACCAGTGCACAAAGCAAGGTTTAAAAAAGACATGGATGATCGAGTTTGGGGTGGAGGAAGTTGACTGGCTGAGCTACCTGAGATGCTGGACAGCATCCTGTCTGATCCACTGGACAACCCTGCCTTGTGTCTTGACTTCTGCTGAACTATGAACTCTTTGCGGCTCCCATCAATTTCCTGAATTAAAGTGATACTAAAGTCTTGTTTTGTTTGTTAAAAAAATAACAAATGGGTTATACTTACCTGCTTAGAGCAGAGGTTTTGCACAGAGCAGCCCCAATCCTCCCCTTCTCGGGTCCTTCTTTGGTGCTGCTGGCCCCTCCCTCCTGTTGAGTGCCCCCACAGCAAGCAGCTTGTTATGGAGGCACCTCAGCCAAGCTGCAGCCCAGTGTATCTATTCAGCTACAGAGCTGCGGCCCGGTCCCGCCCCCTCTCTCTCCTCATTGGTGCACTGACTTTGATTGACAGCAGCGGGAGCCAATGGTGCTGCGCTGCTGTCTCAGCCAATGAGGAGGGAGAGTCCCGGACAGCTGAGTCTCTCGTGCAACATCGCTGGATCGAGATGGGGCTCAAGTAAGTATTAGGGGGGCTGCTGCACACAGAAGGCATTTTATCCTAATGCATAGAATGCATTAATATAAAAAAAAAACCTTCTGCTTTACAACCACTTTAAGCCAGGTCTCTGCACTTCCTGTTTGCCAGATTATGGTGCTCTCTCCATCTAATACCTCGCTCTGTCTTCCCTGCTGCCATCCCTATCTTTGCTACCACTCATTACCGACCCTTGGCTTGCTCCTCGCCTATGCTTCTGCCTGATCCCAACCTATAACTACTCATTACAGACCTTTGGCTTGTTTACTGACTACGCTTCTGTTGGATCCTTACCTGCTTCTGGATCCCGGCTTGCTCACCTCCTGGTGGGGCAATCCTGAGGACCGCAACCTGGTACTAACACGTAGCTAAATCCATTTCCACCATCAGGAGCTCTGGTGAACACCGGTCAGTACTTAGACCCTGCGCCTCAGGTGAGCCCCCGTCATCCTTCATGGTGACCTGCCTGTATACCTAACCCGCTGGCTGGTGAAAGTCCCGCTACTGCTATAGCAACTGGTCTTTGAGCCTGACCCCTGGTCATGACAGGTCCCTCACCCATATTCATACACTCGGGCCAATTTAGGCAGGAGCCAGTTAACCTAACAGCATGTCTTTGGAGTGTGGGAGAACACGCAAACTCCAGGCAGGTAGTGTCTTAAGTACTTGTAATAAATAAATTAAATATTACAAAGTCCACATGCAAGAACAGTATTTCTTCCTACATCCCTAATCCTAGCTCAGGCTACATGCTGCCCTGGCATACCTACAAAAGTAGAATCCATGTTTAATTAGGAGATCAATAAGTGGCATTTCCCAGTGCTGGAGTCTTCGGGGGGGGGGGTGGGGGGGGGGTTGAACCCCAGGTCCTGGTGACCTTTTACATGACGGCAATAGCAGCAGGAAACATTCTTTCACTCCTCATGGGTGCGTCTCTCTCCCCTTTGGACTCTCTGCTCCAGATCACTAGCATAGGATCAGTGGGACGGACCAAAAGAAAACCTGCCAAAACCAAAGAACCAGGAAAGACATTAACGTTTACCCCTGCTGTCAGGGGCAGCAACTAACTGGCTTCATTTCAACCCGAATGTCACAGAAAGTCTACTGTATTCGCACATCTAATCACTCCCATTGATCGGTGAAGTGTGGCAACCTTAGCCTGGCCTCCAACCAGGAGACGCCCCTCAATGCATTTCGTTCCGCCCTTTGGAGCTTAATTATGGGTCTTCATTTATTTCAACCCGCTTACACTAATCCACACACACGATCGGGATTTTGGTCGGAAAAAGATCTGATGGCTTTTCCGACAGCTTGCCTTGCATACACACGGGTCACACAAAAGTCCGCTGAACTTTCAACCGTCTAGAACGCAGTGACGTACAACACTTACGACGAGCCGAGAAAATGAAGTTCGATGCTTCCGAGCATGCGTCAAATTGCTTCCGAGCATGCGTAGGAATTTCGCGCGTCGGAAATCGCTACAGACGATCGCATTTTCGTCTAGGAACTTTTTCCGACCGAAAAATTGAGAACCTGCTCTCAAATCTTTTTGCTGGCTGGAATTCACCCAGCAAAAGTCAGATTGCTGGCTGGAATTCACCCAGCAAAAGTCCGATTGCTGGCTGGAATTCACCCAGCAAAAGTCCGATTGCTGGCTGGAATTCACCCAGCAAAAGTCCGATTGCTGGCTGGAATTCACCCAGCAAAAGTCAGATTGCTGGTTGGAATTCACCCAGCAAAAGTTCGATGGAGCGTACACACGGTCGCATTTTCCCACCAAAAGCTCTCATCGGTCTTTTGCTGGCCCGAATTTCCGAGCATTAGAATACAGAACATCCAAAACTCAATGCAGCCAATAACCCCCATGGGAAACTTGAAGTGAAACCTCGAACTCCGGTAGGCCAGTCCCATCAAAAAGAATACATTTCACTAAACTTTGTGAACTTTTCGAAAAGCAAAAGGCTTGCGTGTTTTGAACAGCTAGCACCAAAAATTGTTCCTACATTTTATTTCCATCAGTTAAGTGCTGAGTCCAAAAATAAAAAATCTTGAGACAATTTAGGTAGGTCATGGCTCTCACAACAGGGGAAAGTTCCAACACATTAAGATAAATATAATTAAGGGCTATACATCAGTTATTTTGAGAGGGCCGTTGACATGCACAATGGCTCGTTCCTAATCCCCATGAAGGGGCGGGAGAGAGGCGGGCGGGGAGGGGGGAAGGGGGGGGGGTGCGGATAAAAATAACAAAACAAATCTCTTAAACCTTTCATGTCAGTTTAGTGGAAAAAAATAAACAATAACGGATTTGGCTCCATTGGGACGGACAGAAACGAGCAAGCAAAGAGCTTCTTTTTTTTTATTTTTTTTTGTCCATTTGGAAGCTGTAGGATCGGCTGAATTCCTTCCATTTTACACACTGCTTGTCATGAAATTCTCTCAAACGACAATAAACTGGCTTTATAACAACACAAAAAAAAAAAAAAGAACCTATGTTTAGATGATTGTCCGCAGTCGATTTTTTTTTTTTTTTCCTGCGGATTGCAGAGTTCTTTCTCAGGGTGGGATGGAAGAATTTAAAAAGGTTATAATTGAATTCTTCAGCAGCGAGAAGCCAGGGCGATGACTCAGCAAGAAGGGCTCAACGTCTGATTCACGGCAAGCAGACACACCATTAATGTGCCTATGTGAGCTGCAATTAAACAGGCCTTTTCTTTAGTATAAATGAGTCACAATTATGGCGCTCTTGGTCGTTACTGTAAACTTATTGCACCAATGAAAGTTTAAAGGTACAGTCACACAAGAAAGGGATGCTGCGGTCCCTTTTTTTTTTTTAGTTTTTTGGACATATACTTGGATAGAACCGGCTTAAAGCTGAACTCCAGTCCTGGAAACTTTAATCACTAATCACATTAATAACTTTTAACCACTTCAATACCGGGCACATATACACCTTCCCGCCCAGGCCAATTTTCAGCGTTCAGCGCTGTTGCAATTTGAATGACAATTGCGCGGTCATCCATCGCTGTACCCAAACAAGTTTTTTATCATTTTGTTCCCACAAATAGAGCTTTCTTTTGGTGGTATTTGATCACCTCTGCGATTTTTATTTTTCGCGCAACAAATAAGAAAAGACAGAAAATTTGGGAAAAAAATTTTTTTCTTTGTTTCTGTTAACGTTTTTTTGTAAATAAGTAAGTTTTCTTCTTCAATGACGGGCACTGATATGGCTGCACCGATGGGCACTGATGAGGTGGCACCAATGAGGTGGCACTGATGGGCACTGATGATGGGCACTGATAGGCGGCACTGATAGGTGTCACTGGTATGCGGCACTGATGGGCACTCATAGGCAGCACTGATGGGCACTCATAGGCAGCACTGATGGGTACTCATAGGCGGCACTGATGGGTTCTCATGGGTGGCACTGATGGGCACTAATAGGCGGCACTGATAGGTACTCATGGGTGGCACTGATGGGTACTTATGGGTGGCACTGATGGGTGGCACGGATGGGCACTGATGGTCAGTGATAGGTGGCAATGATGGGTACTTATGGGGGGCACTGAGTGGTGGCACTGGTGGACCCTGATGGGTGGCACTGATGACACTGATGGGTGGCATTGCTGGGCATCACTTGTCTGTACTGATCCATAATGTTGCCAGTCAGTGCCCATTTGTGGGCCCCACCCCCCCGGAGCCAATGGCTGCGCTGCTATCAATCTATCCAATCAAGAGCCGAGAACCCCGGGCAGAAAGACAGCGCATCCCTGTGGATCAAGTTCCAGGGCTCAGGTAAGTAAAACGGAGGGGGGCTGGGGGGCCGGTCACTGCCAGGTGTTTTTTCACCCTAATGCATAGGATGCATTAAGGTGAAAAAACACGAAGCTTTACAACCCCTTTAAGAATCCCCTTCACTGGAACTAAAAAGCCAAGCCCAACACCTGAAAAACAACTCCACGCCATAAACCCCCCTCCACCAAATGATTTGGACCAGTGCACAGAGTAAGGTTTGGATCTCTGGACAGGTAAATTCCATAAAAAATATCCCCTAGTTTGTAGACACTATAACTTTAGCGAAAACCAATCAGTATACGCTTATTGGGATTTTTGATTGCTAAAAATATGTAGCAGAGTATATATTGGCCTAAACTGATGAAGAAATTAGATGTTTTACATTTTTTATTGGATATGTTTTATAGCAGAAAGTAAAAAAATAATTTTTTTTTTTCAAAATTGTCGCTCTTTTTTTGTTTATAGCGCAAAAAATAAAAACCGCAAAGGTGATCAAATACCACCAAAAGAAAGCTCTATTTGTGGGAAAAAAAGGATATCAATTTTATTTGTGTACAGCATCGCACGACCGCGCAATTGACAGTTAAAGTAACGCAACTGCGAAAAAATGGCCTGGTCATGAAGTGGGGTAAACCTTCCGGGGCTAAAGTGGTTAACAAGTGATAATTGCTGGGATTTTTTTTTTCCTACATTTCAGCTGTCAGTGGGGGAATCCCGCTGACAGCTAAAATAACTGAGCCTTAAAGTATCGGTTTCAGGTATCGGAGCATTTGCACGAGTACCGATATTCATGCAAATTCTTAGTATCACCACTGGTACCAGTATCAGTATCGGTGCAACACTAGTTTATGTAATTGTGATTTTGTCCTTTAAGGTTCGGTTCACACTGCCACGACTTGGGATCCAACTTGTGAGACCCCAAGTAGGGGGACATGTGAAGTCCCATGTTAGTCAATGAGAGCTGTCTTAATTAGCACTACTGAAGTTTCTCCTGTACTACTTCAGGGCGACTTCTATCCAACTTGTGTCCATAGACTTCAATGGAAGTCACCTCCAAGTCGGATCCTCATCTATGTTGATGTGATTTGGATCCAAAATTACAGGAAGATTACCCAGGCATTCCCTGACTGCACCGGACTACGTCATTCTGTGACGAAACACACAGGGCGGAGCAACGTGCTGATGTCATTGCATTCTTCGGTTCCCAGAAGTGCGGGTTGCTTGTGCTTTGCCGGCCGGCGAGATTGTTATTAAGGCGTTTTATCCATTGGGTTGATGTAAGTGTAACCTTACCTTTTTTAATAAAGGATATCTTAAGATTTTACACTATATGGAGCATTTTTGTATATTTTTTGGAAGAAATCATGGAGGTAATATCTGGATGACCTGTACCTTTGGCTCTGAGAGGAATCCATAGGAGCGATATTGAAAGGCCCAGACTGGATGTATAGCCGCATACATACAGTGCTGCTGACATTCCGTTATAGAAGGTCCCATATAGCTAGCAAGCGGGCATTTCTACCATATACAGGTGGTGGTGTTTTACTCAAAATGTCACATTTCGGTGATGGATGGTGACTACACTCAGCTGTCTCGATACTCTGGTCACCTATGAGGAGGACTTTATTTCATCTCATTCCTTTTTCAATTTATGATTCACAGTTTTTGTTTTGTTTCTTTGTTTTTTTACTTTCACTGGACTATATGTTATTACGATATTTTTATTGGACTTTATTTTTGCATTTTTTTTTAATGTTGTCTCTCTTTAAATCCGTCTTGGACATTTTGACAGGTTGGAAGCCTGAATTACCGTACGGGCACAAATATTAATGAATCAACCTTGACAGAGATATACATATGGATAACCTTGAATACTCATAGTAGGTGAGGTTGAAAAAAGACACACGTCCATCAAGTCCAACCTATGTGTGTGATTATGTGTCAGTATTACATTACATATCCCTGTATGTTCTGGTCATTCAGGTGATTATCTAATAGTTTCTTGAAGCTATCAATGCTCCCCGCTGAGACCACCGCCTGTGGAAGGGAATTCTACAACCTTGCCGCTCTTACAGTAAAGAACCCTCTACGTAGTTTAAGGTTAAACCTCTTTTCTTCTAATTGTAATGAGTGGCCACGAGTCTTATTAAACTCTCTTCTGCGAAAAAGTTTTATCCCTATTGTGGGGTCACCAGTACAGTATTTGTAAATTGAAATCATATCCCCTCTCAAGCGTCTCTTCTCCAGAGAGAATAAGTTCAGCGCTCGCAACCTTTTCTCATAACTAAGATCCTCCAGACCCTTTATTAGCTTTGTTGCCCTTCTTTGTACTCGCTCCATTTCCAGTACATCCTTCCTGAGGACTGGTGCCCAGAACTGGACAGCATACTCCAGGTGCGGCCGGACCAGAGTCTTGTAGAGCGGGAGAATTATCGTTTTATCTCTGGAGTTGATCCCCCTTTTAATGCCAATATTCTGTTTGCTTTATTAGCAGCAGCTTGGCCTTGCATGCCATTGCTGAGCCTATCATCTACTAGGACCCCCAGGTCCTTTTCCATCCTAGATTCCCAATGGGGGGTTCTCCCCCCAGTCTATAGATTGCATTCAGATTTTTGCCACCCAAATGCATTATTTTACATTTTTCTACATTGAACCTCATTTGCCATGTAGTTGCCCCACCCCATTAATTTGTTCAGGTCTTTTTGCAAGGTTTCCACATCCTGCGGAGAAGTTATTGCCCTGCTTAGCTTAGTATCGTCCGCAAATACAGAGATTGAACTGTTTATCCCATCCTCCAGGTCGTTTATAAACAAATTAAATAGGATTGGTCCCAGCACAGAACCCTGGGGAATACTCTGTGTGTTAACTCAGCTGTTGGTGGACCAAAAAAAGGAGAAAAAGATTGGTAAAATAAATAAAATAAATAATTTTACTGCATTTCCATATATCGGAGACTGGGCACGTGGCCAGGGTTTAGTGCGGCCTGGTAAAGGTATGTAGAGAAGCACAGTAAGGTGTGTCATTGTGGTCGAAGTGTTGAACTTGCATAAATAAGGTTGTTCTTGATCCCGGTCTCAGCCACTTACGCTCCGCCTGTGTCATCTTGGGCAAATCCCTGTTCACAAAAATGTCTGAATGCTTGGAAACCCACCTGTTAATGTGGAATAATAACTCCCCTGTTCCCTTTTCTGCTTGATGAGCTTTGTATATTGGATGGTGGAGAGCTTCAAGAATCCGCTTGGGACAACTGAAACTCAAGAAATGTCAACGGAAGTCCATCTCCTATTTAACTTCAAGCCATATATGAATTTATGAGGTACATGCTAGAAATATTTTTATGATAACTTAATGCTGCCTGGTTCTGCTTTTGGGAATGCTTTGCAGAGATATCTAGCAGGCAACATTCTTGAAGTGCCTTTTTTCTTCTTTACATTTTCCTTTCTCATAATAGGGGAAGGGTGTTGTGTTGTGTTTCAGTTCTATAAGTTGCTCCCAATCTAGGATACGTGTTAAGTGTCAATGTCTTCCCGATCTTTTTTTACATTCCGTTAAAACAAGCATCTGTTTTTCCGAGAACAGAAATAAGGCAAAGGGACTGGAGACCTTCGTGAGAAGGAGAAGTAAAAAAAATGGTTTAAAAGGCTTTTTTCATATCATGATTTGATTTTTTTATTTCTTCGAAACTTGGTGGAACTAGATTTACATGTTCTTTTTTTAAAAACTTAATTAAAACCCAACTCCAGCTTAATAAAAAAAATACAAAGGAAAAAAATATCCCTGGAAAAAGTTGAAATGAAACAGCAACTGTCACTGCAATACCCACTCTATCTCTGGCGCTATTCCATGCAGAAATCATCGCCTCTACTAGATCGTGCTGCTCCTCCATGTTGAATGACAAACGGTGTCATTTAGACCACTTCTTGTGAGCCCAAGGTGTCAAAGACGTGGCCCTAGAGGCGTATCTTTTGGCTGACCTGGCCTCACAGGAGAATGCTGCAGGGAACAATCCATTACACTCTTTGCAGCATTGAGGATCTGCCCACTTGTAGGCAGGTGCAGTCTGCTTTCTCTACTAAAGGTGGCGCTCAACCACAGTGGCAGTGCAGAGGTAAAGTAAGTCAAGAAGAACCTGGTTCCTCTATGGCAGGGATATGCAATTAGTGGACCTCCAGCTGTTGCAAAGCTACAAGTCCCATCATGCCTCTGCCTCTGGGTGTCATGCTTGTCATGCTTGTGGCTGTCAAAGCCTTGCTATGCCTCATGGGACTTGTAGTTCTGCAACAGCTGGAGGTCCGCTAATTTCATATCCCTGCTCTATGGTCTCCTGTGTCACTGGGACAGTGATCCGGTTGGATGCTGGCATCCTATGTGACTCTGGTGGCCATCTTGGGTCAGGCTTTTTAAGACCCTGGCTACTGGGTTTGGCACACTTTTAGCATGTGGATAGTGTAGGGACAGGTCACCTGTCTGTCAGACACAGTATTAGGGGCAGGGAAAGGTTCCAGACAAGTAGGAAAAGCTTAGGGATGTGCTTCTTTTCCTGGAAACCTCCCCACTTGGGCTGAGACTGGCCAGACCGCATTCGACTCCTACTGAAATATGCTGTCCACGCAGATGATACATGATCTGCTACACAATGTTGTCATCTGTAATTGTCCTCAATTGGGCTTCCTCCTGCTTGGCCTGTTGTGAACTGTTTTGCCTCTACTTCAATACAATTTCTCCTAATTGCACCTGGACTGAGTGTGTGTTATTGCCGCTGCACCACGCTGTGCCCTGTACAGGGCCCAGGCAAGCGGGGGGGCCCAGGCAGCAGGGTGAATTGGATGGGGGCAGGGAGGGTGATCGGCACAGCAGAGAGGGATGGGTATGGGGGGACAATTACTGGAACTGATCCCCTGTATGGCTCCGCCTGCAGCAGCTAAAAGCTGGCATCTTCTCCTCTCCCTCCCACCAGCTTTCAGCTGCTGCAGGCGGAGCCATACAGGAGATCGGTTCCAGTAATTGCCCCCTGCCGCACTCATCACGTTCCCTGTACACCATACATTTCCCCTTCACCCCAGACCCCACTACCCCCCACACTGCTACCGACTTCCCTCCTTTCCTTCCCGCAGGTAGCTGCAAGCATACAGTAGGATCCTTTAGAATATAGAGTGGGGGAAGGGTCCGGTAAATTTGTCATATTTACCATCCCCTTCCTTTCCTGAGTGAACACATTGAATGATTGGTACCGATCGCTCACTGTGTTCATTCCTAACTGAACCATAGTAAACTGTGTTTATTTGGAATGGGGACCCTGTCAGGTTTGCTGTTTGGAGCCCCATGTCTTCTAACAGCAGCCCTGCCCACCCACACACTCTGGGTGGGCAGGATGATCCAGGGAAAATCCGATTGCCTCTTGGGGTTCAGGAAGGGATTTTTTCCCCTGCTGTAGCAAATTGGAGCGTGCTCTGCTGGGGTTTTTTGCCTCCCTCTGGATCAACTGTGGGTATAGAATTGGGTATGTTGGATTGTACGATATTTTTTATTTTATTTATTTATTTATTTTATGGTTGAACTGGATGGACTTGTGTCTTTTTTCAACCTGACTAACTATGTAACTATGTAACTGTTGAACAGTGGCAAGGCAAGGTCATCCAGCACCCAGGGCAAAGATGCCAAACTATGCGCCCCCCCCCCCCTTCCCTTATGGTTAGGGTCTGCCATTGTGCCAGGGCAGCTGTCCCTCCTGCCCAGCCCTTGTCCTGGCCCTGTTGTTAAGGACAGACAAGAAGGACAAGGACCCATGAGGTTACCTGACCAGACAGAAAGTACCTGGACAAAAAAGCGAAAAGTAGGAAACTTTTTCTCACTACTATGTAACGTCTATTATTATTGTTATGGATGAAAATGGTTTGTTCCTTTTCCCAAATCATGAACTGTCTTCATAACCCAAGGTGTGGACTTGGTTGTCCATTGTGGCCATGATAGAACTTTTTCTCACTGCTATGTAACGTCTATTATTATTGTTATGGATGAAAATGGTTTGTTCCCTTCCCCGAATCATGAACTGTCTTCATAACCCAAGGTGTGGACTTGGTTGTCCATTGTGGCCAAGATAGAACTTTTTCTCACTACTATGTAGCGTCTATTATTATTGTTATGGATGAAAATGGTTTGTTCCTGTTCCCAAATCATGAACTGTCTTCATAACCCAAGGTGTGGACTTGGTTGTCCATTGTGGCCAAGATAGAACTTTCTCTCACTACTATGTAACGTCTATTATTATTGTTATGGATGAAAATGGTTTGTTCCTTTCCCCAAATCATGAACTGTCTTCATAACCCAAGGTGTGGACTTGGTTGTCCATTTTGGCCAAGATAGAACTTTTTCTCACTACTATGTAACGTCTATTATTATTGTTATGGATGAAAATGGTTTGTTCCTTTCCCCAAATCATGAACTGTCTTCATAACCCAAGGTGTGGACTTGGTTGTCCATTGTGGCCAAGATAGAATTGACTTGGTTTGTCATTTGTCCAACATACAATGGGATATCTCTTCTCTACTTTTCTCAGTCCAGGGACCTCCTCTCTCTTCCAAAGGTATTCCTTGACCCATCTCAACCACTTTTCTCTGTCCAATACTATGACATTTTTTTTCTTGTCAACGCATTGTCTATTCCAAGAACTTTACAAAATTAAATGAGAACATCCTTTGGGAACAAAGGAAATACATTTTTACGGCTAGTATAGGAAGGGTTTAATTTCAGTAGGAATAGTCTTTAACATATTAAAAAAAAACACAGCAGCTAATAAGTTATTTGTTTCCAACTTGCACTAGAAACATAAGCCCTGGACTCTGATGAGATCTTTATAAGCAATCACTGTATACGTGTTTATCGTTAAGATTAGAGTTGTAAAATCCAGCTCAACTTCGATGATGGTCTCTCTGAGAATGAACAGCCTTTTCTATGTGTTCCAACTGGGACAGCAAAGATTGTTTATTAGTCAACAATAACCACATTTAATATCCAGTACTCAGAAAATAATCTGTGAGTCTTTGCTTTTCCAGGAAATTTGACAGGAAGTAAGATATGTCATCTGGGCTGTATCTCAATCACAATGGAATCTAATGTATTGGCAGGCGGTGGTGGACAGTATCCGAGATCGCAGCAGTCTTCCAGGCCCGATAAAGCTTGCCATGAATTTCAACGTGACACAAGCAAAAAACAGCCTGACCGGATGCTAGCAATTTACCTATCCAGCAGTATCTAATTAGTATATTGTACAAACCTTACCGATTAAAGGGTGCTGCTTTCAGAATAAAACATTTTGCTTGGAGTAGGGTAATACGTGCATTTAAAGTGTAACTGATTCTAAAAAATGTAAACATAAAATAGTAGTTACACTTCGTTTGTTCTAATGGGGTCCTTCTTTCCACATTTTAATTCAACCCTCATTTTGTTACCTGGTGATCCTGCCAGTTCCTCCACTTTCGGTTCTAGCTCCCTGAGCAGCTCCCTAAGCAGCAGTGTTGACATCCTGGCATTGCTGTCTGAAGCTAATGTGCCACCACCACTAATAGCTTGGAATCCAGAACAAAGGGTGTCCCTTGAGAAGGTTGTGCACTCACATTTACTTTGGGCTTTTAAAGCCAAGAAGATAAGTACGAAGGGCAAAAAAAAAAAATACTATACACAAACTATGGGCAAAAGGTGATAGGATAATGCTTATGTACTGTACAATTCATATTTCTAGGTGTTTCCTGTGTAGCCCCCTCCAAGTTAGGTTGCTAATAGAATAAGGGACATTTAGTTTTTGGCTTCCCTGTAGCCAGTAGAGAGAAGTTTGACTGTTCTGGGTTTTGCTGGTTGAGGGCTTAACTACTTCCCCCTGGTTTCGAGTGAGTTGTCGAATCTAGTGGGTTGGAAAAGGTAGACCCTTAAAGTGATTGTAAAGTCAGAAGGTTTTTTTTTATCTTAAAGTGATTGTAAAGTCTTGTTTTAAAAAAATAAAAATAACAAGTTATACTTACCTCCTCTGTGCAGTTCGTTTTGCACAGAGCAGCCCCGATTCTCCTCTTCTTGGGTTCCTCTTCGCTGCTCCTGGCCCCTCCCACCTGTTGAGTGCTCCCACAGCTTGCTAAGGGGGCACCCGAGCCGAGTCACAGCTCCGTGTGTCCATTCAGACACGGAGCCCTGGCCCCACCCCCTTTCTCTTCTGATTGTCCAACTGACTTTGATTGACAGGCGCGGGAGCCAACGCCAATGCTGTTTCTCATCAGGAGGAGAGTCCTGGGCGGCTAAGACACCTGTGGACATCACTGGAGAGAGATGGGCTCAGGTTAGTATTAGGGAGGCTGCTACGCACTGAAGATTTTTTATCTTAATGTATTAATGCATTAGGATAAAAAACCTTCTGCCTTTACAACTCCTTTAATGCATTCTATGCATTAAGATAAAAAAAAACCTTCTGTGTGCAGCAGCCCCCTCAGCCCCCTCAGCCCCCCTAATACTTACTTGAGGTCCATCTAGATCCAGCAATGTTGCAGGAGTGTCTTGGCTGCCAAGGACTCCCCTCCCCATTGGCTCCTGCCAAAGTCAGTCAGCCAATGAGGAGCGAAAGGGGGCTGGGCCGTGGCTCCCTGTCTAAACGGACACACGGAGCTGCGTCTCGGCTCCGGTGTCCCCATAGCAAGCTGCTTGCTGTGGGGGCACTCCACAGGAGAGAGGAGCCAGGAGCACCGAAGAAGAACCCGAGAATTGAAGGATCTGGGCTGCTCTGTGCAAAATCCACTGCACAGAGCAGGTAAGTATAACATGTTTGTTATTTTTAACAACCAAAAAACCTAGACTTTTGTAGCAATTTAACTTGTATATTCATACATACTTCAGCCAATCTCTGGAAGGAGGAATGACCAGTGGGGGGCTGTGTATAAATAGGAGGGGGCCTAGGACAGCAGGGTTCTTGCCTTGTGGGAGAAGACCCAGACTGAGAGCTGTGGTCCTCTGGGTCACCTAGCTGAAGTTTACAGGAAGCTATTGGTGTCTCAGCTCAGGGAGAGCTAAGGGATATTTGTCTGAAGTTGCTGGGAATGGTATGAAGGAGGTCTACAGAGGATCTGGCCAGAGGCTTACAGTACAGAAGCTGGCTTGTATTGCAGGAAAGCATTCAAGTACACAGGGCACAGCGAGTTTAGGCCTGTGAGAGATCCTAGAGCAGGGGTGTCAAACTCAATATCATTGTGGATCGCATCAGCAGTATGGTTGCCCTCAAAGGGCCAGTCGTATCTGGGGTGCGCTACTGTCAGGAACCATGAATCAGACCGAGACAGAAGTACAGTTAAATTACACTTGTTTATTAATAAAAGTAAATAGAATAAACATAGTCAAAACATAGCCAAAGTTCGATAACCGGAACGGTTAGTCAGCCAAGCCAGCAGGTGGACCCTTTTCTGACAGTACCCCCCTCGAAGGAGCGGCCTCAAGATGCTCCAACTAGCTGCGCTGCAAAAAGTCCTTGGCATCAAGCTGGGCAGTGGGCAGAGGCATATTAAACTGGGTAAGAGAAAAGTCCAAAGCAACAAGCCAGGCAGCGGTCAGAGTTACACCAAGCTGGGCAGCAAACAGTGGCACATCAAGCTGGGCAGCGAACAGCGGCACATCAAGCCAGACAGTGGGCACATCAAGCTGGACAACAGGCACAGACACATCAGGTTGGGCAGCGGGCACATCAAGCTGGGCAGCAGGCATAGACATATCAAGCTTGGCAGTGGACACAGGCACATCAAGCTGGGTAGCAGGCACAGGCACATCAAGCTGGGTAGCAGGCACAGGAACATCAAGCTGGGCAGCAGGCACTGGCACATCAAGCTGGGCAGCAGGCATGGGCACAGCGAGCTGGGCAACGGGCACATCAGGCTGGGCAGCAAGCACATCAGGCTGGGTAGCAGGCACATCAGGCTGGGCAGCAGACACATCAGGCTGGGCAGCGGACACATCAGTCTGGGCAGCGGACAGAGGCACATCAGGATGGGCAGCGGACAGAGGCACATCAGTCTGGGCAGCGGACAGAGGCACATCAGGCTGGGCAGTGGACAGAAGCCCATCAGGCTGGGCGGCATGCTCCGAGCCATCTAGCTAGCCAGCAGGCTCTGGGTCATCTGGCTGGGCAACAGGCTCCGGGTCATCTGGCTGCGCAGCAGGCTCCGGGTCATCTGGCTTGGCAGCGGGCTCCGGGTCATCTGGCTGGGCAGTGGGCTCCGGGTCATCTGGTTGGGCAGCGAGCTCCGGGTCATCTGGCTTGGCAGCGGGCTCCAGGTCATCTGGCTGGGCAACGGGCTCCAGGTCATCTGGCTGGGCAACGGAGTCCGAGTCATCTGGCTGGGCAGCAAGCTTTGGGTCATCTGGCTGAGCAACAGGTTCTGGGACGTCTGACTGGATAGCAGGTTCCAGGTCATCTGGCTGGGCAGCGAGCACCATATCAGCAGGCTGGGTAACGGGCACAGGCCCAACAAGCTGGGTAACGGGCACCGTCCAGTAGGCTAGGTAACGGGCACTGGCTCAGCAAGCTGGGTGACGAGCATGACTCAGCAAGTTGGATGACGGGTACTGCCTTAACAAGCCGGGTGACGCACACCGGTTCAGCAGACTGGGTAGCGGGCACTGGCCCCACAGGCTGGGTAATGGACAACGGCCCCACAGGCTGGGTAACGGGCACCGGAACTACAGGCCGGGAAGCAGGCACCGGAACTTCAGGCTGGGACACGGGTACCGGAACTTCAGGCCAGAAAATGGGCACTGGAACTTCAGGCCGCGACACGGGCACCAGAACTTCAGGCCGGGACACGGGAACCAGAACTTCAGGCTGGGACAGGGGAACTGGAACTTCAGGCCAGGACACGGGCACCGGAACTTCAGGCTGGAACACGGGCACTGGAACTTCACGCTGGACAGCAGGCAGAAAGTTGTCAGGGTTAGGTTCCATATCATCAATGGCCAACTTGGCTCCATTGGTAGTCATGGAGGTAGATTGGAGCAGGTCGGTCGGTGCGGAAGCAGGCTGGGGCAGATTGGCTGGTGTGGAGGCAGGTTGGGTTACCGGCAGGATCGTATGAGTTGGAAAGAACTTCCATTTCTTCTTTGGCTTAGCTACTGAAGTTCTGTAGATAACTGCAGGACTGTAGGTAAGGGGTGAAGCAGACTGGAGAGGAGGGCCGGACTATGGCAGGGAAGAGGGAACAGAGGCTAGGGGAAGTTTTTGTGGGTTTGTTGTAGGCAGCAGAGAAGAGGCAGGTGGAGCAAAGGCAGGGTAGGTGCAGAGAGTAGAAACAGGGTATTGGTATTTGGTAGGAAGCAGAGTGTACTGGGCTGAGACTGAGGTTGCCATGGGTGATGGGGGAAAAAGACATTTGGTTCGTTGTGGGCTGGCTGAGGTTGATTGCAATATATCAGTCCATGCTTGGAGCACAGGTTGGACAAAAAACGGTTCACATGCTGCTTGTCTAATAAGTGTCTGTACTGAGTTAATACATTCTATTAATGCAGAGTCATCCTCTAAAAGCCACACCAGAGACTCCACCTGATCAACACTGAAAGGGGAAGAAAAACTTTGGAACACAGGACAGGGCCAGCTCTGTACATATTTGAATTAAAGGCTGCACATCCCCAAACAGCATACAGCCCTGATCAACCAGGGAGTGAGCCAAACGAATGATCTCTAGCAGCTGGTCGCTAGTCCACTCTTTCAGTGTCTGGCGGAGATATTCACCACTCTCTGACGCCAGCAGAGCATAATAAACAATCACATCAGATTTCATCTCAGCAAAGCAAACAGAACCGAGATGGTCCCTCTGAGCAGCCACTTCTGGTCAGGGATGGCCTCGGTATACGGTCATGTATCAGGTGTGACCAGAACTGTGTGGACAGCAACAGAGGAAACGAAACGCATGTAATGTGAAAATTTTATGATTTATTTAAGATAAGTGAAAATATATAAATCCAACCACCTCCAATATCACACAGTGCACAATAAACCAATACCAAACAGAGACCCACAAACAATAACAGTCAGACAGGTATACCTGTATACAATAAATAGGGGAATGCCAGAATTGTAAACGTATCCAGGCCAGGATCATCAACGGTAGATCAGCAGATGGGTGCAGGGAGCAAAGGTACAAGGCACAGGGTTCAGGTACAAAGACAGGATCAGGATCAGAGCTCACAGGTTCAGGTCAGGGCGCAAGGAAGATACCAAGACAACTGTGTGTGTGTGTGTTGCCGGGTATTTATTAGGGCTGCTGAAATTAATCGCAGCATCGATGCATCGCAATTCGGGTGTCCCCGATGCGGCATCGATGCATGCGACCCGAAAAATCGATGTCTGGCCCCGCCCCCTCCCGGGAGAGCACTCCGTGCATAAAGCTGTTTTTAGTGTGTGTATAATCCGGTCATGTGATTCTCAGCCGCGCCTCCCTCCTCTCAGTCTCTCCTGGTGTCAGCTCCGCCCACTGACTGGAGCTATCAGGTCAGAAGAGAGGCGGGCGGGGCTGACATCAGGAGAGACGTGAGAGGAGGGAGGCGCGGCTGAGAGTCACATGACCGGAATATACACACACTAAAAACAACTTTATGCACCGAGCGCTCTCCCGGGAGAATTCACTGCTGGAGATGCTGACCTGAGAACCTGACCTGACCGGGAACACCGGCCGCACGAATGGAGATCGGGGGGGAGATGGTGAGCAGGCAGATCGCCCACCGGCAGAGCAGCATGTAAGTGGGGAGGGGGCCATGTCCCCATTGTCTGACCATCTCCTGTGCCATGTCCCCATTGTCTGACCATCTCCTGTGCCATGTCCCCATTGTCTGACCATCTCCTGTGCCATGTCCCCATTGTCTGACCATCTCCTGTGCCATGTCCCCAGTGTCTGACCATCTCCTGTGCCATGTCCAAAGTGTCTGATCATCTCCTGTGCCATGTCCCCAGTGTCTGACCATCTCCTGTGCCATGTCCCCAGTGTCTGACCATCTCCTGTGCCATGTCCAAAGTGTCTGATCATCTCCTGTGCCATGTCCCCAGTGTCTGACCATCTCCTGTACCATGTCCCCAGTGTCTGACCATCTCCTGTGCCATGTCCCCATTGTCTGACCATCTCCTGTGCCATGTCCCCAGTGTCTGACCATCTCCTGTGCCATGTCCCCAGTCTGTGACCAACTCCTGTGCCATGTCCCCAGTCTGTGACCAACTCCTGTGCCATGTCCCCAGTCTGTGACCAACTCCTGTGCCATGTCCCCAGTCTGTGACCATCTCCTGTGCCATGTCCCCAGTCTGTGACCATCTCCTGTAGCATGTCCGCAGTCTCTGATCATCTCCTGTAGCATGTCCGCAGTCTCTGATCATCTCCTGTAGCATGTCCGCAGTCTCTGATCATCTCCTGTAGCATGTCCGCAGTCTCTGACCATCTCCTGTAGCATGTCCGCAGTCTCTGATCATCTCCTGTAGCATGTCTGCAGTCTCTGATCATCTCCTGTAGTCATTTGGGGGCAGTCTGGAGCTCCTCTTTAAGTTGTCTGCACTGTTTACACTTTGCTACATGCAAGGAGTGTTGTCTTTTTTTTAAGAACAGATAAAATTTAAAAAATGGAGTTCTTCTGACTACTTAAATTTTTTGGATGAAAACCGCGCGCAGTAATCGTGATGCATCGTTAATCGTGGACCTGATAATCGTAATCGAATCGAATCGTGAGGCCAGTGAAGATGCGCACCCCTAGTATTTATACACATCTCCTGCAATCAGGCTCAGGTGACGCCTAATCGCAGGACATGATGTCGTTCCAGACTGCCAGGAGACACCCGCTGGTGGACATCAGTACTGCAAGCCAGATGTCCGACAGCGCCACCAGCAGGTGGAACCTTTCTTGACAGGCAGAGATCCGCGGGGCTGGATGGGTTAAGTAGGCAGGACTGACGAGCAGGATATCAACAGGTGAGTAACTGTGGAGAGATAGGAGCTGGCAATTAGCCGACACCTGAGCGGCCAGCTCAGAGAAGAAAGTGCTGAGCCCAGCCCTGACAGTACCCCCTCCTCAATGACCCCTCACCCTCGGGAGACCACCAGACTCGAGGGGAAAAACGTCTATGGAAATCATGGAGGAGGACAGGGGCATGTACGTCCGAGGATGAGATCCAAGAGCGTTCCTCCAGACCGTACCCCTTCTAATGTACCAGGTACTGTATGGGAGTTGGGTAACTCCACACTGAAATCCATAGACAGGTGGGTCCAGGGCCTCTCTCTATTGGGTATGGGTTGTAGGAGGCCCACTGTAAGGTGTCGTGGAGTCTTACTCTGAGCACACAAGGAACAGGCAGCTACAAAGGCAGTTACATCAGCACGTAGTCTAGGCCACCAGAATTGTTGGGAAATGGCCCAAAAGAGTTGATTCTTCCCAGGGTGGCCAGCAGCCTTGGGAAAATGGTAAGTCTGGAGCATGGCAGTATGGAAACTCTCTGGAACAAAGCAGTGGTCACAAGTTTTCTCAGGAGGAGCATGAACCCGAGCAGCAAGAATTTTGTCACCCAAAAGGAGAAGTGAGACTGGTGCGTATCGTAGCCAGAATACGATCAGGAGGAATCACAGGGACTGGTACCGACTCCAACTTGGAAGTGGAGGAAAATTGCCGTGACAAAGCGCCAGGCATTACATTCTTAAAACCGGGTAAGAATGAGACAATGTAATTGAAACTTGACAAGAAAAGAGCTCATCACTCCCTTCTGGGAGTGATGTGAGATTCTTATGGTCAGTAAGAATGAGATACAGGACAGTGGTACATTCCAGGAGATGTCTCCATTCTTTCAGGGCTAAAATGATCGCTAACAGCTCTCTGTCACCAATCTCGTAATTGCACTCCGCAGGTGACAATTTCTTGGAAAAGTAGCCACAAGGATGCATAGCGCTCTCAGAGGTAGGACGTTGAGACAGAAGGGCGCCAACACCAGTCTCAGAAGCATCAACCTCAAGGATAAAAGGTAACGTAGGATCAGGATGTGCCAACACAGGAGCAGAAACAAAGGCAACCTTGAGACTCTCAAAGGCCTTAATGGACTCCGGAGACCAACTTTGTGGGTTACCGTCCTTTCTGGTCATATCAGTCAGGGGCTTGACCAGAGACAAGAAGTTACAAATAAACTTCCGATAATAGTTGGCAAAGCCCAGAAAACGCTGCAGAGGACGTAAAACCCATGGGTCGGGGCCACTGTACAACTGCTGAAAGTTTCTCTTGGCCCATCAAGAAACCAGCAGTGGAAATTACATAGCCCAGGAATTTAACCTGTTCACGATGGAATTCGCACTTCTACAATTTACAATAGAGATTGTTCTCTCTTAGTTTCTGAAGCACAGGACAGACATCTGTGTGGTGGCTCTCCAAGGGACTTGGAAAATATGAGAGTATCATTGAGATATAACCACCACACATAACTGCAACAAATCTCGCAGGACATCGTTAATAAATTCCTGGAAAACTCCCGGGGCGTTACAAAAGCCAAAAGGCATAACGAGGTACTCATAATGGCCTGTTCTGGTATTAAACACAGTTTTCCACTCTCACCCTCACGAGATTGTATGCCCCTCTCAAATCAAGCTTCGTAAAAACCGTTGCTCCCTTTTGGGGGTCAAATAACTCTGTAATCAACGGAATCGGATAGCCATTCTTAATCGTGAAACGATTGAGACCCCCATAATTAATATAAGGTCTCAGTTCACCACTCTTGTTCTTTACAAAGAAGAAACCAGCACCAGTAGGAGATGAGAATTTGCGGATAAAACCTCGAGAAAGTGCGACTGCAACATACGCCTTCATGGCCTTATCCTCCAAGACCGACAAAGGGTAAACCCGGCCACGAGGGGATATGGCACCAGGTTAAAGGTCAATTGCGCAATCATACGAGCAGTTTGGAGGCAAACTACTGGCTTGACCTTTGTCAAAGACATCACTAAAATTGCGGTACTCCTCCGGCAAGGAGGAGAGTGAAGAGGTGCACAGGACCTTGGCTACCTTCTGGAAGCATGTCTTACTGCGTTGTGGCGACCAGGAGAGAACCTCAGCGTGGAGCCAATCAAAAGAGGGGTTGTGCCTCTGTAACCAAGGATAACCAATAACCAGCAAAAACTTAGGTGAGGAAATAACTTGGAATTGGATTATCTCATGGTGAAGAGCCCCTACGGCCATGGACAAGGAACAGTCTCATGAGTCACATGGGTAGGCTGTAGAGGTCTCCCGTCAAGAGCTCCAATGGTGAGTGGAGTGTCACGCAACTGCAGCAGAATCGAGTGCTTCGATACAAAGGCAGCATTAATGAACAGGCCTGCAGCCCCAGAGTTGATTAGAGCCTGTATCTCAACGGACGACTTAGCCCTAGAAAGGATGACCGAAACCAGGGGCTTATCCTTCTGGATAACTGGGGATGAAACAACGCCACCTAAGGTCTGTCTGTAACAGAACCTCAAGGTTCGGGTGTTCCCTGGATGGGTAGGACAAGACTTCAAAAAGTGACCTGCCTGGCCACAATAAAGGCACAATCTCTCCCTCCATCTATAGGTTCTCTCATCCACAGAGAGACGCGTGAAACCCAAGTGCATGGGTTCACCTTCACTGACCGGCTCGGTACCAGGAGGCATGGGAGATGAGGGAGGCAAGGGTGGGACTGCAAAGCTTGGAGACAAATGTACAGGCTTCCGCAAGCGCTCCCTTTAAAATAGAATCTTTCTCTGAGTTTGGAGTCAATGTGGATGGCAAATGTGATCAACCTCTCGAGCTCAGTTGGTATATCTCGGGCTGCTATCTCATCCTTGATGGTATCTGAGAGACCATGAGAAAAAGCAGCCACGAGGGCCTCACTGTTCCAGGCAACCTCTGCTGACAGAGTACGGAATTCAATGGCATAATCAGCAACAGTTCTCGTACTCCGATTGACATGAGGCACTTGGCAGCAGAAGCGGAGCGTGCGGGAACATCAAATACCCTTTTAAAAAGAAGCCACAAACTCAGGGTAACTCAAGACAACAGGTTTTTGTGTCTCCCATAGAGGGTTTGCCCAGGCCAAGGCTCTCTCAGAAAGTAAAGATATCACAAAACCTACTTTGCTTCTGTCCGTGGTAAATGCCTGGGGCAGCATCTCAAAGTATATCTCAACCTGGTTGAGAAACCCTCTGCATTGGACTGGATCGCCTCCAAATCGCTGGGCAGCGGAGCGAACCAGATATACCCCATATAGAGGTAATACTCGAGGCGGAGTGGCGCAGCAGCAGGGACGGCCTGCAACACAGGTTGTACCGGAGCAGCCACAGTGGGAGATTCCAGGTGAGCCGTGCGACTCAGGAACGTTTGTAACGCTGCTCATCCAATCTGGAAAAAATGTTACCAACAAGTGGATTGACTGTATCTTCTGAATTTGTGGCCTTCGCCTACTGTCAGGAGCCATGAATCAGACCGAGACAGAAGTAGAGTTAAATCACACTTGTTTAATAATAAAAGTAAAAAGAACAAACATAGTCAAAACATAGCCAAAGTTCAATAACTGGATGGGATAGTCAGCCAAGCCAGAAAGTCAGGTATCTGTGTAATGGAACAGCAAGCAGGATCTGGAGCCATTGGGGATGTCAGCCAAGCAAGTCTTTAACAGGAACGCAGGAGATCTCTGTGATGTTGACCAAGGCAAAGGCAGAGATCCTCTGGGCTGGACGGCTTAAGTAGGCAGGACCGATGAGCAGGATATCATCAACAGGTGAATAACTGTGGAGAGATAGGAGCTGGCAATTAGCCAACAGCTGAGTGGCCAGCTCAGAGAAAGAAGGGCTGAGCCCAGCCCTGACAGCTACTTGCAGAGTACAGGGTTCAGGAGTGCATTACATATAAAGTGCAGAGTTCAGAATTAAGCTATGCACAGAGTGCAGAATTCAGTAATGGGTTACGTACAGAGTGCAGAGTTCAGGAGTACGCTATGTACAAATCGCATGGTTTAGGAGAATGCCACGTACAGAGTGCAGAGTTTGGGGGTGCGCCGTGTACAGAGTGCAGGGCTTAGGGGTACGCTATGCACAGTATGCAACTACCCGCCCCCCACCACCCCAAAAGCTTTTTTGCATCTCTCTCTCCTACCTTGCCTGGCTCTAGTACCTCCCTGTGTAGGCAGCTCTGCCTCACCTTGCAGGAAGATCGTCCCCTTTCTGGAGATCTCAGAGGGTGCATGCAGGGATCTGTTAGTTCTTGGAGCCACTAACAGCAAAGCGTCCCTTGTAAACACAGAAGGCTTCTGTGTTTACAAGTGACAGAGGGTGGGAAGGTGAGAGCCGGAGCTGGCGGAATGGAGTTCTGCCATGTTCTTGCTGCAAAACCGGGTGAAATGGCAACATGACAAGATTCGCCCCACAGGCCTTGTGTTTGATGTATGTGTCTTAGAAACTGTCCTTGTTAACCCTTGTAGAGTCTGTTCCAGGTTGGCTGGCTCAGGTTTGTTCTTGCATTGGAGTCCACTGAGCTGTAGTTCACCTATCACTAGTCTCAAGAGGAGTTTCAACCTGAAAACTTTCCCCACACTTTAAGCAAGTTCAACCAGCATTGACCTTCAAAAAGACATGCACTGCCAGTTTCTTGAGTTGTGAGACTGCGGAACTGCTGTGTGCCTCATAGGGACTGGAACCTGAGAAAAAAAAACAACCAGCACGGTTAAGGGGTCTGCGCTACACCTGTAAGATAGAAAATCTCAACTTTTTGAGCTCAGGTGTTCTTTTTAAAAAAAGGAACTCTCAGGAGATGAGGTCCTTGTATCCAGCAAGACTCTAACAAGTTCATCTAAGGACATTAAAACTCATTAAGGCTGCTGCTGAGTAAGTGGACAAAATATTTAAAAGTTCATTCAACCCTGCATGGAGGAAATTGTCATTTGCATTCCTGCTGGTCAGCTGGGAGCAACATACTTTGCTTTGAATGATACTGGTGAGCAAGCACTTAGGCTTGGCCAGGATGTCCATAAAATCCACTTGTTCTCTCTGTGAGCCACTGCAGGCTTCCTGCTGAGTCTGGACAATTATCATAGCGCCAAACAATTTTATCACAGTTATAAACAACTGGAAGTGATTAAAAGTCATCTCAGATGGAGATTAAACTGTTAGCAACCTGGACCATGGGACTAAGAATGCTTAGAAGTTTACACAGAGGAAAACAGATGACACTGCAGAAGCAGAAAGATAAAGCTCCATAATTGACTTTTTATTTATTTAAAGAGAATTGGAGACAAAATTATCCAGTTATTAAAGATCTTTAATCCCATTTTTCAACTGGAAAAGTTTTTTCACTCTAAACTGAGCATTCCTTTGGTGGATATCTATGCCAATCTATCAAGCCTTCACACAATAACACCCCATAAAATACTGTCTAATGAGCTTCCCATTACTTGCTTTTGTATGGTAATATATGTGTGGGCGGGGCCCAGCTGCACCCCTGCATGCGGGGTGACTCCTTCCCTTATGGCTTGCTCATCAATGCTCAAGAGGCGGAGGTTGCGGCCATGGGAAGGATCAACCATTCAAGCAGTTCCCCCGACTTAGAGATGAGCTGCTTGTATGTAGTGAATGTGTGGAGTTCCACCATAAGATGTTCTGTCCCGTGTCGCTACACGCTTGTACTGGTGTATGTGTTGCATTCGGAGGGACATGCAGAGCCATTTCCCACTCCACCAGTTCAGCGTATCTCTGTTACCTCACTCTCAGTAACAGAATGGAGTCCCGCCGAGCACATAGCATACACCATAAATGCTCAATAACCTTTTCCTTTCCTTACCCAGAGATCGGGTCTTAAATCTCGGTAATGCGAGTCTGCTCCCTGTGATGGACAGCTAGGGAGGGAGTCAGAGCACCGCCACCTCTTGCTACCGACGGACCTGCCACCTAACTAGATGCCATGCCAACTGAAAATTTGCTGTAGCTGTTCTTCCTTGCAGTTTTCAATGGCAGATACTTCCTTTTCCTTGCCTTCCTAATTTTCTGCAGTGGTGTTACACATACCCCATAGTGCTTTTACAGGGCCAAGTTCTTTAGAAATATGCCAATACCCAACATGCACCCCTTTGAATAACTTCAAGCCAGACTCAATGCAGTTGAAACAACTTTACTGAAAGTTCAGTAGAACATGTTTGACATGTTATAACATTCTCAACCAAACTACACCTAACTGAAGCTGGCATTCTTGCAAAAGCTTGTACGGAGAGGTCCATGTCCTTGGAATGTCCCGGTGAGTCGGTGTCCAGTGCTGGACCACAGGTCCCAGAGAACCCTTGCAGGTGTCCTGTCTTCTCCTAAGGCCCTGGTTCCATTGGGAACTGGGCCTTTTCCCTTTTATAAATCACGGGAGGGAGGTTGGACCCCAGCAAAAAGCCTGCGAACACACACAGGGAAGGTGGTAAAACGTTAACCTCTTCCCCCTACTTGGGCAGATAAGCTAATTAAACTGACAGTAGTCCACCTACCTACATGTTGTGTAGGATTATGTATTTTCATGTAAAGATCTCATACCATTTATTGCAATGCAGATTACATACAGTACTTGTCAGGATATTTGGAAATATGGATTCTGGTTATCCTGATCAGAGGAAACATTGGAGCTCTAAAGATAGCTCCATACTAAGGACTGTGAACAATAAACAACAATATTACATTTTCCAGGTCATGTGAACTAGAGTAGTGTTTCTTAACTGGGGTGTCGATTTTGTTTCCCTGGTGTGGCACATGCATGCAACCCACTTTGCCTTGGATCAAGCGTCAGGAGTTGCCATGGTGTCATTCATTGCTATGGGATTGACAGCCAACCCGCCTACACCCTGGTAACTACTGACACTGTTTTGGGAAAGGTGGCTTGCATGGTAACCCACAGCACTCAGGAGAGGGCAGAAATCTGGCTCTCCAAGACCTGCTTCACTTCTTGCCCTCTACCATGGTTCTGGAGCCAAAATGTAAAGTGGAATGTATGATTGGGGGGCTCTCTGATGGGGGACTATGTAATAGGGGGGGTCTGTGATGGGGGACTCTGATGTGATCAGAGGACTTGGTTATGGTAGACTCTGAAGTGACAGGGAACTCTGACATATAGGAATTTGATGTGAAAGGGTAGTCAACATGATGGGAGAACCTCTAATGTGAAGAAGGCTTTTGATGTGAAGGTAATTTCATCAAGGCAGTTGTGTGCATTGTCCCATGTTATGTAAAATTTACATTTATTTACGTTTTAGACTAGGGTGCCTTGGGATTTTGCAAGAACAGTGAACTAGAACATCATAAGCCTTAAAGTCCAACTCTGGGTTATTTTAAAACAAAATAGAATGCTACTGCAATATCCATCCACCTCCTCTCTATCACTGTAGCCTGCATTAATTTAATTCTGCCACAACATTTTCTCAGATTTTCTGGCTAAATTACACATGGCATCATTCAACATGGAAGACTGAAGATGTACTGTAAGTACACCTTTCTCCACCTTTCTTCTGACCAGACTACCAGACTAGACGACAGCCCCTCAGTCAGCTTGCTGTAGTTTCAGCATCCAGGCCCCTCAGCTAGCCCAACTGAGACCTCACGGGCAGCAGGCACATGGCAGAAAGCCCTCCAGGCTGAACTTACCCTCTCCAGGACCAGATCCAGAAGCTCTGTGTCTCCGAGTATTTATATAGACTCCCAGCAGCCTTCAGGGCCCTGCTCCCTGGGATTGTCCAGGACTGTATAAATATTCATGCTGCTATATGCATTGCTAAACACATGTTCCAAAAAGTTCTACTGTTCTCTGGAAAGCAGAGGAAGCAGTCAAGCCAGAAGCAGCTGAAATACTGAGCAGACCTTACTAATCACATGTAGCTGCACTGACTACAGTGAGCACAACTACATTTACATGACCCAGCAATGACAGCTACATTAATTACAGTAAGACAGACAAGCTAAATTTACCTAACAGAAAAAATACGGCTCCACTGAACACAGTGAGCCAAAACTAAATCTACCTAATCCTAGCACCTATCTAGGAGGGTGCTACAAATGGTATAACTGATCATTTTCTGAAAGGTTGGAACTTTTTGAACTTTGTTAAAAACTAGAAAGAAAGAAAAATGTATGAGTCAAGCAAAGGATTTTTTTCCCTCTGTGCTTCATACAGCACATCATTCTTAATTTATAATAAAGAAATAATAACTGCCTCTCCTTCATGTTCCCAATTTCTGCTGAAGACCAAGAGTAAAAAGCAGTGGAGCTAACGTTCCACCCACAGACTATCATTTATGAGATCATGGACCGGTCTCCAAAAACAATTTTTACACATGACCTTTCATTGTTTTCTTCTGGTTATTTATTTGAAAAAGGACCTTGGAACCAAAAATCATTTTATCAACACAAACAGAAGTGGAGTCATCGAGACTAAGCCGCAAGAAAAAACAGAGCTTTGCGGAGAGGCTGTATTGTGTTGCTTTATGCAGAAACTCAGCCACAGCCCTTGTGTTCTGTTCTGTCTAAACATCGCCAGCCCATTGTCCTTCCACCTTCTATAGTCAGGATGAAGAGGACACAGATAATACATGATACGTTGCTGTATGAACAATTTGCAAAGAGTCTCAAGGCGAGTAGAGTATCATAACACTTTGTAGAAAGTGAATGTTCCGGGGATTTAATGCTCGTCTTAGGTATAAACTTTATTGCACTAGAACTTGTTCAGCTTGGCACAATGCACTGAAGGGGTAGCGCAGTGGTCTCCAAACTGTGGCCCTTTGCATTCTTTCATCCGGCCCTTGAGGCACTATTCCATCCACTGACAATAATGATGGGGCATAATTCCTCTCACTGACCCCACAAAGAGGACACATTGTTTACAATGACAGGGCACTATTCCTCCAATTGACACCAACAATGGGGCGCTATTCCTCCCATTGACACCAACAATGGGGCACTATTACTCCCAATAACACCAATTATGGGGCTCTATTTCTCTAACTGACACAAGTGATGGGTCACTATTTCTCACAATGGCACCAATGATGGGACACAATTCCTCCAACTGACAGTAATGATGGGGCACTGTTTGCTGCCACTTAAGCTAGAGCATTTTCTACTCTCATTGATCTCCCCCCCCCTAAAGTCTGAAGGACAGTAAACTGTCCCTTTGTTTATAAAGTTTGGAGACCCCTGGTGAGTGCTACTCCCACAAGGGCCTTTTCAGATGTTGAGCTTTTTGAAATGTTTGTCATTGAAAAAAAATGCATCTTCTTGGAGTGCGGTTAACAACTAATGGCACTGCAAGCATTGTGCAAGTTTTTCGTGCATTTCCAGAATGTGTGCAAAAGCGTGCTTCTGTACAACTCTTTGTGCTTTCCCAATCGCGCAGATGGTAATAGGGCCCTACTGAATATCCTTTGTTGCCTAGAGCTGGTCGTAGGCTCCTTCAGTTGGCCATCAAACTGTCTATTTTGTCTGCAGGAGGCATGTTGAAGGCGGGGTGCAGCATGGTGCAGTGTCGATAATACACACAGTCCAAGTGCGATATAAAGAACTTGTATCGAAGTGATGCAAAGACAGTTCACAACAAAACCAAGTAGGAAGAACGCCCGACCAGGAACACTCACAGGTTCAGCAGCATGTAGAGAGCAAGTGACAGACAAACTAAAAGCGCCTGTTAGGAGGGGTAGAATGTGGTGTAGATGTCTTTTGCCCAAGCAGGAAGATGTCCAGAGAAGTTGCAAGCCCTACGCTTTCCCTCCTCATCAGGAACATTTTCCCTGTTGCTAATTCTGGCCCTAACAGATGGGGTACCTGTCCCTACTCTACCAACTTGCAAATGCTTGCCAAGTCTGGGAGCCAGGGCAATTACTGGAACTGCAGTTCCCTCCTGCAGCAGCTGAAAGCCAGTGGGAGTGAAAGGAGGGGAAGCCGGCAGTCTGGGAGCCAGGGCAATTATTGGAACTGCAGTTCCCTCTTTCAACAGCTGAAAGTCGGTGGGAGTGAGAGGAGGGGAAGCCGGCGGTGTGGGGGAAAGGGGGAAAGGGGCACACAGGGGAGCCTGGGCAGAAGGGATAATCGGATGTTATAGACAGGAGGAGGTGGGGCGGGGGGCAATTACTGGAACTGATCCCCCTGTTTTACTGGAACTGATCCCCCTGTTTGATCCTCCCTGGAGCAGCTGCAAGATGGCTTCTACTGCTCTCCTTCCTACCAGCTTTCAGCTGCTGTAGAGAGTGCCACACAAGGGATCAGTTCCAAAAATTGCCCCTCCCTCTTCACAGCACAGATCACCCCTCCTGTCCACAATCCTATTCTACTGCCCGGGCCCCAATGCTGAAATAATGGGACCTGGGCCCTGTACAGGAGGCCCAGCTGTACCCCCTTATCAGTGGCCCTGGACAGGCCAACAACGCTACTGCTAATTACTAGGCAGTGACTTAGCTTTGTCAGCCTGTAGCAGGAAGGTGCTCCTACTGTCAGAATCTCCAGGTAAGAAACCTTGTATCGGATTATCAAAAAATGATTTGCTTAATAAAACTGTATACAGTGAGGCATGGCGCCAAACATTTAATGAAAGCCACAGGACAACACGCAGAGCACAAGCCATTATTTGAATGTAAACACCCGTTTTGGCATTTGGAACATGCATTAATCTGTTTGCTGGGGGCTGTGTCCGACAAATGGGACAAAATGCTAAGTAATCACATTTTCTTTTGGAAGATGAATTAGTTCAAGCCGTATGATTAATGGGTTGTCTAACGACATGGAGCAACTGTTCCAAAACGCAAGTTTAGAAAACAAAGTTCAGAGGTCTCAGCCTTTCTGGGAGTTCGCAAATATCCTTAGAGAAATATTATCTTTTGGATGAGCAAATTAAAACAATTCCCGGAGCCGGGGGAATTAACTCAGCAAACGAGGCTGAATCTTGGAAGTTAATCATGATCTGATGGTGTGCCGAAGGGCCTGGTTCCACCAACAATTTGCTGTGTAGTCTTTGTGCTTCTATAGCGTGTCTATGGGCATACAGTACATCTGCAGTCTATAATGCACAATAGTGTATCCAAATCTCTAGTTTTGCGCCAATAGGGACAGGTTAGAACTACTGTCAAGTTTTAGTATTATTATTATTACAAAGGATTTATAGGTTTTATTTATTTAATATTTACTTATAATATTCCAAAAAATGCCCCCATATTACATACCACTCCCTAAAATTGTACATCAAAAACCAAAAGAAGAAAAAGAACTGACTTTACTGGTACCGGGGAGAACATAGTTATATAAAATCTGTATCCAATTTTATTACATGAATAAAACATACAAAAACTAAAATCAAAAAGGGAAAAAAGTCCCAAGTATATAATCACATTGCGCATGATCATTTGTATACAGATAAAAAATCGACTTGGTTATACATAACTCCTTCATTTAAAAAGGCCAAGAGGTCGACACGTTTTATGTAAAGTACTTCTTTGTGACTTTTTCTTGGAAGCAGGAGAAAGCAACCTAAGGAAATGATATATTAAACACATATATTACAACCTTTATTTATCCATAGTCATGAAAGGAAATGATCTGTGCAAACTCAATGAGTTTGAGAAAAAGGTCCTGAAGATGCACTATACGTGAAACGCGTCAACCTCTTGGACTTTTCCCTTTTGTTTATCGCCCATCTCCCTTGCTTTAACACAAGGGGATGTTAATGGGGTGGGTGTAAGGTTTCATTGGGGTAGGCTCATGAGCAGATATCAGTATTATAATGGACCTTTCAGTAACTTAAAGGGTAACTCCACTTTTGTTGAGAAAAAGGCAATCCCCTCTGAGTGATCAATATACATTGAAAGGGTTTTAACAAACTCTGTAGTAGGCTCCTACCTTTTCTGCTCTAAAGAAAAACCTGTTTGGTCCACTATGTCCTTTCCAGACTTATTCCTGAATGGGAGGGTTTTGGTTTGTTATACCGACCTGGTGCACTTTCAGTGTTTTAAGGCTCATTCAGAAACATTGCGATGGTGTTTTTCGCCAATGGATTAAAGCTGGTCACCACTAATAATGGAGCTTCTATTTGCTCCATTATCCTGCTGCAGACAAGAGGAAGCATCTCTGAGCCAGGGGCTCTGAAATTCCTTATTTGGTTCTGACAATTGCCCTAATGAGAAAGAGGAGGATGCATCAGCCTTTTTTGGGTAGAGTGTGAGTGTAGGCTCAGCAAGATGGCAGCAGGAAGTAGAAAAAACTTTGTTTTAGTTCAACTTAATTTGTATTGTGCAATTACATGCCGATTCCTTGCGTTGAGGATTGGATGTACTGTATAGCGTTGCATTGCTTAAAAACTATGCGTGCATCATTTCAGCGCAATACAAGGCAATGCAATACATACAACACCTCTAAGTCGAGGTTATTTCCCTTGCTTTGAAAAGGCTCCAGAGGAGGAAGAAGGAACGGCTCACCAAATTGAATGCCTCAAAATGATTTTTTGAATCATCCAACAAACAGACTACTCAATCTGATGCACAGGCCCTCAAACACGTTTTATTTAGGCAGGAGCTTACTTATAAGGTAGTCTGTGTTAGGTTGTCTGTATGTATTCAGGTGCAGTCTGTTTCTTCTTCATTGCAGGTGGCGCTCATCGGCAGCAACAGTGCAGAGGGAGAGGAAGTCAGGAGGAACATGGTTCCTCTTTGGTTTTCTGAGTCACCGGGGCAGTGATCCAGTTGTTGTTGGTCGCCTATGTGACTAGCAGCCATCTTAGGTGTGGCAGAGTCTATTTAAGACACTGGCTCTTGGGTTTGGCGTGCATTCAGCTTGTGGGTAGTGCAGGGACAGCTCACCCCTCTGTCAGGGACATCATTAGTGGCTGGGAAAGGTTACAGTCGAGCAGGGAAAGCTTAGGGCTCCGCTACTCTCTTTGGAGACCTTCCCATTTGGGCTTGGACCGGCTAGGCCACATTCCGCCACTCTAGACAAAAGCTGGCAGTTCGGTTGAATCCTGCTCCGTTCCACACTGTTGGCATCTGTGAGTGTTCCTGGTTGGGATTCCTTCCGCTGGGCTTGTTGTAAACTGACGGCTATAAAAACTGTCTCTCTTAATCGGTGGTAGCTCAGGGATCAAGTGCCTGGAGCAGAAGGTTTGCTCTTTCTGTACTGGTTTTTCCCTTGCTATTGCAAAGCCACCCAATGTACCATGACTCTAGTGTGAACCAGCCTTATGATGGAGATTAAAGTGGTTCTAAAGGAATCATAGAATATCAACCAAAAATCCATAAAAAACGCATTTAAAAAATGCTATAAATTAAGTTGCAGTTCAAAGAATAAAATAAGTATTTGATCCCCAAGCAAAATATGACTTAGTACTTGGTGGAGAAACCTTTGGTGGCAAGCACAGAAGTAAGATGTTTCTTGTAGTTGGTTAGCATGTTTGCACACATCTCAGGAGGGATTTTAGCCCACTCTTCTTTACACATCGTCTCTAAATCCGTAAGGTTTCTGGGCTGTCATTTGGCAAATTGAAGTTTCAACTCCCTCCATAATTTTTCTATAGGATTAAGATCTGGAGACTGACTAGGCCACTCCATGACCTTAATGTGCTTCTTCTTGAACCACTCCTTTGTTGCCTTGGCGGTATGTTTTGGGTCATTGTCATGCTGGAAGACCATCCACGACCCATCTTCAGTGTTCTGGCTGAGGGAAGAAGGTTCTCATCCAAGATTTTACAATACACGGCCCCGTCCATTGGCCCTACAATGCGGCAAAAGTCGGCCTGTACCTTTAGCAGAGCAACAGCTCCAAAGCATCATGTCTCTACGTCCGTGCTTGACTGTAGGGATGGTGTTCTTAGGGTCATAGTCAGCATTTTTCTTCCTCCAAATACGGCGAGTTGAGTTAATGCCAAAGAGCTCAATTTTGGTCTCATCTGACCACAGCACTTTCTCCCAATCCTTCTCTGAATCATTTAGATGTTAAATGGCATGACTGTACATGTGGCTTCATGAGGAGGGGGACTCACCGTGTTTGAGGAAGAAAAATGCTGACTATGACCCTAAGAACACCATCCCTACAGTCAAGCACTTACAGTATTTTACAAAAAGTGAGTACACACATTTTTGTAAGTATTTTATCATATCTTTACAAAAATTACACGGAGGAGTGGGGGGAGTTACAAGCACCAATCTTACAAGCACCGATCTCCCCGTATAGATTACAATAAAGCAGCTGACAGCCGCTTCTCCACCAAATCCCCCCCCCCCCCCCCGTGCGTGGCTTTCAGCTGCTTTGTTGAAATATATACAGGGAGATCAGTGTTGTAACTCCCCCCACAGTCGCACCAATCACCCCTGACTGTCCCCTGTGTCCTTTTCTGTGTTCCCCTCTCTGTGCTCCTCCTGTCCTCCTCCAGTCCCCTCTCCATGTCCTCGGTGCTCCTCCGGTCCCCCTCCATGTCCTCGGTGCTTCTCCGGTCCCCCTCCATGTCCTCTGTGCTCCTCCAGTCCCCCTCCATGTCCTCCATACTCCTCCGGTCCCCCCTGTCCTGGATCTGTCAGGATGGAGAGCGGAGGAAGGAGCTGGTAAATCTGTCATTTACCAGCTCCTTCCTTTTCTGAATGCACAGAGTCAGTGATCACTGACTATCCATTCATAACTGAGCATCGTAACTTGTGTTTACAATGTCTCAGTTTATGAATGGAGAGGAGCCTCTGTCTCCTGTCCATTCATTTTCAGTGCAGCTGAGGCTGCAGATAAAGGGAATGGGGAATCTGTGTCCTCAGTTCCTTTCTCTGTCTCAAAGGGGAGATGTCTCACCAAAGGCCCCCCCCCCCCCCCCCCAACAGTGCTGATAAAAAAATAAAAATAAATGTAATAAATATTTAAAAGGTAAAATTGTAAAAAAAAATAAAAATAAAAATAAAAAACCATTGACGCTCCCCTTAAGAAAAAAGAGAGCATTTTAAAAAATAAATATATATATATATATATATATATATACAGGGTGGTGCTGGAACTTAACCACGGCCCCACAAAACCCCTCCCTCTACACACACCCTCCAAATCACATCAAATAGTGGGTGTGTTCAGTCAAATTTAATGAAAACAGTAGGAGGGTCTTAAAGGGGCATTAAATACCAGGATTGCATTACATAAAAAATGCAGAGCTGTCACTTGTAAACACAGAAACCAGACTTCTGTGTTTACAAGGGATTGTGGTGAGCAGGCACCAAAGGGTCTGAGCAAGAGGTGGTGGAACTGAGTTCCACCAAGTTCCCCCTGAAAAAAAGCCCTGTATATATATATATATATATATATATATATATATACAGTATCTCATTGAGGGCACCATGAATGCCAACATGTACTGTGACATACTGAAGCAGAGCATGATCTCCTCCCTTCGAGGACTGGACCGCAGGGCAGTATTCCAACATGATAACGACCCCAAACACACCTCCAAGATGACCACTGCCTTGCTAAAGAAGCTGAGGGTAAAGGTGATGGACTGGCCAAGCATGTCTCCAGACCTAAACCCTATTGATCATCTGTGGGACATCCTCAAATGGAAGGTGGAGGAGCGCAAGGTCTCTAACTTCCACCAGCACCAGTGGCAAACTGTGAAGCTCTGGTGAACTCCATGCCCAAGAGGGTTAAGGCAGTGCTGGAAAATAATGGTGGCCACATAAAATATTGACATTTTGAAACCAATTTGGACATTTTCACTTAGGGGTGTACTCACTTTTGTTGCCAGTGGTTTAGACATTAATGGCTGTGTGTTGAGTTATTTTGAGGGGACAGCAAATTTACACTGTTATACAAGCTGTACACTCACTACTTTAAATTGTAGCAAAGTGTCATTTCTTCAGTGTTGTCACATGAAAAGATAGAAAAAATATTTACAAAAATGTGAGGGGTGTACTCACTTTTGTGACATACTGTATATATGTATACAGGTAAAGAAGAGATTTGGGGTCTTCTTGACCCCAGATCTCTCCATAAAGAGGACCTCTCATCCTTATTTCTATTACAGGAAATGTTTACATAAAAGTGATCGGAAAAAAAAAAAAGGACAGTGTAAAAATATAAAATAAAATAAATAAGGGGAAAAAAAACTAAATTTGTGCATGAAATTCATATGTGTTACCTAGAAAAATTTAAGGAACAAGAATTTGAAGGGAAAATGTTTTTATTATTTTTCATTGTTGAGTTATATGGCATTCCAAAAATGGAACACTAGGCAAAACCACAGCTACAGTACATTGTACGTAATGTATACAATCATGTTTCATGGTGACACCTGTTATTCAGTGCAATATTCATCAGAACACTTCACCTTCAAGGTAACATCACAATTTTCACATTGAAAAGTGGTGTTCTTATGACATTCTCCCCATGCGTTTGCTTTCCCTGTTTGACTATCACATAATTCATGCCATCATAACCTGAGCCAATCTTCAGCCAGATTCTAAAGGATGACCATGGGTCTCCAGCAGTGGTGGCCGGTGGATTTTTTTTTTTTTTTTGGGGGGGGGCGGCAAACAGTATGCCACCGACACCCATTACCCCCAATCCCCCCCCCCCTTCGGTTGGTCGGACGGTGGGACGGTCAGTCGCACTTACCCCATCGCGGCTTCCCATGCTCAGTGGCAGCCTCCCGTTCTCCTGCCCTCCACAGGTCTCCACGGCAGCGGCGGCTTCCGTTTCCTCCCTCCTTCTTGGCGGCCAATCGGGAGTCTTCTCTTTGCGGCCAATCATAAAACGGGCCTTCTGAAAGCGAATCAGTGGCTAATTAAAAGAAAGCCAACTGCCGGCTGAAAAAAATCAATACCGGGGTTATGGCTGATAGTTTCAGCCATAACCCCGGTAAACCACTTGCAAACTGCAATGTACAGTACACTATATTGTCAAAAGTATTGGGACGCTTGCCTTTACATGCACATGAAGTTTAATGGCATCCCAGTCTTAGTCCGTAGGGTTCAATATTGAGTTGGCCCACCCTTTGCAGATCTAACAGCTTCAACTCTTCTGGGAAGGCCGTCCACAAGGTTTAGGAGTGTGTCTATGGGAATGCTTGACCATTCTTCCAGAAGTGTATTTGTGAGGTCAGGCACTGATGTTGGACAAGAAGGCCTGGCTCGCAGTCTCCACTCTAATACATCCTAAAGGTGTTCTATCAGGTTGAGGTCAGGACTCTGTGCAGGCCAGTCAAGTTCCTCCACCCCAAACTCGCTCTTCCATGTCTTCATGGACCTTGCTTTGTGCACTGCTCCAAATCATTTGTTGGAGAGGGGATTATGGTGTGGGGTTGTTTTTCAGGGGTTGGGCTTGGCCCCTTTGTTCAAGTGAAGGGAACTCTTAAGGCATCAGCATACCAAGGGATTTTGGACAATCTCATGCTCCCAACTTTGTGGGAACAGTTTGGGGATGACCCCTTCCTGTTCCAACATGACTGCACACCAGTGTACAAAGCAAGGTCCATAAAGACATGGATGAGCGAGTTTTGGGTGGAGGAGCTTGACTGGCCTGCAGAGTCCTGACCTCAACCCCCACATAACATTCTTGGGATGAATTAGAGCAGAGACTCTGAGCCAGGCCTTCTCTCCAACATCAGTGCCTGACCTCACAAATGCGCTTCTGGAAGAATGGTCAAACATTCCCATAGACACACTCTGTTGTCCTGTACACACGATTGGACTTTCGCCAACAAAATCCATGTTTTTTTTCCGACGAATGTTGGCTCAAACTTGTCTTGCATACACACGGTCACACAACACGTACGACAAGCCGAGAATAATGAAGTTCAATAGCCAGTGCTGCTCTTCTGCTTGATTTCGAGCAAGTGTGGAACTTTGTGCGTCGGAATTGTGTACACATGATCGGAATTTCAGCTCTCAAATTTTGTGTGACGGAAATTCCGATGGAAAATGTCCGATGGAGCCTACACACGGTCGGAATTTCCGGCAACAAGCTCCTATCAAACATTTTCCGTCTGAAAATCCTATTGTGTGTACAGGGCATTAGACCATAAGGACAGCTTTCCCAGAAGAGTTAAAAAAGAAAACAGGGAAAACCTGCGCTACCAAGCAAGAATTGGTGTAACTGCAGCTGCAACAAATATCACAAATATCAATGAGGTGAAAAGATTAAAGAAAAAGAAAAAATGTGCGCTTGCATTAGATACTTAAATCTATATTCATGTGTAATTATCATAAACAGATAAATAAAATCACCATCAAAATTAATTCTAAAGAGGAAAATTCCAAGTTAGGAAATCGCTATGCTGCACAGCAAGTAGCGACCTATAGATTAAATACTGATATTAGCCATTCCATACAAATAAATAAAAAAGGCTTATGTGCAAAAAGGTTAATCCACCCAAGTGCATAATCATAAATGTGAAATTTCAAAGATGCGACATGAGTGTGGGCGTGTCTACGCAGTGTATGCCAGATCGCCGGGTGATGTTGACCACGCCCCCTTATGCCGCCACAGTCCCAGCATGCCCAGGGACTGTGACGGCATAAGGGGGCAGGATCTCCGCCTATATAAGTCACATCGGAGTGCTCAGAGAGCAGTCCAGACAGAGAGACCGTCGTGTCAATATCTGGAGAAGAGAAGAGGGAAGAAGACAAGAAGCCCAGAAGTCCGGACCTCCGCTGGCAAGAGAGCGGCATGAAGACAGCGGAGGAGCTGGCAGAAGAGCTGGAACACCGGGAGAAGAGGCCAGAGAGAGCGGAGAAGAACCAACCGGACGCCGGGAGAAGAGGAACCGGAGGGACAACCGAAGCCGGAAGAAGACCCCCGAAGCCGGAGGAAGACCCCCCCCCGGAGCTGTTTAATAAATTATTTTAAAAACCTGTGTAGTGTTTTATTATTGACACTTTTTCCCTAGGTGAATGGGTAGGGGTACCATGTATCCCATACTCATTCACATAGGGTGGGGGTCGGGATCTGGGGGCCCTCTTATAGGGGGCTCCCAGATTCCGATAAGCCCCCCGCCCGCAGACCCCGACAACCAACGGCCAGGGTTGTCGGGAAGAGGCCCTTGTCCTCATCAACATGGGGACAAGGTGCTTTGTGGTGGGGGGGCCCCGCAGGGCCCCCCATGTTGAGGGCATGCGGCCTGGTATGGTTCAGGAGGGGGCACTCGCTCGTCCCCACCCCCTTTCCTGACCGGCCGGGCTGCGTTCTCGGATCGGGGTCTGGTATGGATTTTAGGGGGGACCCCACACCGTTTTTTTGGCATAGGGGCTTCCCTTTATAATCCATACCAGACCTAAGGGCCTGGTATGACCCGTGACGGGGCTCGCAAGGTGTCAATCTCGCTGATAAAAGCGGCAAGATTGACTTCCTTTTCTAGTCCCGTCGTACCCAAGTCACGTTCAAAATGAACAGACTTGTCCGTGTGTGGGCAAGTCCGTTCATTCTGAAAGTCCGCCGTAACTCCGGCGAAAGTCCGTCGGAAAGACGGGCGGGCCCAGCCCGCCGGAAAGTCAGGTCGTGTGTGGGCGAGCCCGTTCGTCAGAAAGTCTGCCGGACCAAGTATGCCAGAAAGTCCGCTCGTGTGTACGTGGCATAAGACTGGGATGCCATTAAAGTTCATGTGCGTGTAAAGGCAGGCGCCCCAATACTTTTGGTAATATAGTGTAAATACGTAATACGGTCGGCAAGTGGTCAACTAAAATAACTCTGGGTAATTCCCTTTGTCTTGTTCCATACAACAGTTCTTACTTCTGTCTGATTCACTGATTCTGTTGGTAGCCAGAGATCATGTGATCTAGATTGCCTTAACTTGAAGTCCAATGATAATTCTTGGGAGCAGCAGCCTATTTAGCAAGGGGTGCAACAAACAATGAGCTTCATTTATTTTTTTCTCTTTTGATTTATTATATATGCAATTAAGTGTGTTTTGTTATATCTGTTGCAATATATGATTTTTATTTTTTTTTTACAAAACTGGAATTTTAATAAGGGCACACATAATGGTAATTTACTTATACAGTACATAAAATTATCCTTTGAGCAAAAGATATACAGTAACAAAGTAGATACTTACACTCCTCGAGCTCGGTAAACTGAGAACATTTATCCAGCAAGCTCAGATAAAGATCACAGAACATTCTGATATGTGGCGATTAAGTTAGGAGATGATTACGCTAAGAAAACACATTGCAAAGTCCCCCAAAAATCCTTTCTTTGTGGTTTATTTTGTCACTTGTTTCAACAGAGGAGATTGTATAGCAGCAAAGCGCTGAGGAAAGGTCTTCATAACACGGTATGTGGAGCTTGGGAAAACAAGAGAGATTCTCTCAAGTATTAAATTGAACTCATAATGCTTGAACTCGGTGAAGAAAGTTTTCCATGCTAAATCGCCAACTTTCTTCGAAAAAACTCAAACAATATCTATACGATAGGAGGGGTCGGGGGGGGGGGGGGGGGGTTCTTTTGGCTGACAAAGAAGCATATTGTTCTGATTAGGGCTCCGGATAAAGAATGGCAATTAAAGGAGATGGACTACAGAGAGAACTAAGTCACACAATAGGATGAAGCAAATAAAACACATATACGTTATTTAAAGGGCAGTTCCATGTTATACCAAAAAGTCAGAAGAGTTGAATAGAAGGAATGTTTATGATAATTATTACTTCTATTTATGGCCCAGGTATTTAGATTTTCTGTTTGGCTTTAGTGACTTCTCCATCCTCTTCTTGAATCTTGTTGGGGTGAAGGTTCCTTAGAGGTTTAGCCCCTTGTCTCAAACTGGGGTTACTAGTAAATTTAGCTAGTTGGGTTTTCTCCTAAGCCTGGTTTAGCTGTGGTTCCTCCCTTCTGTCAACAAGTGGTACTGTTGCCTTTGGCATTAGTATGATAAGCTACAGCAGGGGTCTCCAAACTTACTAAACAAAGGGCCAGTTTATTGTCCTTCAGACTTTAGGGGGGCCTAATTGTGTCCAGCGGGAGAGGAAATATTCCTGGCATCAAGTGAGAGTAAACATCGTAATATTTGGTATTAGGGGTGGAATAGTGCTCCATCTGTGGTATCATAGGGAGGAATGGTGCCCCATTATTGGTGTCACTGGGAGGAATAGTGCCCCAAGGGCCGGATAAAGGCATTCAAAGGTCCGCATCCGGCCCTGGGCCACAGTTTGGAGACCACTGAGCTACAGTGAAGCTTAGTTATGAATATGCATATTTCTCTCAGCCAATCAGTATGAGATTCATTGTCACTGAGCAACCTGGGAGAGAGTATATATTTGGGCGAAGTCATGTCATCTGGGTCCTCCCACCCAGACCTTGGTCTGGAGTGGATGTGGGAGGAACAGATGCATTGGATGAGGCTTGGAGTCTAAGGCCTGACCATGTGCTTGAGGCTCGGTTGGAGAGCCTGTTTATTGCCTGAAGGCACTAGGGAGGCTTTGCCAGAGGGAGCCTAGTCATTGCCTGGAGGCATGAGGGAGGCTCTGCCAGAGGGAGCCTGGTTGTTGCCTGGAGGCACATTGGAGACTCTGCCAGAGGGAGCCTGGTTGTTGCCTGGAGGCACATTGGAGGCTCTGCCAGAGGGAGCCTGGTTGTTGCCTGGAGGCACATTGGAGGCTCTGCCAGAGGGAGCCTGGTTGTTTCCTGGAGGCAAGAGGAAAGGGAAGGAGTTCTGAGATGGAGTACCAGAGGTTACGCTTCCATAAGTCAGGGACTGTGTAGAGGCTGCAAAAGCATCAAGAGGGACTCATGGAAGGCAACCCTGCACGGTCCTGTGAGTTTTTGGTTGCTATTGGAGACAGCAGTTGCTACATAAGTACAGAACGTGGGGTGCTGGCCTAAGGCCCTTGTTCTGCACTGCTGTCTACCTGGTTGATTTTTGTTTTTTGGAGTCTGCTAATCTGTCAGCCTACTGTCCTAAGGGTGTCCTGTGCCCTAACCCTCTCTCCCTGCATTTTTGTTTTTGTAAACAATAAACTAACCTTGTTTATTTTAAAAGTGACTGGCACCCATCTTTCCTGCAATGTTTCACACCCACTATGCCTAAGAACCAGCACCCTGAGGTGAAATGTCAGCCCTCCCAGATACCAGGGGTCAGGGGGGTGCTACAGGGGGAATGTGATGCCCATTTAAGATTTGGGTTTATATAAGTGTAGCACCCTCTTGGATAGATTGCTAGAAAGTTAGGTGAATTTAGTTCTTTTTGGCTTCTCTGTAATCATTGAAGCAGCTGTTGATTTCTTTGGGCTGTTCTGGATCTCAAAGGCTGCAAGTGTGATTGCTTCCTCCTACATTCTAGAGGTTTCTAGAACACAAAGGGGCTGAAAGATTCCTATAGACAGCCTGAAAATGTATTATAATGCAGCCAGTCCCTGGGGAGGTTTGATCAGTAGGTGGCTGGAAAGCAACATTAATAGTCTGAGGCCTGGAGCAGCCCTGTTCTGGTCCTGCTGGAGAAGTCCCACAGCCTCAGGGGCTCTGACCCTCTGAGGCAGTTTTACTGATGTTCATTGAAGTCCCAATTGTGGCAGAGCTGTAGAGCCTATTCCTAATCATCTTTGACACTAATGAAAGCCCCCCCACCCCAAGGACCTGGCCTGGAGGACTCATTGAAGAGTGTCAGGTGGAAGTTGCATGTTGTGCAGCTGTCCTGTGGCATTGTGAGTATTAATCCCCCTACTGAAAAGTGTCTGGTGGAAGCAAAGAACTGTGTTGTTGTCCTGAAGCTTAGAGATGTCTGGAGGAAACTGAGGAGTTCAGCTGTCCTGGAGAGGCATTGTGAGGGTAGACCTGAGCTCAAGTTCCAAGAGGCTGTGTGCAATTTTGAAGGATAAGTGTCGGCAGTAGTTCTTGTTGAGACAGCTCTTACAGGGTACTATGAGGAGAAAAGGTTTGGGACTTTATTTGAAGCCATAGCCTGGTAAGGTCATGTGCCTTCACCCCTGTCAATATGAAAGAAGGAGCAAGGGGGTTCTTATAAATTCCACCCCCTTGCTCCTTCTTTCAGTTCTTACAGGGTGACATTTCTGGCCATTCCTCTTAACCCTTGGCAGAAAGACTGTTCAGAGAAGCCTAGCCTAGTCAAGAGTGTTCTCCTGTTGCTATGCAGCATGTCTTGAGTATCCCATACCACCCTCAGCCCTCTCCCAACCCAAGTTCTACAAGCAATAATCTACAGAAATACAACCCCTAAACTGTTTATTGGAGCCAGAGTAAACAGATTGTTACTTGTGTGACTGGTGGCCTCTTCACTGTTTGGGAAAGAACCAGTTCAAATCAGCGGTGCATACTAGCTCATTATGCCTTTGTCTTACAGTGTTTTTTTGGGGGGGGGGGGGGGGGGTTGGGTTTACAACCACCTTAAAGCCCCCTCCTTTTTTGAAGTCTACTGGCAGGTCACATTATGTGCTAGATCCTTTCCGTCTTTGGTCTTCCACCGGCTGCGATTTGTCCATGGTGATTTGGGGATGGAGAGATGACAATGGCACCACTTTCCACATCTACATACTTAGATTGCAGGGCGCAGTGCTCAGGGGACAGGGACATGATGCCCAGCATGCATAGTCTTTCCTTCATTCTGTGATGAGTGACGTTGGACATTCAACCCTGAAGACTGAGGGCATCTTGTGGCAAAGAAGAGATACTGCCAAGGACAGCTCAGGATTAAAGGTGAGTATTACAGCCAGAACACATTCATAAATATATATAAATTAGCCTGGAGTTGAGCTTTAAGGAGAAAAAAAAATACTTGGCACTCATGGCATATATAGCCAACATTTCTTTGGAAAGTTACTGACCACCATCAAATGTTCCCAATTTGTTTAAACACTCAGCTTACATCTGATTGCTTTTATAAGCAGCCATGTTTCGCTGTTTAAACTTTCATTGCCCCAAGCCTCTCCATTTTAAGGTCTTTGAACATCGGAGGTACATGTGTATATTTATCCATGTGTATGTACACACAAACATATTTTTGGCACCACTTTTCCTGGGCTGGTAGGGGCCCTATCTGAGGACACTTTGAACTAATTTCCATTATGTATGTAAAGTTAATTTCAACACTTCTTTCGTGGACCAGCATTACCTCTGAAGTGTTTTATTGATGTGCTAACTACTAGTTCATTTGTCCTCATTAGCTTTGATATAAAAAAAAGTAATTTATACTATAATGATTAAAGCTTGGATGGAAGCATATAAATTGAGCAAGCCTAAAATTAGAGGTAAACAGGGAACGGTACATTGGATACCAAGCTGGATGCGTTATTAAATACACATTAACCTCAAAAATTTTATTTCCCTAATTGTGTCCAGAGCTGGGAGAAGAATACACTGGATACAGTTTTATATTAACCCTCTGCACGGCTTATGTGCAAAACCATGGCTGAGGATGTGCTCTTCTTGGTTTGTTTCTCTCTATAAATTTACATTTATAAACCTTAAGGTGGACCTTTTCATATGTTCACAATTACAATGAATTGCTGACATGGCACAATATACAGCTACAGCAACATTTTTCAGATAAGCTCCACTTTTTATCATTGAAAAGCAGGGGCGTTGCTAGGTCTACAAAAGATCTGGGGCTAGAGCCCATAGCAGTGTAGTAAAGAAAGTCATACGCTTGGGTGGGCATACACATGTATATAGAGTAATATACGTGTGTGTGTGTGTATCCCCAGAGAGCCCCCCCCCCCCACTTACATCAAGGTCCCCAGAGAGCTCCCCCTTTACATCAGGGTCCCCAGAGAGCCCCCCCCTTACATCAGGGTCCCCAGACAGCCCCCCTTTTCATCAGGGTCCCCAGAGACCCTCCCCCTTTTATCAGGGTCCTCAGAGACCCTCCCCCTTAAAATCGGGGTCCCCAGAGAGCCTCCCCCTTAAAATCAGGGTCCCCAGGGAACCTTCCCATTAGCATCAGGGTCCCCAGAGAGCCCCCCACTTACATCAGGGTCCCCAGAGAGCCTCCCCTCCCCCTTGGGGACTCCTGCAAATACTCGGGGCTATGGGCCCCAGATTCCGGGCTATAGCTCCAAAAGCCACCCGCTAGCAACGCCACTGTTGAAAAGCCATTCTTAAACTCTCATCCAGTGACTTTGCCTAGGCTAAGACAATGTCATCAATCTGCTGCCGGTAGGAGGAAGCATTTCCTCAATCTCCTCTCCCCAGTGATCCGACTGCAACATTGTAACTTTGTAGTAAGTCAGGGTCCATGCACATCGGCTTAAAAGAACACTGTTTCTAGAGGAGTATAGAGTTTTGCCTGTAGAAGCAGCTCAATGTTATCCTATGTGTGCATGCACATTAGGATGTTTAGAGGCATATTTTAAGCTCAGTGTTTAGAGCAGTGGTCTCCAAACTGTGGCCTGGGGCCAGATGCAGACCTTTGCTTGCTTTTATCCAGGCTTCGAGAGACTATTTTTAATCCACTGGTACCAATAATGGGGCATAATTCCCCTAACTGACACCAATGAACGGGCACAATTCCTCCCAATGACATCAATGATGGTCCACCATTTCTCCCAATTACACCAACAATGGGGCCTAATGACACCAATGATGGGACACAATTCCTCCCAATGACACCAACGAAGGGGTGCAATTCCTTTCAATAACACCAATGATGGGGCACAATTTCTCCCTCTAACACCAAAGATGGGGCATTGTTTTTTCCCACAGACATTGGGACCTTTTCTACTTCCAATGGCCACAGTCAGGCCCTCCTAAACTCTGAAGGATAGTAAACTGGCCCCTTGTTTAGAAAGTTTGGAGACCCCTGGTTTAGAGGCAGAGAAAAATCATTCTGGTTTGTGTTTTTGAAAGCAATTTTTTGGCAGAAAAAAATTCTCCTAAACACCTGAACCAAAACACCATATAAACTTTTTTTTCTGATAAAAGAACTGGTGTTTTTTAAGCCCAGTGTGCACAGACTCTCAAGATGAAATGTTGCCACAGGGCCTGATCTGTGTTAGATATTTAACTGCACAGACACCAGGATTCACATAATGACAATGGTGGTCTTAGCACTGAAGCACTATCTAGATCAGTGGTCATCAACCCTGTCCTCTAACAGGCCAGGTTTTATGTATTAGCTTGGGGTAATTCAGACTAGAATACTGTAATCACTGAGCAGCAAATTATATCACTTTTGATGTATTTCAGTTATCTTGCAAACCTGGCCTGTTAGTGGGCCCTGAAGACCGGGTTGATGACCACTGGTCTAGATAGATAGAGAGATAGATAGATAGATAGATAGATAGATAGATAGATAGATAGATAGATAGATAGATAGATAGATAGATAGTAGCCTCGTAATATGCAACTGGGACAAGACAGAAAACAACATTTTTGAATGGTGTCAAGTGGTAATTGGAGAAGCATTCTACATGTCTCAGTGCTGGTCATCAAGAGACAAAAGTGGTGCCCACTGCTAGACATCACATAAAGTCTCTAACTTCTCACATGCCTTAGGATTGAATAACGTATAATATAGGTCGCGACTCTTGAGTTTGGCCAAAAGGTATGTCTACCACTGCATGATTGTGTTATCTCTAAGCTGGCATCTACGTTCAGAAGGTAAATGGAACAGATGATGATCTGAAATCCCAAAGGTGCTTACTAGGGTTGAGGTCAGGGCTCTGTGCAGATCACTTGGGTTCCTCAACACTAATATCATCAAACCATGTCTTTATGGAGCTGAAACTGATGTTGGATGAAAAAAACCTGGCTCCCCATTGACATTCCAATCTATCCCAAAGGTGTTCATTAGGGTTGAAGTCAATACTCTGTGCAGGCATTTTGTGTTCCTCCACACCAAACTGTTAAAACCATCTCTTTATAGAGCATTCCAATCCTCCCCAAAGGTGTTCAGTTGGGTTGAAGTCAGGACTCTACGCAGGCAACTTAAGTTCCTCCACACTAATCTCATCAAACCATGTCCTCACAGAGCTAAAACTGATGTTGGATGGAAAGACTTGGCTCACAATTGGCACTCAAATCCCAAAGATGTTCAGTAGGGTTGATGTGAGGACTCTGTGCAGGCCTTTTGCGTTCCTCCACACCAAACTGGTCAAACCATGTCATTAAAGAGCTGGAACTGATGTTAGATGAAAAGAACTGGCTCACCATCATCATTCCAATCTATCCCAAAGATGTCTAGTACTACTGAAGACAGGACTCTTGAGTTCTCACACACCAAACCCGTCTTTATCGACCTGGCTTTGTACACATGAGCACAGTCATACTGAAACAGAACGTTTTCTTTTCAAAATTTTACTAAAAGGTTGGATTGGCAAAATTGTCTTAATGTCTGGATAAACTATTCTGATTATTGTCTCCAATGCAAAATCAAGCTGGTCAATGAGAATTTGATACATGATCTTATACTCCCAAAGAATTTGCCCCTATCCAGTAGTGCTTGCTTCTACTTTTGAATTTAGTTAGTTTCTATGCATAGTAGCACGGGGTTGCCATTTTGTTGGCTAGTAACCAAATGTTCAGCAAGTGTATGCTTGGTTAAATTGGCTCATCCCTCCATATATATTGAGTATGGGACAGAAAATGGTAATGTACATATATGGGTATGTATTTGCAAGTATTCCTGATATGTTCTCACACATTTACACGTTTAGATATATAGATAAAGAAGGGGCCAAGGGGGTGCCACATCCATATGAAATTGCTAATGAAAAAGGGGGGACGTTGGAGCGGACTTTATAGGTACCAGAAAAGGAATACAAAATATTATTAGGAAAATAATTAATTTATTATACAAAGATATAAACAATTGACAATATAACATTAAAAACAAATATAAACAACTGACAATATAACATTAAAAACAAATATTTGTTTTTAATGTTATATTGTCAATTGTTTATATCTTTGTATAATCAATTAATTATTTTCCTAATAATATTTTGTATTCCTTTTCTGGTACCTATAAAGTCCGCTCAAACATTTACGCGTACATAAGGGTGAGTGTCTGCACATAATCAATAGACAACAACTCATCACTAAGTTGGATTCAAGTTCTCAAGACCCATTTCACCAGGACCTAGATTTACTGTTCATGAATGTTAACTGGTTAAAATATGTACCAGATGAGCGTGCATAATAAAATGATGAAATAACATTTCAAGAACAAGCAGAAATTGATGGTTTCTATGATAGATCAAGGCAGTTTAGAATCCGTTTGATTTGGAAGTGCTGAAGTGCCCACAATTTAGCACCAACATCAAACTAAATTCTTTGAGTCAACCAGAAGCAACTCTTTACCTGAAAGAACACTTAATAAGCCCTTATTTATCCTCACATAACCTTATAGTCACCACACTGCATTCCGTAGACTCTTTTACCACTGGCCAAGTTGTGGCTTCCAGTTTCACAGTCTTACTGGGAGAGTAGAGTATCATTTCCCTTAACTTGTAAAAAAAAAAGTGACACAAATATGGCTGTTTGTGTACAGACCTGGGTAGGGATGTAGATAGATCAGGTGGGGATTAAAGAGGTGCCATTTGAGTCTGTTAAAGCCAGGCCCATAAAAAAAAAAACTGCAGTCCTTTATGTAAAAACAAACTTAATTAAATGGTATTCCCATACTTTCAACAGCCATTGACATGCACAGGGGATTGAATATTCAGCTCACCTAGTCATAAGTTTGCTTCCCTGTAAACTGCTGAAGGGTTCTGGAGTTAAAAAATGGTCAATTTGTTCGTTTATTAGCCAATGGTAACAATCTTGTTGTTCAGCTTATTTTAAAAAGATTATTTCAAAGTTCGAAATAATGAATATGATGGGGATTGACATCTTTTCAGTTCAAATATACCTTTATTCAAAAGTTTTTTTTTAAAGTATGTGAGATAGAAGGTAGATACCAGATATACTCGAGTATAAGCCGACCCCAATATAAGCAGAGGCACCTAATTTTACCACAAAAAACTGGGAAAACGTATTGACTCAAGTATAAGCCTAGGGTGTCCATGTGCATGCCTCACTGTGTCCATGCCTCACTGTGCCCATGCCTCACTGTGTCCATGCCTCACTGTGCCCATGCCTCACTGTGCCCATGCCTCCCTGTGTCCATGCCTCACTGTGCCCATGCCTCACTGTGTCCATGCCTCACTGTGCCCATGCCTCACATGCCTCACTGTGCCCATACCTCACTGTACCCATGCCTCACTGTGTCCATGCCTCATTGTGCCCATGCCTCACTGTGCCCATGCCTCACATGCCTCACTGTGCCCATGCCTCACATGCCTCACTGTGCCCATGCCTCACTGTGCCCATTCTCCCTACCTGATCTCCAGCGCTGTGTCCATCTGCAGCTTTACTATCTCCCGGCGCTGTGACATGCTTGCAGTCAGTCTAGTCGATGGCCGTCCAGTGTAACTAAGCCCCGCCTCCGCCTCCTCCCCATCCCTCGTCCATGACGAAACACTGATTCAGTTCTTCAAAGCAGTGAGTCAGTGTCCTGCCTATCACAGGCGAGGACGAGGAGGAAGCGGAGGCGGCACTTTGTTACACTGGACGGCTGTCCACTAGACTGACGTCACAGCGCCAGGAGATCAGGCGCACGAGGCTGAAGATGGACACAGACTCGAGTATAAGCCAAGGGGGGCATTTTCAGCACAAAAAAAATGTGCTGAAAAACTCGGCTTATACTCGAGTATATACGGTAAGTAACAAGTAATAATTTGGAATTCCACGTGAAATGACTTATAGAAAACCGTGGTCGGTGCATAACCAAGGAGAAAACGAAAACAGGACCAAGGGTACATGAGCATACATTCAAGAAACATTTCAGACCATCCAGTTGTAGGCAGGTGCAATTTGTTTTCTCCACTGGACGTGGCGATCAATCACAGCGGCAGTGCAGAGGGAGAGGAAGTCAGGAGGAACATGGTTCCTCTAAGGCACTGGTAGGCAACCCTAAAGAGGTGGAGATCTATCTGAACAACATGGGAGAAGTCAAAGATGACCAGGCACAGTGTCACCTCCTCACACCTGATTTAAAACCTCTAATTGCCGTACTACCGTGTCACAATCACGTGCATTGCACGGCAATCATGGGTTTAAATCAGCTTCATACTGATCTGAAGATCTCTTCTTTCCTGCTGTTGGCACCACTCTGGAGACCACTAGATGGGATAAGAGGTGGAGTGCAGTTGGTATCGCTCCGCATGGGACAGGAGCCGGCACTACAGAGGAGGCATCAGCTTATGCGGCTCTCCCTCTTACAGTTTCACATTTACAAGTCATCCCTCTTCATTGCACACTGTTTGATGCTCTGGGATGGCGGGTCAGCAAGCCCAGACCACAATCTACTGGTAGGCTGCAATCTAATGCCGCGTACACACGGTCGGACTTTTCAGCCACAAAAGTCCAACGGACGCTGACGGACTAAAGCTGGCTGGTAATCCGATCGTGTGTGGGCTTCTCCGGACTTTCAACTGACTTTTTCAGCCTCAAATCCGACGGACTTTAGATTTGAAACATGCTTCAAATCTTTCCGTCAAACTCGAGTCCGGTCGAAAAATCCGCTCGTCTGTATGCTAGTCCGACGGACAAAAACCCACGCTAGGGCAGCTATTGGCTACTGGCTATGAACTTCCTTATTTTAGTCCGGTGTACGTCACCACGTAAGAATTCGACGGACTTTTGTGTGATCGTGTGTAGGCAAGTCTGTTCGTTAGAAAGTCCGCCGCAAGTCCGTCGAAAGTCCGCCAAAAGTCCGCCGGAAGTCTGTCGGACAGGCTGTCGGACTTTTGTAGCTGAAAAGTCCGACCGTGTGTACGCCCCATAATGGTTGCTGACCCCCACTCTAAGGTTTCCTGAGTCACCAGGTCAGTGATCTGGTTGTATGCTGGCCACTCATGTAAATCAGGTGGCAATCTTAGGTGTGACAGAGTCTATTTAAGACCCTGGATCCTGGGTTTGGCACGCATTCACATGTGGGAAATGTAGGGACTGATTACCTGTCTGCCAGGGACAGTATTGGGGGCAGGGGAAGGTTCTAGATGAGTATGGAAAGCTTAGGGTTCTGCATTCTCCTTGGACACCTTCATGTTTGGGCTTGGAACGGCCAGGCCGCATTACACCCCCCCCCCCAGACAGACGTTGTTGGTTCACTGAAACCAACTCCACTGCACGCTGTTGGTATCTATGAGTGTCGGGCCTCCTTCCACCAGGTTGGTTGTGAACTGTTTTGCCTTTATTTAAAATCAAGTTCTGTGTTTTGCAACTGGACTGTGTGTGTGTCATTGCTAGCACACCATGCTTCATCCATCCACACACTGAGTACCACATCCCCTCATAGTTGGTTAATTTTACATCAACTCTCTGCATTCTTTCATAAAATTAAACATGACCCTTATATCTTTTCTAAGCTTACATCCCTGGAAAACTTTCTTTCATACTCCTCTATAGGGATGAGCTTCGTGTTCGAGTCGAACCCATGTTCGACTCGAACATCGGCTGTTCGACCGTCCGTCGAATTGCGAACGTTATGGGCCGTTCGCGCCAAATTCATGTGGCGCGTCACGGCCCATAATTCACTGCGGCATCGCAGTGCATTGCTGGCTGATGATTGGCCAAGCATGCACTATGACCCGCATGCTTGGCCAATCACAGCGCCGTCAGTAGAGAGAGCTGTAATTGGCCAAAGCCAGGGTGGCTTTGGGCAATTATGGCTCAGGGGATTTAGTACACGCCCCACACTATATAAGGCCGCCTGCACGGCGGCCCTGTGTAGTGTGTTCCGGTGTGCTGAGAGATAGAGAGAGAGACAGACAGTGTCATTTGATTTGAGTTAGATAGATTAGGCTAGATCTGTTCCTGCTATTTACATTTAGTGCAGTGCGTCCTGCTCACAGTGTTCAGCTAGATCCGTTCCTGTTATTTACATTTAGTGCAGTCAGTGCGTCCTGCTCACAGTGTTCAGCTAGATCCGTTCCTGTTATTTACATTTAGTGCAGTGCGTCCTGCTCACAGTGTTCAGCTAGATCCGTTCCTGTTATTTACATTTAGTGCAGTCAGTGCGTCCTGCTCACAGTGTTCAGCTAGATCCGTTCCTGCTATTTACATTTAGTGCAGTGCGTCCTGCTCACAGTGTTCAGCTAGATCCGTTCCTGCTATTTACATTTAGTGCAGTCAGTGCGTCCTGCTCACAGTGTTCAGCTAGATCCGTTCCTGCTATTTACATTTAGTGCAGTGCGTCCTGCTCACAGTGTTCAGCTAGATCCGTTCCTGCTATTTACATTTAGTGCAGTGCGTCCTGCTCACAGTGTTCAGCTAGATCCGTTCCTGCTATTTACATTTAGTGCAGTGCGTCCTGCTCACAGTGTTCAGCTAGATCCGTTCCTGCTATTTACATTTAGTGCAGTGCGTCCTGCTCACAGTGTTCAGCTAGATCCGTTCCTGCTATTTACATTTAGTGCAGTCAGTGCGTCCTGCTCACAGTGTTCAGCTAGATCCGTTCCTGCTATTTACATTTAGTGCAGTGCGTCCTGCTCACAGTGTTCAGCTAGATCCGTTCCTGCTATTTACATTTAGTGCAGTCAGTGCGTCCTGCTCACAGTATTCAGCTAGATCTGTTCCTGCTATTTACATTTAGTGCAGTGCGTCCTGCTCACAGTGTTCAGCTAGATCTGTTCCTGCTATTTACATTTAGTGCAGTCAGTGCGTCCTGCTCACAGTGTTCAGCTAGATCCGTTCCTGCTATTTACATTTAGTGCAGTGCGTCCTGCTCACAGTGTTCAGCTAGATCCGTTCCTGCTATTTACATTTAGTGCAGTGCGTCCTGCTCACAGTGTTCAGCTAGATCTGTTCCTGCTATTTACATTTAGTGCAGTGCGTCCTGCTCACAGTGTTCAGCTAGATCTGTTCCTGCTATTTACATTTAGTGCAGTGCGTCCTGCTCACAGTGTTCAGCTAGATCCGTTCCTGCTATTTACATTTAGTGCAGTGCGTCCTGCTCACAGTGTTCAGCTAGATCTGTTCCTGCTATTTACATTTAGTGCAGTGCGTCCTGCTCACAGTGTTCAGCTAGATCCGTTCCTGCTATTTACATTTAGTGCAGTCAGTGCGTCCTGCTCACAGTGTTCAGCTAGATCCGTTCCTGCTATTTACATTTAGTGCAGTCAGTGCGTCCTGCTCACAGTGTTCAGCTAGATCCGTTCCTGCTATTTACATTTAGTGCAGTCAGTGCGTCCTGCTCACAGTGTTCAGCTAGATCTGTTCCTGCTATTTACATTTAGTGCAGTCAGTGCGTCCTGCTCACAGTGTTCAGCTAGATCCGTTCCTGCTATTTACATTTAGTGCAGTGCGTCCTGCTCACAGTGTTCAGCTAGATCCGTTCCTGCTATTTACATTTAGTGCAGTCAGTGCGTCCTGCTCACAGTGTTCAGCTAGATCCGTTCCTGCTATTTACATTTAGTGCAGTCAGTGTGTCCTGCTCACAGTGTTCAGCTAGATCCGTTCCTGCTATTTACATTTAGTGCAGTGCGTCCTGCTCACAGTGTTCAGCTAGATCCGTTCCTGTTATCTTCCTACTGACAGGCAGGCTTGTCTGGTTACAGTATATAAAGCTACCTGAAGAAAATTACAGGTGTTCTATCCCAGCTTAGTGCAGCTACAGGCCATTAGTATGTCTGGAAGGCCAAGAAGGAGAGGCAAACAGTCACAAGCCAATAAGAGAGGGCAAGCAGGCTCTGTGTCTAGTGCTGGTCGTGGAGACGGTGCATCCTCATCAGCACGTGGCCATGGGACACGCTTGGCCTTTTTTTCGGCAGCTGGCCGTGTTGAGCCGCAACATGCGGAAGACTTGGTCGAGTGGATGACCAAGCCGTCCTCATCCTCCTGGCAAAGCAGCGGCCTCTTCCCTCAGCTCAATGTCATCAGTGACTCCTTCCCTAGCTCCACCATGTCCTCCTGAGGATTCCCTCGAACAGTGTTGGGTACATGCTCCAGGAGGATGCCCAGCGTTTGGAAGGCTCTGATGATGATACTGAGCTCGATGAAGGCAGTAACATGAGCACGGACAGAGGGGGTGCCCAAGAAGGACAGCAATCTGGCAGTCATGCTCCCCCTGCTGCAGCATACTGCCAGGTTTGCTCCAGTGATGAGGAGGGAGGGGATGATGAGGTCACTGACTCAACGTGGGTGCCTGATAGGAGAGAGGAGGAGGACGAGGCAGGATGCCCTCCAGGGGCCAGCCTAAGGGCAGCACATTGACTGCATCACACCCCAAAGCTCCACATGTGCAGGGCGCTGCAGTCTCTGCGCATTATTCAAAAAGTTGTTTGGTGTGGGCCTTTTTTGAGACGAGTGCATCAGATCGCACCGCTGCTATTTGCAACATATGTCTCAAGCGTATCTCGTGTGGCCAAAACATCTCCCGCTTGGGTACCACATGCTTGACCAGACATATGTTGACCTGCCATGCAGTTCGTTGGCAAGCATATCTAAAAGACCCACACCAAAGAACAAAGAGGATCTCTCCTTGCTCCTCATCAGCTGAGATTTCCAACCCCACTAGACCTTCAGTCCTCTCTGAGACCTGCAGTGAGAGGAATGAAGGTGTAGAATTAGGTGTGTCACAGCCAAGTACTTGTGGGCAATCTGCTTTTGGTACACTGACGTCAGATTGTACCAGGCAAATTTCCCTGCCCCAGCTGCTGCACCGCCGAAAGAAGTTTGCTCCCAGCCATCCACATGCCCAGCGGTTGAATGCTAGCTTGGCAAAATTGCTAGCACTTCAACTGCTGCCTTTTCAGTTGGTAGACTCTGCCCCCTTCCGTGAGTTTGTGGAATGTGCGGTTCCTCAGTGGCAGGTACCCAAACGCCACTTTTTCTCACGGAAGGCGATTCCGGCTCTCTACCGGCATGTGGAAGGCAATGTCCATGCCTCGCTGGACAGGGCGGTCAGCGGTAAGGTGCATATTACCGCTGACTCATGGTCCAGCAGGCATGGACAGGGACGTTACTTAAGTTTCACGGCGCATTGGGTGACTCTGCTGGCAGCTGGGAAGGATGCAGGACAAGGTGCAGTAGTGTTGGAGGTTGTTCCGCCACCACGCCTCCAAAATGCTGATTGTGACACACCTCTCTCCTCCACCCCCTCCTCTTCTTCTTCCTCCATGGCCTCTTCCTCAGAACCAGCGGTGCTCCGTAGGCGTTCAAGGGGCTACGCAAGTACGCAGGCCAAAAGATGCCATGCGGTGCTTGAGCTGGTGTGCTTGGGGGACAGGAGCCACACTGGGGCAGAGGTTCTGTCAGCTCTGCAGGGGCAGGTTCAGAGGTGGTTGACGCCACGCCAACTTAAGGCAGGAATGGTGGTTTGCGACAATGGCACCAACCTCCTCTCTGCCCTCCGACAGGGACAACTGACCCATGTGCCCTGTTTGGCTCACGTCCTTAACTTGGTGGTGCAGCGGTTCTTGGGCAGGTACCCGGGCTTACAGGATGTCCTGAGGCAGGCCAGGAAAGTCTGTGTGCATTTCCGCCGGTCATATAATGCCAGTGCTCGGCTGACGGACCTCCAAAAAGGAGTTTAACCTGCCCAAGAACCGCCTAATCTGTGACATGCCCACCAGGTGGAACTCAACGTTGGCCATGCTGCAGCGGCTGCACACGCAGCAGAGGGCCATCAATGAGTACCTGTGCGACTATGGCACCAGGACAGGGTCAGGGGACCTTGGTTTTTTTTCCCCACGCCAGTGGGCCATGATCAGGGATGCATGCACTGTCCTGTCACCATTCGAGGAGGCCACAAGGATGGTGAGCACTGACAGTGCATGCATCAGTGACACTGTCCCCCTTGTCCACCTGTTGGAGCACACGCTGCGTGGAATAATGGACAGGGCACTTGAGGCAGAACAGAGGCAGGAAGAGGAGGACTTCCTTAGCTCTCAAGGCCCCCTTTATCCAGACAGTGTTCCTGCGTGCCCGCCGATCACACAGGAAGAGCATGAGAAGGAGGAGGAGGAGGAGGAAGATTGTGTCAGTATGGAGGTGGAGCCTGGCACTCAGCATCAGCAGTCTTTAAGGGATCAGTCCCAAGGAACACATGGACTTGTACGTGGCTGGGAGGAGGTGGCTGCGGACGTTGTTGTCCTTAGTGACCCAGAGGACTCCGGACCGAATGCCTCAGCAAACCTACGCTGCATGGTCTCCCTGATCCTGCAAAGCCTGCGTAAGGATCCTCGTATTCGTGGTATCAAGGAGAAGGACCAATACTGGCTGGCAACCCTCCTTAATCCACGTTACAAGGGTAAGGTTGCGGACCTTATCTTGCCATCGCAGAGGGAGCAGAGGATGAAACATCTTCGGGAGGCCTTGCAGAAAGGTCTGTGCAACGCGTTCCCAGAGACTGGGAGGTTACAAACTCCTGTTTCTGGACAACGTGTTGCTGAGGCTTCGGTCAGTCAAAGAAGGAGCGGTGGAGAAGGTGGCCGTCTGACCGATGCGTTCAGACAATTTTTTGGTCCGCAGCCCCAAGGTATGATCGGTTCCAGCAACCATCGCCAGCGTCTGTTTTACATGGTGCAGGAATACCTAGGGGCAAGATCAGACTTGGACACCTTTCCCACCGAAAATCCTCTGGGTTACTGGGTCTTGAGGATGGATCACTGGCCAGAGCTTGCACAGTATGCAATTGAGCTACTGGCCTGTCCTGCATCCAGCGTTCTTTCGGAACGCACATTCAGTGCTGCTGGAGGCGTGGTAACCGATCACAGGGTGCGTCTGTCCACTGACTCGGTCGATCGGCTGACCTTCATAAAAATTAATCAGTCTTGGATCACCACCAGCTACCAAGCACCTGATGCTGATGTAACTGAATAATTTTTTTCAGACCCCTTCAAAGACTGCCTATGCTGATGCTGAGTGACTATCCCTGAGTAATTATCCTCTTCCTCCTCAATCATCACGCTGATAGCTTGTAAGAACATTTTTGGTTCTGGGCGCCACCACCAGTGCCTAAGGCACAATTTTTCAGCCCCTGTTTAACAGGGGCGTGTAATTACAATTTTTGATGTAATACTTTGCAGCAGGGCTCGTTCCTGCATTCCAACTAGAGTGTCTGTGAGGGGTTGCAGTGTTGTGGCACCAGCACCAGTGCCTAAGGCCCAATTTTTCTGCCCCTGTCTAACAGGGGCGTGTAATTACAATTTTTGATGCAATACTTTGCAGCAGGGCTCGTTCCTGCATTCCAACTAGAGTGTCTGTGAGGGGTTGCAGTGTTGTGGCACCAGCACCAGTGCCTAAGGCCCAATTTTTCTGCCCCTGTCTAACAGGGGCGTGTAATTACAATTTTTGATGCAATACTTTGCAGCAGGGCTCGTTCCTGCGTTCCAACTAGAGTGTCTGTGAGGGGTTGCAGTGTTGTGGCACCAGCACCAGTGCCTAAGGCCTAATTTTTCAGCTCCTGTTCAACAGGGGCATGTAATTACAATTCTTGATCTAATATTTCACAGCAGGGCCCTGTGAGGGCTTACAGTGTTGTGGCCACAGCAACACCTAAGGCCCAAATTTCTGCTGAGTATATAGGGCAGGACCCTACTTTCAAACATCTAACTTACAAACGACTCCTACTTGCAAACGGAAGGAGACAACAGGAAGTGAGATGAAATCTACCCCTAGGAAGGGAAATTCTCTCCTGTAAGAGTTAATATGGGAAAACAATTTCTCCTTTCCACTGATGCTTTCCAATCCTTGTTCCACAAAAAAACCCAAATTTTCAAAAAACATTTTTCATTGGGACAAAAAAGTGAGGTGAAATCTTCTGAAGAGGAGGAAAGACAGCAAAACAAATGTCACAGGGGTGATAACCCTTCCCTATGTTTTCCAAAAAGCTTAAAAAAGATTTTTTGGCTGGAGCTAAACACGTTAAAAATGTACCCGTTCAAAATTACAAAGAGATTCTACTTAACAACAAACCTACAGTCCCTGTCTTGTTTGCACCGCCTGTATACTGCTGTTCAGAGTATATAGGGCCTTTCCTTATTTTAATTTGGGTGCGGGGTTCCCCTTAATATCCATACAGGACCCAAAGGGCCTGGTAATGGACTGGGGGGGTACCCATGCCGTTTGTCTCACTGATTTTCATCCATATTGCCATGACCCGACAAGCAGTTTTAAATGAGATTTTTTCCTTTAAAAATGACATTTGGTGCAGGGACTGTTCTAAACACGGGAAACACGCGTCACTTTACAGGCATACTATAGACACCCCCCAGGTACGATATTTAAAGGAATATTTCACTTTTTTTTTTTTTACTTTAAGCATCATTAAAATCACTGCTCCCGAAAAAACGGCCGTTTTTAAAAGTTTTTTTTGCATTGATACATGTCCCCTGGGGTAGGACCCAGGTCCCCAAACCCTTTTTCGGACAATACCATGCAAATTAGCCTTTAAAATGAGCACTTTTGATTTCGAACGTTCGAGTCCCATAGACGTCAATGGGGTTCTAACGTTCGTGCGAACTTTCGGTCCGTTCGCAAGTTCTGGTGCGAACCGAACCGGGGGGTGTTCGGCTCATCCCTACTCCTCTATCCCTGACCGCATGGAGTCAGTTGTACTGCATGTTGAGTGGGGGGGGGGGCATCCAAAGAGAGTACTCACTTTCTAGCTACATGGGATTGACACCTTTTTGACTAGTGTTTGCTTTGTTGACATCTCTTACAAGGACACACTCATGCGACTCGTGACCAAAAAAGATTACTTCTTTTCAGTGGTTACCAAGAGTTGTATGTGTTAAATATAAAGTCCCAGGAGTATGTCCTTGTAATAATACTATTCCACAGTTCAGGTAACCATTTTAGCTTCTGAATTCACCAGCTGAAGATTTCACTGTCCTTCTACCATGTGGCATTCTTTTCACTGACCACCAATGTAAGGAGCATTCTTTCCTGACCACCAGTGTAAGGGGCATTTCTCACTGACCTTCAAAGAATTTGGTTAAGCATGGGCTTCCATAGATCTAAAAACTTTTCAGGGGTTCCTCTGGGGGGAAAAAGTTTGAGAAAGGCTACTGTAGACTGTTCATATAAACTCCCTGTCTACATGCGCTAGCTCCAGCAGTAGTAGCTCCAGCAGTTTTACTGTGGTACAGTAACTATGGCCGAACGTACCAGCACACCTGTAAGGTAAACCGGATCTCCAGCACCAGAAAACCAGTGCATATTTATGCTCGTGCTCATGTATGTGCGCATTGCACACATACTCATGGTTCTAAGCCAATGACCAGGGCTAGATGTGCTGGTCCACTTTGTTATGTGCACTTGGCACCCACTGGGCTCTTTAAACTGGTCTGTTACTATGGGCAGTTGCTGAATGGTCTTCGGCTTGTTCCTGTGTTCCTGAGACCTGATCCTCCGTATCTGATAACCCTGCTTGCCTTTGGACTTTTCTTCTGCTCCTGCCTCTACTCTGCTCACCTGATCTCTCTGATCTTGGCCTGTTTACTGGACTTGTCTTTGCCTGCTGATTCTGTACTGCCTTGCTGCCTGTTACTGACCTTGGCCTGCCTCCTGGACTTGCTCTGCCTGCCGATTTGGTCCCTAGCTGCCCAGTTGTTACTGACCGCTGCCTGTATCCCGGTCCTGCTTCTGTCTCCTGCTCTGGTGCCAAGCTGCTTCTGCATCCTGTCCTGAGGACTGCGACTACCAGCTGTACCTACTTGAAGAGTGGACATTTTCAGCCAGCTACTCCAGCACTTGTGCCACTCCTTGCCCTCACACTCCCTGTCTCCATCCCCAGGAGTGTTAGGCAGGAGGTGCAAGTGAGGCCTCCACAACATTCCTGTCTTCACCAGGTAGGTGATAGCACTGTGCATTGGCAAGCGCTGCTTGTTAACCAAATTAGGAATATGTATTCTGCTACATGTTTTTGGTAAAAAAAAAAATCCCCGTAAGCGTATATTGATTGATTTGTGCAAAAGTTATAGCATCTACAAACTATGGGATATATACTGGAATTTTAATGAATTTTTTTACTTTTTTTACTAGTAATGGCAGCGATCAGTGACTTATAGCGGAACTGCGACATTGTGACACTAATACAGTGATCAGTGCTAAAAATATGCACTGTTATAGGGCGTACACACGGTCGGACTTTGTTCGGACATTCCGACAACAAAATCCTAGGATTTTTTCTGACGGATGTTGGCTCAAACTTGTCTTGTCTACACACGGTCGCACAAAGTTGTCGGAAAATCCGATCGTTCTAAACGCGGTGACGTAAAACACGTACGTCGGGACTATAAATGGGGCAGTGGCCAATAGCTTTCATCTCTTTATTTATTCTGAGCATGCGTGGCACTTTGTCCGTCGGATTTGTGTACACACGATCGGAATTTCCGACAACGGATTTTGTTGACGGAAAATCCGATGGAAAATGTCAGATGGAGCCCACACACGGTCGGAATTTCCGACAACATGCTCCGATCGGACATTTTCCATCGGAAAATTAGACCGTGTGTACGGGGCATTAGTGTACTAATGACACTGGCAGGGAAGGGGTTAACATCAAGGGCGATCAAAGGGTTAACTGTGTGCCTAACCCAGTGGCGGGCAGTGGAATTTTTTTTGGGGGGGAGGGGGGGATGGTAAACAGTATGCCACTGGAACACACACACCCCCGGCGGGGTTGGTCGGTCGGTGGGACGGTTAATCACACTTACCACCCTCCCATTCCCCTGCCCTCCACGGGTCTCCACGACGGCGGCTGCTTCTGTTTCCTCCCTCCTTCTCGGTGGCCAACCGGGAGTCTTCTCTTTTCAGCCAATCAGAAAACTGGTCTCACAACCTCTTCTGATTGGCCGGATTGATTAATTCGCTGTTGTAACACCTGAGTGGGTTCATGGCGCAATACTCTGCACCACAAGCCACCCTATTTTGAAGCCTATTCGAGCCTTTGGGTCTAATTAGGTCCCTCAAAAAAACTCCCCCACCACTGTCATGCAGGCACCCGGTGCCATGAAAAGCCATGATTAATGCTTCGCTATGCATGAATCTATCCATTATTCATATAGGGGCGGTGGCGAGGATAGAGGGGGCGGTGCCCGGGTGCCCCTAATGGATGGGCCACCACTGGCCTAACCTGTGCTCGTGTACACTGTGGGAGAGGTGCTTGTACTATGGGAAGGCAGAGATCTGTGTTCCTGCTTAGCAGGAACACAGGATCACAACCTTCCCTTCTGCCTTGTTTACATAAGCAGACCGCCGTACCCGCTGATTGCCAATCACAGCGGGACTGGGACGCTGGTGGCACACGCCCCAGACCCGGAAGTGCAGGATCACGTACAGGTACTGTACGTAATCCTGCCCAGGAGATCCGCCTTGTCGCCATATATATACAGTATACGGTTGGCAACCGGTTAAAAGACGGCTGAAATGGTGAAGGTTTAAATGATAAAAGATGTCAAATAAACTATATATATATATATATATAATAGGATTCACAAGATAATATAAAGTAATACAATATAATATGATGTAATTATTCTTTTAGTAAGACCTGTCATATAATGCTTTCAAGACTCCGTATTTTCGGCCAACGCAAGCCTTGTTTATTTACAGTGTTCATGAAGTGTCGAAAGATTACACAGACGCAGACATGCATCGAGTTGTGTTTATTATTAAACATTTCTATAAGTGGAATAACAAGGGACAGCAAGAAAATGTGTACATTTGTGTTTACATTGTGTATCCGGATTAGCTATATTGTCACAACATACTGTACATATAAAACAAGAAAATAAACACTGCGCAGATGTTGCAAACTTCATCATTTATAACAAAGTTTTGCAATGTTGGCTAGAGATGAGATCATTAAAAAATGAATGAATTGCAGGAACAACTTAACGTGACCTTCAAGGAAGAAAAAAAAAGTATACCCTACAAAAGAACAAAGTAAATGCTTACCTTTCCAAAAACCAATCCATTGAAGAAGAGTCATCCACTGAGGTCTTTGGAAACCAACGGTTCCGGGAGTGTCACTTTCCTCTGTCCCTCACTGTTCTCAGAGGTTCCTCTGGTTGACCTTCAATGTCCCTACAGCAGGGGTCTCCAAACTTTTCAAACAAAGGGCCACTTTATTGTCCTTCAGACTTTATAAGGCCCGGATTGTGGCCAGCAGGGGCAGAAAATGTCACGGGACCAGCATCAGTGAGAATTAATATGGCCTCAGGGTTGGTGGTCAATAGAAGGAGGAGTATTCCCCCTATTAGTAGGAGGAATGGTATACCATCATTGGTATCGGTGAAAGATATAGTGCGTGCCCCATTGTTGGTGTCAGTGGGAGGAATAGTGCCTCGTATCAGTGGGAGACATTGTGCCCCAAGGGCCGGATAAAGGCTAGCAAAGGGCTACCACTGGCACTCGGGCCGCAGTTTGGAGATTCCTGCTCTACAGGATACAGTAGTGACAGGACGGTCAGCAAGAATAACCAATGGAGGCAGTTGGAAACACAGGAAACTGACACTCCAGGAAGTGTCACCAGACTTCAGTGGACAATTTATATTCAATGGATTGGCATTTGATGATGGGACAATGGGAAAGATATTTAGTCTCTTCTTGTTTGTATTGTGTATGTAATGACACCACCTGTATTTATGAACATAGGAATCCACCTATGGAGGGGGCAAAAGACCATGCATGGGGAGTGAAGTCAAAAAAATAAAAGAAAAAAGGAGGTAAGAAAGGTATTCTCATGGACTCACCTGCAGGATTCTTATCCAGCCAGTCAGCTAAGGTCTGTACACATTGTAGCCGGTCCCACTCACTGCCTCATTCTTTGATTACTTTTATCTCAACTCCATATTTACAAATTCTTCTGGGTCACATTTTATTCCTTTGTTCTTGGGGTCCTTTACTGGGTGCTGCTGCCCTGTCCTTATGCCTGAATCACTATCACGTTCATAGGCTCAGTAGTCTTGTCCGTTGAGCCTTGTAGAATTTTGAGCTCCTGGGTGCAACTAATTATTGTGTTATAGTTTGATAGTAGTTGCTAACCTTGCTTGTCCTCCACCTTTCTTCCCTACAAGTTTGTCTCTTGTTCTGATTTTGATGATTGACTTTGGTTACCTCTAGAAAATTACCTCAGGAAGCACTTCTTGATTGTGCCTCTGTCTAATTCTTTCATACTGATTCCTCACGGTCACCATTTGGCAACCACAAATGTGGCCATCCCAGGGACCATGTTCTGGGAGGGCCCCTCGCATCAAGTTTACAACACCACTATTAGGAGAGATGTCTAAATGCCCTCTAACCAAAGCCTCAGGGCAGGATCATTTTGTCATTACAATCCACACGGCTGTGGGCGGTGCTGGCAGAGCGAGGAGAGACTGTGGCCACACTGGCAAGTCTAGTGAACTGCAAGGGACAGAACCAGGGGCACCAAGTACAATGTACACCTTCTTTGCTTTATTATTATTATTATTATTATTATTATATTTGAACATTTTGGGGATTCTTTTTACTCTCCTCCACCATGTGTCTCTCATGGTCCATTTTTCCTTCCCTGATCATGCTCCTACATTACTTATTGAATTCTTTGTAGTGTTGGAATGCTGACAGTGTCCCCTCTGCCTTATATTTTTAAAGGACAATTTATGCCTTTTTTACGCTTAAATTTAGCCACCCAGTTTCAACCTTAGTTCTCTCATATCTGTTGCCTATTTGAATACACTTGCTAATGCCATTAATTAAAATGTTCTTAAAGTGGTGTTCTGGCCGAAATGATACGTTTTAAATAAAAATACCCCTATAATACACAAGCTTAATGTATTCTAGTAAAGTTAGTCTGTAAACTAAGGTCTGTTTTGTTAGTTTATAGCAGTAGTTTGTTATTTTACAAACTTACAGCAGGCCGTGGCCATCTTAAGTGTGGGCATCTGAAGCCAGACTGTATTTCTTCCTGGATCTCATCCTTGCAGATCTCGCACATGCTCAGTGCAGCACAAGCAGTGTAATAGGTTTCAGGTCAGGTTTCCATAGCAACGGCAGTTTCAGAGGAAGTTGCCACCCCTTCCCAGAAGGCATTGCAAACAGGAAATGATGCGATGGGCCACGGCCAGGGAGGAGGAAGTGAAAAATGAATACAGCAGATATACAGTAGGTGCTGAGAAAAAAAAATAAAAAAAATATCCAATTTGTTTACAGTGCACAGTTTAGTGAGGGATGCTGAAGAGTTGTAAAAGTGGGTGGAATTCCACTTTAAAGCATTCCCACTTTTCCTCTGTGTTTTTTGTTTCTAGATACCTTCCTGTTTAATGTTGTGAAGTATGAGGCGCAGTTTAGTACAAAAATAATCAAAAAAGACTGCGCTAAAAGGAATGACATGTGTTGTAACTATACAAACATGAATAAGTGGATAAATGAATACAATTTATCAAGTAATACAAAATATTAGTGATAATTAGACACAAAAAAACTATTGAAAGTAAATAAAAATAAAAATAAAAATGAATAAATAAGGAAAGTCCCAAATGAAATAAAGTATTGAGCACCAAATAACAAAAGTGACTGGAGATGGAATAGGAATGGTCGAAAAGCAAACAGTCCTTGGAGCCAAGGCAGATACAATTGGTGATCGTAGATGTTAAACGACAAACACCCAGTGAGGAATCCTCCACCTAATAAGATGTGCGCTTACCAGAGGTAAGCTGTAAGTCAGCTTATTTATGGACATCCACTCAGGGGAAATCAGCTCTTCAAGTCTCCTCACAGGGAAGGGGCAGACAGGATCTCTCCATACAATGGATTCAATCGGCATATCGGGGGGACCCAGAAGGATAAAGAATATTCTCCATAGTGTAAATCGGTATAACCATTTATTTAAGTAAAGGGATAATCACACTTACATGTAAAATCACGGTATTAGGCACATAGGAAATAAAACAGCCGGCCGGCTAGCATGCACCCGTTCAGAACGAATAAGGATAAAAACGATGACGTCAGCGCGTCAGCCTTCCGACGTACGTTTTGTCCTATTGGACGTCGTCATGGGAACGGGCGACACACTGACTCATCGCTATTTATAGACCAGAAGACAAAACCAAGCCTCGCTCTGAAGCTCAGATGGCGTCACCACAACATCCTCCATAGAAGCAGGAAGTGTGTGACCTATTAATAATGGAATGGGCAGACGGTACATCCGCCAGTACTATCAGACCCTCCCAGCGCTGACAAAACTGGAAAGATCGAATGATCACACCAAATGAAATGGGTCAAAAACTTAAACAAAACCCAAATAAGGAATATATATATAAAATATATATTATATAAAGATAGTAGAAAAATAAAAAGATAAAAAGATGGAATGAATATAAAAAACACTGAAGGGGACACGTGTAAGTACTCTCATCTGTCCTCTAGTGGAACAAATGGAGATTACATTAAAAATCAATTTTAACACCATATAAGAAATATGATATGAGGACATGAATACAACTAGAATTGGTGAAAAGCTAAGATACTTCTCAAATTGTTATTATGGGTACTAGAATAATAACGCCATTAGAGATTCAGAGCAAGTACACAAAATGTGATGTAAAAATTAAAAACGTCATAAAATTATCACTATTTACATATGATGGTAAATAAAAGGAAAATTTAGAAATAGGGATTTACAGTTAGATGTTGTTAATGCATCACCCCTCACTCATAGTTCACTAAAAAGAATATAACGTAATGAAAAAAATAATAAAAAAATAATAAAAAATAATATGAAATGAATACTAATGATCAACCTACAATGTAATTATTCATGAGTTATCTAAAAACGCGTTCAGATCTACATCTACATTAAGTCCAAAGGGCGTGTAGCACTTCAGTCTGTGTATCCAGGTCATTTCAAGCCTAGAGATCCCACGTATTATAGACCCCCCCCCTCCAATGTGGGGTGTATCTATCAATGCCAAGAAAAATGGTCTTCCTGGGGTCTCGGTTATGTACCTCGAGGTAATGTCTAGAGACCGGATGCTTGGGGAAACCAGTTAGGATGTTGGTGATGTGCTCGTTAAGTCTTACAGATAGGGGGCGTTTGGTCCTCCCCACGTATTGTAATCTGCAAGGACATTGGAGAAGATACACCACCCGCTCCGTGGAGCATGTGATAAATGATCTGATTTCAAACTCCATTGAAGTACTGGTGGAAATAAACGTATAAGTTCTTCTGTGGGTGCATCCACTAAGAGAGCACACCCTACACTTCCTGCATTGATAGAAGCCAATCATATATTCAAAAAATCCCCTCTTAGTAGGAGGAGGGTCCAGAATGTTCAGGGCCACTCTACCTCTAAGAGAGGGGGCACCCTTATAAACCACCTGTGGCTTGGCCGGAAGGATGGTGCCTAGTATATGGTCATTCTTAAGGACATGCCAATGTTTACCTATCAACTTAGCTACAGTTTTGTGTTGTAAGGAATAAGTGGTGATAAAGGGGACTGAGGGTGCTCTGCCAACATCTGGTGTCCTAGTCCTAAGTAAAGTACCCCTATCAATGGTAGCCACTTCCTCCAATGTATTTTTTAGAGAGGTCTCAGAATAGCCCTTCTCCAGAAAACGTTCTATTAAGATATTTGCTTGGGCTAAAAATTCTCCATGATCGGAGCAATTACGTTTTAGGAGGATAAGTTGACATTTCGGCACAGACCTCAGCCAGGTCTCATGATGGCAACTATCAGTCGGTATATAAGAATTCCGATCTGTATTTTTAAAAAAGGTTGCCGTGGTAAACTGCCCATCTTTAACGCCAATCTTAAGGTCCAGGAAGTTGATCTCGGACTGACTAGCCTCGTAAGAGAGTCTAATGCCCCGGTCGTTGTCATTCAACCCTCTCATGTACATATCTAGATCTTCACGATCACCATTCCATAGGAGGAGGATGTCATCTATGTATCTAGCCCACAACACCACCTGAGGTTTTTGTTGGGCATAGATGACATCCTCCTCCCACAGGGCCATGAAGAGGTTAGCCAAGCTGGGGGCATATTTAGCCCCCATGGCAACACCTCTATCCTGCCTATAAAATTGGCCCCCAAACCAAAAGTAATTCCTAGTAGCCACAAAATGAAGTAGCTGCATAATAAAGCATATTTGTTCATCAAACAGAGATGAATCACGCCTAAGGTAGTATTCAACCGCGAATAACCCCAAATCATGCGGTATCACGGTGTATAGTGAGGCGATATCAGCTGTCACTAGCCACCAAGATGGACCAGGGGTGTAATTAGAAAGTTTGTTGATTACATGGCGGGTGTCCTTCAGGTAGGACGGCATCCCTGTGACCAATGGCTGTAAATAAAAGTCTATATACCTGCCCACCCGGGACGATATGGAATCAATTGGACGTCCCGGGGGGCAGGTAGGATGTTTGTGGATTTTAGGCAAGTAGTAAAGAACCGGGGTGCGCGGGGCCTTAGGAACTAAATAGGATTTCTCCTTATTATTTAAAATGCCCTGTTCGAACCCAAATTTAATCAGCACCTCCAATTCTTTTTTATATTGAACTTTAGGATCAGATCTGAGGGGGGTATATGTCTCACAATCCCCCAATATTCTGGACATCTCTGTGAGGTAATCCTTCCTATCTAAAACAATCATGCCCCCCCCCTTTATCAGCTGGCCTGATTACTAAATTTTTGTTCAAACATAAAGAATCTAACCCAGATTTAAGGTCCTTATTGAAGTAAACTTTTCTAAGGGGTAATTGTTCCAAATCTTTAAGAACTAAGTCCTTAAATACCTTCAGAGAGGGGGCTACAGCCCCTGGGGGGTTGAAGAGGGAGGCATTTGATAACCCGGAATGGCGGTACTCATTAGGGCCAATCACATTGTTTATAATGGGATTAGAGGCCAAATATCTCTTGATATTGACCTTACGTACAAATTTGTGTACATCAATGTAAGTTTGGAATTTATCAAGGCCTCGAGGGGGTGCAAATTTAAGACCCTTATTGAGTAAAGATTTCCTTTTCCATTAAGACAAGCAGGCCTACCAGTGCTCGGTTGCCCCAGAACTTATACACAATGCTATAGTGCCTGGCTACTATGCCAAGGCATGCGCAAACTGAGCAAAGCAAACAGGTACTTGCGGTTGAAAGACAGGCAAGGTTCAGAATAGTCAGGGTCAAAATCCGAAGTCAAAAGGCAGGCAGAGTTCAGAGAACAGTCGCTATCCGATCCAAGGTCCTCAACGAGGTAATCCAATCTAGCAGGGCAGACAAACAGATAGCTTGATCAGGTATTACACACGCTATCACAAGCATGAGACTGCAGGATTGGCTGCCTTAAATCAGGTTTGGTCTCCACCCAGAGACAGACACCATCAATCACCTTGCAGGTGGACAGGCAGAGAGGAAAAACTAATCATAGCCAAAACCAGGATATTGGAACCAGCAGCTATAGTGGAACAAGAGTGCACACGCACCTGACAGTAACGCCCTCTGTGAGTTTCCAAAACCTCTTCTTTTCCATTTCCATGTGTTTGCAATGATCAGTGCACATTAATTGCGGTCACATGCACTGCTCTATGCACACTACAAACCCAATAGTCTATAGCCCATCTCAGGCCTGAGCAGGAAAGGGTGGCTATGTTCCTACATACAGTGGCACCATGGAGAATGAATGTAGCTGCCCTCTAACAAAAAGCCGTAGTACAGAGTTTACTGTTACTGTCAATTTTTTTGTCAATTACAAAAAATAGGAAAATAAAAAAATCACAAGTAATTGTTAAATAAATATACAAGTATACATACACTATATTGACAAAAGTATTGGGACGCCTGCCTTTACACGCACATGAACTTTATTGGCATCCAAGTCTTAGTCCGTAGGGTTCAATATTGAGTTGGCCCACCCTTTGCAGCTATAACAGCTTCAACTCTTCGGGGAAGTCTGTCCACAAGGTTTAGGAGTGTGTCTATGGGAATGTTTGACCATTCTTCCAGAAGCGCATTTGTGAGGTCAGGCACTGATGTGGATGAGAATGCCTGGCTCGCAGTCTCCGCTCTAATTCATCCCAAAGGTGTTCTATTGTGTTGAGGTGCAGGCCAGTCGAGTTCCTCCACCCCAAACTCGCTCATTAATGTTTTTATGGACCTTACTTTGTACTGGTGCGCATTCACGTTGGAACAGGAAGGGGTAATCCCCAAACTGTTCCTACAAAGTTGGGAGCATGAAATTGTCCAAAATGTCTTGGTATGCTGAGGCCTTAAGAGTTCCCTTCACTGGAACTAAGGGGCCAAGCCCAACCCCTGAAAAACAACCCTGCACACCATAATCCCCCCTCTACCAAATGATCTGGACCAGTGCACAAAGCAAGGTCCATAAAGACATGGATGAGCGAGTTTGGGGTGGAGGAACTTGACTGACCTGCACAGAGTCCTAACCAATAGAACACCTTTGGGATGAATTAGAGCGGAGACTGTGAGCCAGGCCTTCTCGTTTATATCAGTGCCTGACCTCACAAATGCACTTCTGGAAGAATGGTCAAACATTCCCATAGACACACTCCTAAACCTTGTGGACGGCCTTCCCAGAAGAGTTGAAGCTGTTATAGCTGCAAAGGGTGGGCCAACTCAGTATTGAACCCTACGGACTAAGACTGGGATGCCATTAAAGTTCATGTGCGTGTAAAGGCAGGCGTCCCAATACTTTTGACAATATAGTGTGTGTGTATATATATATATATATATATATATATATATATATATATATATATATATATATGTATAAATAAATAAGTAAATAAATATTTTAAATTTTTTTCTAACCAAACTTCACATTAGCAGCACAACAAAACCAAGGATTTTGGCATCAAAATGTATTTTTCTGAAATCCCTTATCCTTAGTGTTGAAGTTGAGGCTCAGCATAGCACATTGGCTAAACCTGGGACCGATCGGAATTTTTGTTGGACTGGTTTGGCCATCTCCTCTCGGATGCAAGTGTAAATCAGAGGATTTAAAATGTCATTTTTACATTCAGCATTTTACAACGTTATTACATCTTGAAAAGAGGAAGAAGATTCTGTGCGCCAAACAAAGCGGGGGGAAAAAAAAAAGGCCCTTGGACTCTTGCAAGCTGAAATATGTAAATAAAACTGTTCATCATTAATTAACCTTGTCTAATCCTCGATGCTGATAGTCATCCGTCTTGGGCTTCATCCAAACGGCTAATGGGCCACATCCATCAAGAACAATTTGTGAGCAGATGCAAAGTACAACTACTAACTTCATCCACCGCAGGCCTGTTTTTTTCATTAAGACGGAGCAGTGTTCTTGCTTCGATGTGGGATATCCGCTCATTAGGAAATGAAATCAGGAACATTCCTGCCCATGTCATGTTTGATTGAGGAATAGTCCACATAGTCCGCATGTTTAACCCATTAGAACAGGAAGTATCGGTTCGGAGGGTCTTTGTTGTGCGTTGCGTACGGAATGTTGGCATGGTCGTCTTCATTCCATATTTCTGAGGAGGTTTTCTGCTTTGTAGTTACCTAACTAACCTGAGGAGTTATAAATTGTTTCCAAAATAAGAGAAGAAAGAAAGGGGGAGAATGACATTGCTTTAAAGGAAAATCAACATCTTTTTACTTTTTTTTTTAATGTATATATATATATATATATATATATATACATACTGTATGTACAGTATATATGGGAACATAGGCGTGCACACAGGGTGTGCAAGGTGTGCCTGGGCACACCCTAATCCGGGCTCAACAACCTATTGATCACAATCTACCTGTCAATCATGGTCAGGTGACGGGTAGACAGCGATCCTTCCTTGCCAACCACCGAAACCTTTAAATGAGGGTCAGCGGGGGGGGGGGGGGGTGGCATTTGGAACCATTCTGCATTTTCCTCTGGCAGCAGCTGAAACTAGGCTTCTCCTCCTCTCCCTCCCACTGGCTTTCAAAATTTACAAATGCAGCAATTTAGAAATTGGATGAAAGATTTAGCACTGGGAAATACAGACAGTTGGGAGCTATGCTAAATCCTGCCGCCTTAACCTCCGCAACATCTCCAGAATTCGACCCTTCCTGACTAATGACACCACTAAGCAACTTATTCACTCCTTGATTATTTCCCACCTTGACTACTGCAACTCTCTCCTTAATGGCCTACCCTTACGCAGGATATCCCCCCTTCAGTCTATTATGAATGCTGCTGCTAGACTAATACACCTCACTAATCGATCCATGACTGCTGGCCCTCTCTGCCAATCCCTTCACTGGCTTCCCCTACCCCACCGTATAAAATTCAAAATGCTAACCACAACATACAAGGCCATCCACAACATCGCCCCCAGCTACATCACCAACCTCATCTGCAGATATCGCCCAAATCATCCACTCTGCTCCTCCCAGGACCTCCTGCTCTCTAGCTCCCTTGTTACCTCCTCTCATGCTCATCTTCAGGACTTCTCCAGAGCCTCTCCCATCCTCTGGAATTCCCTGCCCCGGTATATCCGATCAGCCCCTAACCTGCCCACCTTTAGGAGATCCCTGAAAACTCACTTATTCAGGGAAGCCTACCCCACACCCATCTAACAACTGTGCCCGAGCCACCCCCCATCAAATCATTCCCCGCATCTATTACCTTTTGTACCACCACCCCTCCCTTTAGAATGTAAGCTCTACGAGCCGGACCCTCCTGTACCTTCTGTATTGAACTGTACTGTAATTGTGCTGTCCCCCCTCTACATTGTAAAGCGCTTGCGCAAACTGTTGGCTCTATATAAATCGTGAATAATAATAATAATAATAATAATAATATGCTCAAACTGTGACTGCCTTCTAAAGAAAGTGAACTAGGTAGGTACAGTATCTCACAAAAGTGAGTACACCCCTCACATTTTTGTAAATATTTTCTTCTATCTTTTCATGTGACAACACTGAAGAAATGACACTTTGCTACAATGTAAAGTAGTGAGTGTACAGCTTGTATAACAGTGTAAATTTGCCGTCCCCTCAAAATAACTCAACGCACAGTGGTTGTAAACTCTTGTGCTTTTTCACCTTAATTCATCCTATGCATTAAATTTCTTCTAGGGACCGGCCCCCCAGCCCCCCCCCCCCCATTTTACTCACCTGAGCCCTGGAATTTTCCATGGCAGAGACGCGCTCTTCCTCTGCCCGGGGTTCTCGGCTTTTGATTAGATAGATTGATAGCAGCGCAGCCATTGGCTCCCACTGCTGTCAATCAAATCCAATGATGTGGCACCAAGGGGCCGGGGCCGAGTCCAGCATTCTGCGTCTATGGAGGTAACCCCCTGGGAGAGTGCTTCTCCTAGGGGGTTATATGATGTGAGGAGGAGCTACCAGCTCCGCCGGGGGATCCCAGAAGAGTATGATCTGGGCCACTGTCAAGAGAGCCACGTACCTGATGTAAGACCGAAGTAATGGGGAGGCCTCCCTTGCACCTCGGGTCCATAAAGCCTCTGAAGATTGAGACAGAGACTTGGTGGACACCGAGTGGCAGTGGTGCGGCTTTACTGCCAGTTTCCTACTGCGCACGTGCGAGCGGCGCGGCGCTCTGTGAACGGCTCCGTGGTTTTCTGGGAACACACACAGTTCCCAGAAGGCAACGGGGCCGCTCATCGAGGAACAGGACAAGCCACGGAATAGGAAGAGGCAGATTAGGAAGACTGCCTAGCAACAAGGGTTCGGGTAAGTTTAAAATTTTTTTTTTTTCAAATGTTTTTTTTTTTAATTTTTTAAAGATTTTTGATGCAATTTTTTTTTTTTTTAGGGTGGCCCTCCACTTTAAGTAAGCTATATCACTCACTAATACACTGTCCATTCAAAAGAACGATTCCAGAACACGAAGAAACGAAATTACAAACACACAATTGAAAATACGAAATTATGAACAGACACAGGACTGAAAATACGTTCGTATTTTCACGTGTTCGTTATTTTGCTTATTCGTAATTTTGTAAATTTCGTATTTTGGTTCTTTCAGCTATTTGGATGTTGAATACTAACAAATTCGTACAAAATCTATTTGTTACGAACCGAATCGCACATGTCTAGAGGTTATGCTATGCATGATATCAATGAACATAGCCGTCACCAGCACACAGGATACTAGTCATTCATGGTCATAGGTGTGCGCAGCCTATTGCATTAGGGTGGGCACCTCGAAGCTCCAACACATATGCCTTTGTGACATATTAACCGGCCTCTTCCCTACTCGTCATCCTAAAACAATGGGGGGGGGGGAGCAGGTGAGCTCGCAGGGGGACCTGGGCAGCAGAAAGAAAAGGAACTGGGACAAGAGGGGTGGCATACATTGGCACCAATCCCCTGTATTTTTCTCCCGTGGCAGCTGAATATCGGCGAGAGGAAGAGGAGGAGAAGCCTACTTTCAGCTGCTGCAGAAGAAAATACAGATTGGTGCCTTCATTTCCACTCCAGCCGCCTATCCTGTCCAGGTTCTGGGGGTCGGCAAGTAAGGATCGCGGCTTACCTGTCACCTGCCCACAATTGATGGGTTGCCAACTCCAGGATTAGGGTGTGCCCAGGCACACCTGGCACAACCCTTGCGCACGCCTATGTTCATGGTAAGTGCCTTCCTCCAGCTTTGAACAAAGTTCAGTTGGGCTTTAACCGCTTTGCGCCGGCGCCTCCCAGCCCTTTAAGGGATTTCGGATACCAGGAGGTGGGCCATGTTTTATGATCATGTGACCGTCATGATTGGCTGTCACTGCGGTATTATGATCGGCAAGCACCCAATCGCAAGAAGATTGAGAGCTTTCCCCCCAGCCGCCCCGTACGCGGTCTCCGGCACAGCTGTGCACAGCCAAGGCCCGCCCGCCGAGAGGCCGCATATTTGCATGCCGTCTGTGCCTAGGGGTTAAATGTGATCCCCAATTACATACTGTGAAGAAAATGTACCTGTGAGCAAACAATGGTGCCAAAGGAGTTCCAAAACAATGTTCACCTCCAGTACAAGCCAGAACGCAGCACGCCATGTTCACATTCCTGGTTTCCGATCTCCCACACTACGGACACAATTTTGGATGCCTCACACCTTTTTAACTTATCAGTCAGACTGACCTGCCCTGGGAAAATCTGCGGAGGGCGCCGTACGTAATAATTGCCTGATAAATGAATAGATTCTTGGTTTTAGCCTTTTAAAAGTGATTTCCATACACTCCTCCTGAGAACATGACTGATAAAGACTGAGAACAGCTATCTGTCAAGTGAAACATTTATGTAACATTTTGTATCTTTTTGTATGTTACATAACTTTTTTCGTTCTTTATTGTTATTTTTCTGATAGACGCTGATTTAGCAAACTAATTGTCAGCAACTTAGGTATTAAAGTGTTACTAAACCCAGGAGCCTGTGCTCACTATATCTGGTCTCTCCACAGTACACAGAACATGGAAATGCAACTATTTTAGTAAATATAAACTGCTAAATACCTTTTCTCATCAGCAGTATATAGCAGTATCTATCAGTGTCCAGCTGAGCACTGGTATACGTGTGTGTGTATATCCCCAGAGACCCCCACTTACATCCGGGTCCCCAGAGAGCCCCCCACTTACATCAGGGTCCCCAGAGAGCCTCCTCCTTAAATCAGGGTCCCCAGAGAGCCTCCCCCTTGCATTAGGGTCCCCAGAGAGCCCCCCACTTACATCAGGGTCCCCAGAGAGCCTCCCCCTTGCATCAGGGTCCCCAGAGAGCCCCCCACTTACATCAGGGTCCCCAGAGAGCCCCCCACTTACATCAGGGTCCCCAGAGAGCCTCCCCCTTGCATCAGGGTCCCCAGAGAGCCCCCCACTTACATCAGGGTTCCCAGAGAGCCCCCCACTTATATCAGGGTCCCCAGAGTGTCCCCCACTTACATCCGGGTCCCCAGAGAGCCCCCCCCACTTACATCCGGGTCCCCAGAGAGCCCCCCCACTTACATCAGGGTCCCCAGAGAGCCCCCCCACTTACATCAGGGTCCCCAGAGAGCCCCCCACTTACATCAGGGTCCCCAGAGTGCCCCCCACTTACATCAGGGTCCCCAGAGAGCCTCCCCTCCCCTTGTGGACCTCTGCAGAGACTCGGGGCTATGGGCCCCAGATTCAGGGCTATAGCCGCAAAAGCCACCCCCTAGCGAGACCACTGCCTATGAGGCTGCGTGACCCCTGACCCTCTGTCTGGACAGTGCTGATTTGGCCCCCTTTCCCAAAAAAAAAAAAAAAAAAAACTCTCTAGCAATACACACCAAACTGAGCATGTGCAGAGTGCCTCCTAGAGCTCTGTTCTATCAGCAGATTGATTGGGGCCAGTAAAAGAAGGGGAGGGTCAGAGAAGGCAAGATCAAAAAGCCTTTTTACACAATGTGCAGGGCTAAACTCTAATGCCCTGTACACACGATAGGATTTTCCGACGGGAAATGTTGGATGGGAGCTTGTTGTCGCAAATTCCGACCCTGTGTAGGCTCCATTGGACATTTTCCATCGGAAATTCAGTCACACAAAATTTGAGATCTGGATCTCAAATTTTCCGACAACAAAATCCGTTGTCGTAAATTCCGATCGTGTGTTCACAATTCCGACGCACAAAGTTCCACGCATGCTCGGAATCAAGCAGAAGAGCCGCACTGGCTATTGAACTTCATTTTTCTCAGCTCATCGTACGTGTTGTACGTCACCGCGTTCTTGACGTTCGGAATTTCCGACAACAATTGTGTGAACGTGTGTATGCAAAACAAGTTTGAGCCGACATCCGTCAGAAAAAAAACATGGATTTTGTTGTCGAAATGTGCGATCGTGTGTATGCGGCATTAGGTGCCATGGTGAGTATAACAAGCATGCTTTACTGCATATACAGGCTGTTGTGAGTTTAGTCAGGACCAGACTTTTTTTGACACTTTTTGTTTACATGTAAAAAATCTATATTTTTGCTAGAAAATGAATTAGGTTCCCCAAACATTATATATTTTTTTTTAGAACAAAGGCCCTAGAGAATAAAATGATAGGTGTTGCATTTCTTTGGAAAAAAAAATACACTTTTTTAAAATTGTAATGCACAAAAACACAATATAATACTGATTTGTTTGTTAAAATATAAAAGAGGATGTTAACCGCTTCAGCCCCGGAAGAATTTACCCCCTTTCCGACCAGAGCACTTTTTGCGATTCTGCACTGCGTTGCTTTAACTGACAATTGCACGGACGTGCGACGTGGCTCCAAAACATAATTGATATCCTTTTTTCCCACAAATAGACCTTTCTTTTGGTGGTATTTGATCACCTCTGCGGTTTTTATTTTTTGCGCTATAAACAAAAAAATAGCGACAATTTAAAAAAAAAACGCATTATTTTTTACTTTTTGCTATAATAAATATCCCCAAAAAATACCTAAAAAAACATTTTTTTTCCTCAGTTTAGGCCGATACGTATTCTTCTACATATTTTTGGTAAAAAAAAAAAAAAAAAAATCACAATAAGCGTTTATTGATTGGTTTGCGCAAAAGTTATATCGTTTACAAAATAGTGGATAGTTTTATGGCATTTTATTAATAATTATTTTTTTTTACTAGTAATGGCGGCGATCAGCGATTTTTATCGTGACTGCGACATTATGGCGGAAACATCGGACATGTTTGACACATTTTTGGGACCATTGTCATTTATACAGCAATCAGTGGTATACAAATGCACTGATTCCTGTGTAAATGACACTGGCAGTGAAGGGGTTAACCACTAGATGGCAGTGTAGGGGTTAAGTATGTCCTAGGGAGTGTTTCTAACTGTGGGGGGGCATGGCTACGTGTGACACGTCACTGATCTCTGCTCCCGATCACAGGGAGCAGAGATCAGTGACACTGTCACTAGGCAGAACGGGGAGATGGTTGTTTACATTAGCATCTCCCCGTTTTTCCTCTCCGTGAGGCGATCGTGGGTATCCCTGTGGCGATCGAGTCCGCGGGACCCGAGACCCGACTCACGGAGCTCCCTGGTCGGCTCAGGCTCTCAGCGGCTCGCTGAGAGCCTGAGCCGGGTGTTGTTCCAGGAATCTGGCGGATCCCGACTCCGTGGTTGTGATGACTCCCGAACCTGGACCGACTTCTGTGACGTCAGCAGAGCACTGACTTCAGCCCGTTCTCTGCTGAAAATGGGTTACAGGAGTGCAAAATGAACTAAACTCCTGTGATCCACAGGAGAAGTACAGCCAAATGAGCTCAGGCTGGACTTCTCCTTTAATGAGAGATCTGGAGTCTATTAGACCTCAGATGTCTCCTCTGACCCTAACACTTCATGTCATACCAAGAGGGACATGAAACCACTCAGGGTTTGTTTATACCCAACAAAACCGTAAGTGATGAAATGCTCATCACTTCTGGTTTCTTAGAACATAGAGATGATTGGAGCCATTCCGGTCTCTCTATAGTCAGCTCAGCTGGCGCAACCACAGGCTTCACTATCAGGTAACCCGGTGGGATGGGAGAGCACAACAGAGAAGTGGAAGATGCTACCTGTAAAAGCAATCCAGCGGCTAATTAGCTGCTAGTAATGCCTTTACAAGAAAGCCGACTGCTGGCTGAAAAAAAACAATACTCCAGCTACAGGCATCACCCCGATGTAACTACTCAAAGTCCAGCAATGTACCGGTATGTTGCTGGGTGTCAAGTGGTTAACTCTCCAAAATCTGTAGTAAGTAGTATATGGACTGGCCCTTTAGTTTCTTGCTTCTGGCCCAAAACATTATGGACACTCGAGGTGTGACGGAATGCTTTGGTGCTTCTACCAAACAGTGCCTCCTGCCCTCCAAACCGTTCCAGCAGACCGGGATCTAAGACCAGCCTTTACCCCAATCATCATAGAAAGACAAGATGTTGAGGTAGAACCAAAGGAATGACTCTTTATTGAACAGAAATACAGGTTTTTATACAAGGTCCGTCACCACATGAACAATAAAACCAAATATTTACACAAAACATCACACAATGGTTAGATAGCGAGAGTAGAGTTGACACAAGGCTTATCCCATCATGTAGGATCCATTAAGAGTTAGCCAAATTAGCCAACAGACAGAAACAATAGGTGACTCAATTATCTTAATTAATAATGGGAATGCACACCTAGAAGGCACACAATGGGAGAGACACACCTCATAAACACAACACCTTAATAAACAGACTGCGACAGGAGCCCCCAGCATCAGGTTGCTTGAGTTGATTATATTAACACCTGTTCTGAGTCTCACAGTCTGAAGCAGTCATTGCTAGTTTGGGCCTAGAGACCCCATATATGTATGCGGGTCCTCCAGCTCCCGGAATATGTGTGTTTTGGGGAAACATGGACTTGAATCAGAAGCAAGACCACTCCAAGGGTTCCCCAGGCACACGCCTCCCAAAGGATAGTGTTCCCTTTAAAAGCCAGGGCCCATAGTCAGTAGGTAGGAGGCTTGGCCCTGGTCCCCTCCAAAAGCCCCTGTCCTGTTTGGGTCTGTCACAGGAGGTAAATGACTCTTAGAATTACATTTAAAACCCAAATGGTAAGAGGTCAAGGGTTCATTCACACCAGTGGCTGCATTAAAACGCGGCCGCTGGTGTGCAGTATAACGACAGCAGTACTGAGGTGCTGATCACGGCGCATTGCACTGTTCATTTTATTAAACAAACTTTATTGAAATATTACAGAGTGACATTTCATTAAGCTCTTTTGGCCGAAGTGCAGTGCAAGGTGGTGAATTGCGTTGCACTGAGCGGTGCTGAAAAAAAAAGTAGTGCATGCAGTATTTCTTTCAGCGCATCACCACTACAACACTGTGGTGTGAACTGGCCAGGTGGGGGATGGTGCGTTGTCTGGAGACTTGGGACTGCGCTGTAAAATCTGCCAAATGCAGCCCTACCGTACCCGGTGTAAATGTACTCTAATAATAAACTCCAGGATTAGACACACGTTAATGCAGCTCTGTAATCATTATTACATCATTAAATGTATTTTGAAAGCAAACAAAGAAAGTACCTAATGTGACCTTGTATCTGCATCTTGCAGCCCCTGGACAGCAGTGGTCCGAACTGCGGCCCGCGGGCCGGATATGGCCCTTTGCTTGCCTTTGGATTGCCCTAGGAGCACTATTCCTCCCACTGACACCAATCATGGGGGGGGGTTTCCTCCCACTGACACCAATCATGGGGGGTTATTCATCCCACTGACACCAATCATGGGGGGTTATTCATCCCACTAACACCAATCATGGGGGGTTATTCCTCCCACTGACACCAATCATGGGGGGTTATTCATCCCACTGTCACTGACCCCAACAATGAAGTAGTATTCCTCCCCAGTAATAAAAATTATAGAACACTATTCCCCCTACTATCACCAACGATGGGGCACTATTCCTCCCACTGATAACAATGTTGGAGCACTTTTCCTCTCATTGATACCAATGATGGGGCACTATTCTTCCCACTGACACCAATGACAGGGCACTATTCCTACAACTGACATAAGTGATGTGGCACTATTCCTCCCACTGACACCAAGAATGCGGCACTATTCCTGACAGTGATACCAATGATGGGGCACTATTCCTCCCACTGACACCAATGATAGGGCACTATTCCTGACAGTGATACCAATGATGGGGCACTATTCCTCCCACTGACACACTCCCACAATGATGGGGCACTATTTCTCCAGTGACACCAATGATGGGACACTATTCCTCCCACTGACACCAATGATGGGGCACTATACCTCCAGTGACACCAATGACGTGGCACTATTCCTTCCATTGACACCAATGATGGGGCATTATTTCTCCAGGGACACCAATGATGGGACACTATTCCTCCCACTGACACCAATGATGGGGCACTATTATTCCCAGTGACACCAATGACGTGACACTATTCCTTCCACTGACACCAATGATGGGGCACTATTTCTCCCACTGATACCAATGATGGGGCACTATTCCTTCCACTGACACCAATGATGGAGCACTATTCCTCCCACTGACACCAATGATGGGGCACTATTCCTCTCATTGACACCAATGATGGGGCACTATTCTTCCCATTGACACCAATGATGGGGCACTATTCCTCCCACTGATACCAATGATGGGGCACTATTCCTCCCACTCATACCAATGATGGGGCAGTATTCTTTTCCTAATGACTACAGGTGTTTTTTTTTACTCCCACTGGCCACCACTCCCGAGGCATTGATTACTCCCGCTGATCCCTGGACATTTTCTATTCCTACTAGTTGCAGTCTGGTCCATCCTAAAGACTGAAGGTGAGTACACCGGCCCTTTGGAGACCCCTTGCTGTACAGCATGGCTGGAGTGTGAGGGGAAGAAGCAGCACAAGCAGATAATTAGGTCATCTGCTGATAGAAGGAGAGAGCAGAGTGACTGAGAGATGAGCCCATCCCTGTGCTGCTTCTCCTTTCACTGTCCAGTCACAGGATGGGGGCAGGTCCAGGCCAAAAGGGGTTGAATGATGCTGGCCATCAGACTAAGGACATCCAGTGACAGCAAAAAGTACTGCAGGCACTGGAATGAAAATGAATATTGTAGCAATATCTGGATTTGTTATTTGATGTTTTACTATCCATTCGTATCTCCTTCTTTCTGGCTGGAGTTCTTCTTTAAATCTTTTTTTTTTTTCCTGCTAGCGTCTTCTTTCCTGCGATCGTCCCAATCACTCCGCCGCCCGAGGGCTGATTGTTGTCTCCGGGTCGGGGAACGCGGGTGAATCTCCTTAAAATAGCCCCCAGATCCTCCAATTATTTATCGAAAGAGTGGAAACAAATTCTTACATAAACGCAGTGGCTAAAAAAAGGTCTTTAAACAAACGGAGGCAGCTTGAAGCGATTTGCGCAATATGTAAACAAGGCATTAATTTAATCTCTTCTTTTTTTTTTTTTTTTTCAACCGCAAACCGGATCTCTCTCCGCGAGCCCAAATGAAGTGGAGTTTGACATACATCTGCGCTGTAAACACGCATTCCCCTCCTCCGATAGACGGGAGAAGATGGATCGTATTTGACATTGCCAAAATTTCATTAACCCTTTGCCTCACTCTCTGCCAAGGAGGGGGGGGCTCCCTAAGGAAGGGTTTCTGCATCGAACGCCAACACTTTGCAATACAAAACTGTCCATAACAAGCGAGGCGCCTGCTTTTTGTTGTTTTTGGATAATTAAAAACAACGTTCGATGATCTGTGAAGTTTTCAGCGAAGAACGAGGGATTAAAGCCGTATTAACCTCTTCAATACCGGGCACTTTCACCCCCTTCCTGCCCAGGCAAATTTTCAGCTTTCAGTGCTGAGGCATTTTGAATGACAATTGCGCGGTCATGCGACGCTGTACCCAAATTACATTTTTATCATTTTCTTGAGACATGTAGAGCTTTCTTTTGGTGGTATGTAATCACTGCTGGGTTTTTTATTTTTAGCTATACAAATGAAAAAAAGACAAAAATTTTGAAAAAAAAGGTTTTTCTTGGTTTCTGTTATAACATTTTGTAAATAAAAAAAAAAAAATTTCTCCTTCACTGATGGGCACTGATAGGCAGCACTAATGGGCTCTGATAGGTGGCACTAATGGGCTCTGATAGGTGGCACTGATGGGCACTGATGAGGCGGCACTGATGGGCATTAATGGACGCTGATAGGCTGCACTGATGGGCTCTGATAGGCTGCACTAATGGGCTCTGATAGGTGGCACTGATGAGGCGGCACTGATGGGCATTAATGGACGCTGATAGGCTGCACTAATGGGCACTGATGAGGGGGCACTGTTGGGCACTAATTGGCATTAATGGGCACTGATAGGCTGCACTGATGGGCTTGGATAGGCGGCACTAATGGGCATTAATGGGCCCTGATAGGCTGCACTAATGGGTGCTGATGAGGGGGTCACTGATGGGCATTAATGGTCACTGATAGGCTGCACTGATGAGGCTGCACTGATGGGCATTAATGGTCACTGATAGGCTGCACTGATGGCCACTGATGAGGCTGCGCTGATGGGTGGCAGTGATGGGCATTAATAGGTGGCATTGATAGGCTGCACTGATAGGCGGCACTGATGGACACTAATTGGCATTAATGGGCACTGATAGGCTGCACTGATGGGCTTTGATAGGCGGCACTGATGGGCATTAATGGGCACTGATAGGCTGCACTAATGAGTGCTATTGAGGGAGGCACTGATGGGCATTAATGGTCACTGATAGGCTGCACTGATGAGGCTGCACTGATGGGCATTAATGGTCACTGATAGGCTGCACTGATGGGCACTGATGAGGCTGCACTGATAGGTGGCACTGATGGCCATTAATAGGTGGCATTGATAGGCTGCACTGATAGGCGCCACTGATGGACACTAGTAGGCAGCACTGATGGCCGACACTGATGAGGAGGCACTGATTGGCAGCACCGGTGTTCACTGTTGGGACTGCAATAATAATCAGGACACTGATAATGCCCTGATTATCAGTGTAAATGTCCCTTTTAGAGAAGCCGGTTATCGGCTTCTATATACATCCATGATCAGCTGTGATTGGACACAGCTGATCAGTTGGTAAATAGCCGCTGATTGGCTCTTTACCTCAATCTGTCATTAGCAGTGCCTTCACAGATCGCACCGCCCGCACCCCGCTGCGAGCGCAGACGCAGACGAACTAGCAGACGGCACACATGGTGTGCATTATGGGAACGCTATTTTCGAAGATGAGTGGGGACCTGAGAGAGCAGTGGCAGCCCGTCCATTAGGGCATCCGGGGGCTCCGCCCCCTCTATCCATAGCCGCCACATCCTAATTAATGCTCTATGATCCACATGCCGTTACCCCCTATTCATGCGCCCGGGCCCCTTTCGGGATGCCAGGCGCATAAATTACAGCGGTGGGGGTGTTTTTTTTTTGAAGCACCTGATTAGAGCCAAAAGGTTCTAATAAGCTTCAAAATAGGATGGGCTCCAGAGCATTGCGCCATGAGCCCACCCAGGTTTTACAGCAGCGAATGAATATTCACTGTTGCAGCACTGATCCTCCTCCTGGCCAATCGGGAAGCGGGTCTGATACCGGTCACCTGATTGGCTGATAGGACAGGCCATCCTATTGGACAAAAAAAACGTATGCCCCGTACACACGAGCAGAATTTCCGTCGGAAAAATCTTGGATGGTTTTTCCGACGGAATTCCGCTCAAGCTTGGCTTGTATACACACGGTCACACAAAAGTTCTCTGAACTTTCAACCGTCGAGAACGTGGTGACGTACAATGCTACGACGAGCCGAGAAAATGAAGTTCAATGCTTCCCGGCATGCGTCAAATTGTTTCCTGAGCATGCGTAGGGATTTTGCGCGTCGGAATTGCTACAGACCATCGGAAAAATAGAGAACCTGCTCTCAATCTTTTGCTGGCGGAAATTCCGCCAGCAAAATTCAGATGGAGCATACACACGGTCGGAATTTCCGACCAAAAGCTCACATCGGACTTTTGCTGGCGGAATTTCCTATCGAGTGTACGGGGCATAAGTGTAAAAATACGGCCTAAATACACTGCTTAGCGCCAAATTACTTCACAGATAAATGATAATCAAACATAAAAAAATCCCTTAACCACTTGCCGACCGCCTACCGCATATATACTGCGGCAGAATGGCACGGGCAGGCAAAATCACGTACCCATACGTGATCTGCCTCCCGCGGGCGGGGGGTCCGATCGGACCCCCCCCCGGTGCCATCGGCGGTCGGCATCTGACTGGGAGCGTCGGGAGGCGAGGGGGAGACCATCCGATCGTGGCCCCCCCCTCGCGATCGCTCCCAGCCAATAGGAATCCTCCTCTGCCTGTGTGTCGTTTCACACAGGCAGAGGATGTGATGTCATCTCTCCCCGGTCTGGCAGTTTCCGTTCCAGCGCCGAGGAGAGATGACAAGTGAGTGCACAACACACACACACACACAGTAGAACATGCCAGGCATATTTACACCCCCGATCCCCCCCCCGATCGCCCCCCGATCCCCCCCCAATCACCCCCCCCCCCTGTCACAAACTGACATTAGCAGTATTTTTTTTTTTTTTTTTCTTTTTTTTTTCTGATTACTGCATAGTGTCAGTTTGTGACAGTTAGTGTTAGGGCAGTTAGTGTTAGGCCCCCTTTAGGTCTAGGATACCCCCCTAACCCCCCCTAATAAAGTTTTAACCCCTTGATCACCCCCTGTCACCAGTGTCGCTAAGCGATCATTTTTCTGATCGCTGTATTAGTGTCGCTGGTGACGCTAGTTAGGAACGTAAATATTTAGGTTCGCCGTCAGTGTTTTATAGCGACAGGGGACCCCCATATACTATCTAATAAATGTTTTAACCCCTTGATTGCCCCCTAGTTAACCCTTTCACCACTGATCACTGTATAACTGTTACGGGTGACGCTGGTTAGTTTGTTTATTTTTTATAGTGTCAGGGCACCCGCCGTTTATTACCGAATAAAGGTTTAGCCCCCTGATCGCCCGGCGGTGATATGCGTCGCCCCAGGCAGCGTCAGATTAGCGCCAGTACCGCGAACACCCACGCACGCAGCATGCGCTTCCCTTAGTGGTATAGTATCTCAACGGATCAATATCTGATCCGATCAGATCTATACTAGCGTCCCCAGCAGTTTAGGGTTCCCGAAAACGCAGTGTTAGCGGGATCAGCCCAGATACCCGCTAGCACCTGCGTTTTGCCCCTCCGCCCAGCCCAGCCCAGCCCACCCAAGTGCAGTATCGATCGATCACTGTCACTTACAAAACACTAAACGCATAACTGCAGCGTTCGCAGAGTCAGGCCTGATCCCTGCGATCGCTAACAGTTTTTTTGGTAGCGTTTTGGTGAACTGGCAAGCACCAGCCCCAGGCAGCGTCAGATTAGCGCCAGTAGCGCTAACACCCACGCACGCACCGTACACCTCCCTTAGTGGTATAGTATCTGAACGGATCAATATCTGATCCGATCAGATCTATACTAGCGTCCCCAGCAGTTTAGGGTTCCCAAAAACGCAGTGTTAGCGGGATCAGCCCAGATACCTGCTAGCACCTGCGTTTTGCCCCTCCGCCCGGCCCAGCCCACCCAAGTGCAGTATCGATCGATCACTGTCACTTACAAAACACTAAACGCATAACTGCAGCGTTCGCAGAGTCAGGCCTGATCCCTGCGATCGCTAACAGTTTTTTTGGTAGTATTTTGGTGAACTGGCAAGCACCAGCCCCAGGCAGCGTCAGATTAGCGCCAGTACCGCTAACACCCACGCACGCACCGTACACCTCCCTTAGTGGTATAGTATCTGATCGCATCAATATCTGATCCGATCTGATCTATACTAGCGTCCCCAGCAGTTTAGGGTTCCCAAAAACGCAGTGTTAGCGGGATCAGCCCAGATACCTGCTAGCACCTGCGTTTTGCCCCTCCGCCCGGCCCGGCCCAGCCCACCCAAGTGCAGTATCGATCGATCACTGTCACTTACAAAACACTAAACGCATAACTGCAGCGTTCGCAGAGTCAGGCCTGATCCCTGCGATCGCTAACAGTTTTTTTTGTAGCGTTTTGGTGAACTGGCAAGCGCCAGCGGCCTAGTACACCCCGGTCGTAGTCAAACCAGCACTACAGTAACACTTGGTGACGTGGCGAGTCCCATAAGTGCAGTTCAAGCTGGTGAGGTGGCAAGCACAAGTAGTGTCCCGCTGCCACCAAAAAGACAAACACAGGCCCGTCGTGCCCATAATGCCCTTCCTGCTGCATTCGCCAATCCTAATTGGGAACCCACCGCTTCTGCAGCGCCCGTACTTCCCCCATTCACATCCCCAACCAAATGCAGTCGGCTGCATGAGAGGCATTTTTATGTCCTCCCGAGTACCCCTACCCAACGAACCCCCCAAAAAAGATGTTGTGTCTGCAGAAAGCGCGGATATAGGCGTGACACCCGCTATTATTGTCCCTCCTGTCCTGACAATCCTGGTCTTTGCATTGGTGAATGTTTTGAACGCTACCATGCACTAGTTGACTATTAGCGTAGGGTACAGCATTGCACAGACTAGGCACACTTTCACAGGGTCTCCCGAGATGCCATCGCATTTTGAGAGACCCGAACCTGGAACCGGTTACAGTTATAAAAGTTAGTTACAAAAAAAAGTGTAAAAAAAAAAAAAAAAAAAACACAAACAAAAATATAAAATAAAAATAGTTGTCGTTTTATTGTTCTCTCTCTCTCTATTCTCTCTCTATTGTTCTGCTCTTTTTTACTGTATTCTATTCTGCAATGTTTTATTGTTGTTATGTTTTATCACGTTTGCTTTTCAGGTATGTAATTATTTATACTTTACTGTTTACTGTGTATTATTGTTAACCATTTTTTTGTCTTCAGGTATGCCATTCACGACTTTGAGTGGTTATACCAGAATGATGCCTGCAGGTTTAGGTATCATCTTGGTATCATTCTTTTCAGCCAGCGGTCGGCTTTCATGTAAAAGCAATCCTAGTGGCTAATTAGCCTCTAGACTGCTTTTACAAGCAGTGGGAGGGAATGCCCCCCCCCCCCCCCAACATCTTCCGTGTTTTTCTCTGGCTCTCCTGTCTCAACAGGGAACCTGAGAATGCAGCCGGTGATTCAGCCAGCTGACCATAGAGCTGATCAGAGACCAGAGTGGCTCCAAACATCTCTATGACCTAAGAAACCGGAAGCTACGAGCATTTTATGACGTAGATTTCGCCGGATGTAAACAGCGCCATTGGGAAATTGGGAAAGCATTTTATCACACCGATCTTGGTGTGATCAGATGCTTTGAGGGCAGAGGAGAAATCTAGGGTCTAATAGACCCCAATTTTTGCAAAAAAGAGTACCTGTCACTACCTATTGCTATCATAGGGGATATTTACATTCCCTGAGATAACAATAAAAATGATTTAAAAAAAAAAAAAAATGAAAGGAACAGTTTAAAAATAAGATAAAAAAATAATAATAATAAAGAAAAAAAAAAAAAAAAAAAAAAAAGCACCCCTGTCCCCCCTGCTCTCGCGCTAAGGTGAACGCAAGCGTTGGTCTGGCGTCAAATGTAAACAGCAATTGCACCATGCATGTGAGGTATCGCCGCGAAGGTCAGATCGAGGGCAGTAAGTTTAGCAGTAGACCTCCTCTGTAAATCTAAAGTGGTAACCTGTAAAGGCTTTTAAAGGCTTTTAAAAATGTATTTAGTTTGTCGCCACTGCACGTTTGTGCGCAATTTTAAAGCATGTCATGTTTGGTATCCATGTACTCGGCCTAAGATCATCTTTTTTATTTCATCAAACATTTGGGCAATATAGTGTGTTTTAGTGCATTAAAATGTAAAAAAGTGTGTTTTTTCCCCAAAAAATGCGTTTGAAAAATCGCTGCGCAAATACTGTGTGAAAAAAAAAAATGAAACACCCACCATTTTAATCTGTAGGGCATTTGCTTTAAAAAAAATATATAATGTTTGGGGGTTCAAAGTAATTTTCTTGCAAAAAAAAATTATTTTTTTATGTAAACAATAAGTGTCAGAAAGGGCTTTGTCTTCAAGTGGTTAGAAGAGTGGGTGATGTGTGACATAAGCTTCTAGATGTTGTGCATAAAATGCCAGGACAGTTCAAAACCCCCCCAAATGACCCCATTTTGGAAAGTAGACACCCCAAGCTATTTGCTGAGAGTCATGTTGAGTCCATGGAATAATTTATATTGTGACACAAGTTGCGGGAAAGAGACAATTTTTTATTTTTTTTATTTTTTTTTGCGCAAAGTTGTCACTAAATGATATATTGCTCAAACATGCCATGGGAATATGTGAAATTACACCCCAAAATACATTCTGTTGCTTCTCCTGAGTACGGGGATACCACATGTGTGGGACTTTTTGGGAGCCTAGCCGCGTACGGGACCCCGAAAACCAAGCACCGCCTTCAGGCTTTCTAAGGCCGTAAATTTTTGATTTCACTCTTCACTGCCTATCACAGTTTCGGAGGCCATGGAATGCCCAGGTGGCACAAACCCCCCCCCAAATGACCCCATTTTGGAAAGTAGACACCCCAAGCTATTTGATGAGAGGTATAGTGAGTATTTTGCAGACCTCACTTTTTGTCACAAAGTTTTGAAAATTGAAAAAAGAAAAAAAAAAATTTTTTTTCTCGTCTTTCTTTATTTTCAAAAACAAATGAGAGCTGCAAAATACTCACCATGCCTCTCAGCAAATAGCTTGGGGTGTCTGCTTTCCAAAATGGGGTCATTTGGGGGGGTTTGTGCCACCTGGGCATTCCATGGCCTCCGAAACTGTGATAGGCAGTGAGGAGTAAAATCAAAAATGTACGCCCTTAGAAATCCTGAAGGCGGTGCTTGGTTTTCGGGGTCCCGTACGCGGCTAGGCTCCTAAAAAGTCCCACACATGTGGTATCCCCGTACTCAGGAGAAGCAGCTAAATGTATTTTGGGGTGCAATTCCACATATGCCCATGGCCTGTGTGAGCAATATATCATTTAGTGACAACTTTGTGCAAAAAAAAAAAAAAAAAAAAAAAATTTGTCACTTTCCCGCAACTTGTGTCAAAATATAAAACATTCCATGGACTCAACATGCCTCAAAGCAAATAGCTTGGGGTGTCTACTTTCCAAAATGGGGTCATTTGGGGGGGTTTTATGTCATCTGGGCATTTTATGGCCTTCAAAACTGTGATAGGTAGTGAGGAGTAAAATCAAAAATGTACGCCCTTAGAAATCCTGAAGGCGGTGATTGGTTTTCGGGGCCCCGTACGCGGCTAGGCTCCCAAAAAGTCCCACACATGTGGTATCCCCGTACTCAGGAGAAGCAGCTAAATGTATTTTGGGGTGCAATTCCACATATGCCCATGGCCTGTGTGAGCAATATATCATTTAGTGACAACTTTTTGTAATTTTTTTTTTTTTTTTTTTTTTTTGTCATTATTCAATCACTTGGGACAAAAAAAATGAATATTCAATGGGCTCAACATGCCTCTCAGCAAATTCCTTGGGGTGTCTACTTTCCAAAATGGGGTCATTTGTGGGGGTTTTGTACTGCCCTGCCATTTTAGCACCTCAAGAATCGACATAGGCAGTCATAAATTAAAGGCTGTGTAAATTCCAGAAAATGTACCCTAGTTTGTAGACGCTATAACTTTTGCGCAAACCAATAAATATACACTTATTGACATTTTTTTTACCAAAGACATGTGGCCGAATACATTTTGGCCTAAATGTATGACTAAAATTGAGTTTATTGGATTTTTTTTAGAACAAAAAGTAGAAAATATCATTTTTTTTCAAAATTTTCGGTCTTTTTCCGTGTATAGCGCAAAAAATAAAAACGGCAGAGGTGATCAAATACCATCAAAAGAAAGCTCTATTTGTGGGAAGAAAAGGACGCAAATTTCGTTTGGGTACAGCATTGCATGACCGCGCAATTAGCAGTTAAAGCGACGCAGTGCCGAATTGTAAAAAGTGCTCTGGTCAGGAAGGGGGTAAAACCTTCCGGGGCTGAAGTGGTTAATCACTTCTCAGCAATCAAACGGATACAAAACACTCAACATAAAAGCTGCTGTTATTGATTAATAAAATTGCAAAAAGTAACAGAAGAAAGTTCAGTCCAATTGCTGCATCAGTCTCATGTTATAACAGCGCTACGGTTATTCTATTCCAACTTTTGACCAACTTCAGTATTACAAACAGAAAATTTCTTGTGCGATGACAGCGAAAAACAGCTCTAAAAGATAGTGGGTGATCCTAGATAGTTGTCAGCGCGTGCATCATACACCAGACACCAAATCTTCACCGCGTGAGGCACACACTACGCAAAGGGTTTACACTCACCAGATCATAGAGAATTTCAAGCCTTAAGAGAAGTCCTTAAAATTACTTTAAACCACGGTCATCAGCATTGGAGGCAGATTTAGGAAATATGATTTGTTCCGATCAAAGGCATTCTGACATAGCGTAATCCTAGTTCATAGATTTATTTATAAACCCAAAGAAAACCCGTCCCCCATATAAAATACATACAAACTATAATCATTAATGAAGCATGTGAATTATAAGTGAGTGTAGTCACCAGTCTGCTGCACAGGGAGACGTCTGTATCAATTTCCCAGCGGTATTGTTTCCTTCCTGGTAGTAGTCAGCTGACTGTGGGGCGCACACGCACACTTCCAGTTGCCGTGGAGGTCACGCCCTGATGCGTTTCGTCATATCCGACTTCAACTGAGGGCGTATATCCTATTGGACGCCTAGGGCGAGGGGAGGAGATGCATGGTCAAAGCGAGGAGGAAAAGACACAGGAGCCGCAGCCTGATGTCCGCCGATGTCCCGATCCCCACCGCTGCCCGATGTGCCCGCCGATGCCCCGATCCCCGCCGCTATCCGATCCCCACCACTGAATGCCCGTCCGCCTAGATGGGGTAAGACCAGCAGACAGCAAGTGGGGAGTTTGAGGTGCCGCAGGGAGGGGGGGTTGTTTGCCGCCCCCAACCGAAAAACCATAAGCCGCCACTGTGAGAGAGAGAACTGAGCAGCAAAGGATCAGCAGAGTTGGGGGACCGGAGCAGGAGAAACTAGCAGATGTCACACGTCACACGTAATGCCCAGCATGGGAGCAATATAGCGGGAGGTGAGCGGGCACCAGAGAGTGGGGTATCAGCAGAGCTGGGGTTTACTACTGAGTGGGGGATCTGCAAAGCTGTGGGTACTATTGAGTGGGGGATTAGCAGAGCTGGTGGTTACTACTGAGTGGGGGATCTGCAAAGCTGTGGGTACTACTGAGTGCCATTGCCTCCAATTACATGGACCACAAAGAATAAATATTCAAAAATGATTGGTTAAACCAACTATTGCTTTTCTTCACCACCACTTTTTCTTTATCCTAGTTTTGAAAAATGATAAATGGAATTATTTTGTGCAGTAATAGTACACATTTCATAGAGGACTTTGCATCAGATCAAAAAAGAGGGGAGGCTAAGTTTTAAACAAAGGGACAAAGGGATATGGTTCCAAAAGAGGGACAGTCCTTCTGGGTGAGGACAGTTGGTTATAAATTCGAATTTTGTTTATTTGATAATTAAGCTTAAAATGGTAAAAATTCACCAAAAAGGATATTGTTCAAAGACAGCCAATAGTCATGCCAAGTCACTGACTTATAATAGCATTCCCGGGCTATAGAGTCTCTCCTGGATTCCTCTTCCAGGTTGATTTGCAAGAGCCAAAATGACAATGACCAAAATTATCTAACAATTTACAACCTCTGGGGACTCTAGCTTGGCACGGCTTTCTCTTTTGGCAAGCTGCCACAAGGTCTCTTTATAATATTATGATTGCTTTGAACCCTGTAAGATGTTCTTCGATTGGCTGAACATTGCTATTAATGAAGGCGATGTCATGACATTACAATTAGTATGTATCAACCTAAAGGGTGATGATGGGTCCCCAGTCGAAGGTAAAACCAATGAATAAAGAGTCAGACATTGCAAAACAAAGTTTTAATTTTATGATTCCGAGAAGGGGGCAGACTTTTTCCAGTAAAACTGCAAATCAAGAGCAAGTAACATCATTTACATACTTGTGAAATTTGTACTGTACCACTTATGTTTTATTTCAGTCTTTAAATTTACTATGTGTGCTAAAAGCACACCATGGTCCTCCTGAAAATCTGGCATTTAAAATGACAATTCGCAGATATGATTTTTTTCTCATGGGCTAAAGCCCTATGGCTTCCAATCCTGATTTGAATCTGAATCTTGAGACTATACATGTAGGCTGGTGCAGTCCACTTTCTCCACTACAGGTGGTGCTCAAGGGAGAGGAAGTCAAGAGGAACATGGTTCCTCTAAGGTTTCCTGGGTCCCTGGAGCGATCTGGTTGGATGCTGGCCACCCATGTAACTCTGGTGGCCATCTTAGGTGTGGCAGAGTCTATTTAGGATGCTGGGTTTGGTGCGCATTCTAGCATGTGGGTAGTGTAGGGACAGGTTACCCATCTGTCAGGTACAGCATTAGCGGTAAGGAACGGTTCCTGCGGAGTAGGGAAAGCATAGGGATTTGCCACTCTTCTGGAAACCTTGGGACCTTGTCTTAATGGGGAGATTTCCCTTCCTGTACTGTAGACACAACGGGGGGGGGGGGAAAGAATTAATCTCTCCAAAGTAACAAAAAATCTTGTTTTAGTTGTCACCAGAAAAGTTGTAGACATTACAAAGTGTCCCTTCTATACCGGTTCTGGTGGCAAATCAAAACATTAGATCTTCCCTTTACTTTTTAGTCCTAATCCATCCAGATCTAATTCTTCACCATGTTATTCAAGGCTAAAAAAAAAAAAGAAAAAGTTTGGCTTAGATACACTTTAATCAAAACATAAATTGGGCCCCTCTCACTGCTGGTTTGTGGCTCAATGAGGTCAATGAAATCATTACAATGGAGGATCTAGTCCTTTGGACACCGGGATGAAAAAAATTCAAAATACTTGGTTTTATTGGCATCAGTTTCTATTTCCACCTGAATTTGAGAACATCATTACCTGTGAGGTTCAGGATTGTGCTACAGAGGTCTCTCCCTGACTTGAGTGCATTCCCTGTCATTAACTAATCCTCACCCTACTTTTCTCTTTCTATGCTTTCCCTTTTTCTGTGTCCTCTCCCCTCTCCCCCTTAGGCACCATCCACTTCCCTATACCCACCCTACACCCACCATCCTTGCCCGCACACCCACCCTTTTTTTATCTTTACCTCACCCAATTTTGCTTATTTCCCCTGCCATTGCACCATGAAATGGAAAATTGGACTCTTTTGAGCCCCCGTCCACAGTCATATCTAGCACTCTCCTAGCTAGGCTGCTAGGATGTAAGACAAATTTAGTTATTTTTGGCTCCTCTGTAATCAGTGGATTGGTTGTTGATTTCTTTTGGCTGTTTTGGGTTTCACAGGTTGCAGGTTTGATTGCTTTCTCCTGCCTTCTAGAGATTTCTGGAACATAGGAGTCATGGGCAGCATGAATATTTATTGTGCTGCAGCCAATCCTTGGGGATGTGTACCAAGTAGGTGGCGGAAGAGCACATAAATAGTCGGAGGCCTGAAGCAGCCCTGTCCATCTCTGCAGGAGGAGTCCCAAGCCTGTTCATCGAGGTCCTAGCTGTGGCCTGTTTCTAAGGTCCCTTTTCTAAAGCTAAACAAGGGAACCTCTTCTAAGGACTGGTTCAGAGCTTACTGAAGAGTGCTTGGTGGAAGTTAGAAGGAGACTGGTTGTCCTGTGGCATTGTGGGCATTAGCCTCTCCCTTACTGAAAAGTGTCCGGTGGATATTGGAGGCAGGCCAGAGTACATGTGCTCTGGGTGAGTTGAGCCAGGGAACAGAGCCCAGGAGGGAGAGGGGCAGCTGCCCTTTCCTCTGCAAAAGGTGGTTGTGTGGCCCTGGGTGGTCGACCCAGGGGCCTAAAGAGAGAGAAACTGAACCCAGAGGTCCTGCAGAACTGACTGGAAGGGGGACACCAGGAAGGATCTGAATCTGCCTACTGTGAGTACAGACCTGCGTCTTTGGGGCCTGTCGAGTGAGTGCTGCTGCCTTCAGCTAGAAGAGTCAGTGGAAGGGTGTCAGTAAAGGGGATGCTAGAGAGCGTCCTGAAGATAATTTAGTGCATCAAGTCTGTTGCTAGTGAGAGCAAGAAGACTTAACCCTTCCATACATGTGGCTGTATGGTCAAAAGCAGCGTGTCTGCTTCCACAGATAATTTGGTGAGGTCAAGTGAGAGTTGTCCTCATCTTTTGTGAATAGTTCCAGTTGGAGTATCCCACTCATCCTTTCTCCCATCCAAGTTCCAAATAAAAAACAGTGCTACACTTACCTGAGCCCATCTAGATCCAGTTATGTTGCAGGAATGTCTCGGCTGCCTGGGATTCTGAGACGGGAGTGCGGCACCATTGGCTCCCACTGCTGTCAATCAAAGTCAGTGAGCCAATGAGGAGAGAGAGGGGGCCAGGCCGCCAAAGCATTTGGTGGAGGGGGGGGGGGTTATGGTGTGGGGTTGTTTTACAGGGGTTGGAGTTGGCCCCTTAGTTTTAGTGAAGGGAACTCTTAAGGCGTCAGCATACCAATACATTTTGGACAATTTCATGCTCCCAACTTTGTGGGAATAGTTTGGCGATGGCCCCTTCCTGTTTCAACATGACTGCGCACCAGTGCACAAAGATCATCACTTCCGGCCCATGCGGGTCACGCTGGCTTCGGGCGTACTTCCAGTGACGTCATCTATGAGTCCAGCATCCTATGCTGGTACACTCCAACACAGCCATCTCTCCTGGTTTGTGATCATGCGTTTTCCCTCTGCTGGACAGTAGGGATCAACAACACCTACTGCGGACCTGATCCTCCAAGGACTACCCCCCCCCCCCCCCCCCAAGCTGAACTCTTTCACACACATGATGAGTTTTTAACTTCTACCTCTAGTAAGTGTTTTTAATCCTTTGGCGAATTAAAAGTCTTAATGCTGCTGCACTTAGAAGCGCCTTCTTTTTTACACTGTTTCCTTCAGAGTTGTTGCTTTACTCTTGAAGTGCTGCCTCAGTGCCCTACACAGATGTCCATCAGCCAAAACTATATTTACCCTTTGAGGATATTTTCTCTGGTCAAATATGGCTATCCAGAAGCACCCTTCTCCCTTTAATCCTACTGAGCAGGACAAGAGCAAGATCAGGAAGGAATCAGTCTCAGGATTTGTCAGGGCTGGGCTCTGCCCTTCCTTCTCCGAGCTGGCCGCTCAGCTGTCGGCTAATTGCTAGCTCCCATCTCTCTCCACAGTTACTCAGCTGTTGATGATCCTGCTCGTCAGTCCTGCTTACTTAAGCCGTCCAGTCCAGAGGAGCTTTGCCTGCGCCTTGGTCACATTAAAAGAAACTGTCTCCTGCGTTCCTGTTTAAAGACTGGCTTTGCTGACATCCCTTCTGGCTCCAGATCCTGCTTGCTGTTCCACTACCTTGATCACTGACTTCTGGCTTGGCTGACTATCCGTTCCGGTTACTGAACTTTGGCTATGTTTTGACTATGTTTGTTCTTTTTACTTTATTATTAAACAAGTGTGATTTACCTGCACTTCTGTCTTGGTCTGATTTCATGGTTTCTGACAGGATTAATGGCAGCAGCATCTGGCTAGCAGAGCAAAATACTGAAGAACCAGGGAAATGTAGAGAGTACCCTCCCAGCATCAGGTGGGAACTGATTGCTGGGATTGGTTGGCTGCTGGGAGACACCTGCTGGTGGACAACGGAATTACAACCTTTCACTCTGGGAACCACAGTGCCAGCAGCAGGTGATCCAGGTCCTGACACCAACCTGTATGGCCTAGCCTTCTTTGTCCTACAACCAAAGACTCGTAGCTGCCCAGTGTAATTGGTTTCTAGGCCAGCCACAGTGTTATTGGTTGCTTTGCCAGCATCCTAGCAACCAATGGGAGGGAGTGCACCAAAACTATGGTGGCATCTGGAGTGTCCATGGGAGGACACAGTGTAGCAGGGCTTATATCAGCTTTTGAAAGGTTGTCAAATACAGCTGCCTTAGGTGACAATAACCTAGGCACACTCCTGAAAATACCATGTTTTTGAAAAATGCATTACAATGCAAATGGGCTCAGAGTAAATAAGGAGACCAACAATATAGAAGTTTAGCTATTTAGGCAGCTGCAACAAAATAATAGCTAAGAAAAATAGTGCAGATAGGTCACGGTAACCTGATTAAATATCATTTTCATGTTTGACTGTTATGCATCTGTAACACCAAACTCCATTTCTATTATCACCAGAGTATTATGTGTTTATGTTCACTTTAGCCACAAATATTGCATCTCCCCTCCTTTGAGTTACAGTGCTAAAGGTTCTGGAACCTGCTCTAGATAATTTACATTCTTGCTCCAAAGTCTTGATTTTTCAGCCAATTTTTATACTCCATAAAATATTAATCATCTGTAATTTAATTAGACATTTCTGGAACACTACTTGATTACCATATGGGTCATAAATCTAACATTTTTTTTCCCCAATGTGCTTTTTTTATTTCCAAGAAATAGGTTTTCACAGGAAAGAAAGTCAACATTTTAAGTATTTGGAATTGTTTAAAAAGATTGTTTCTGGGTCATTTCTAAACACACAGATTAAACTAGAAGTTACCGTACTTTTACGTGGACATTTATTGCTCTCGATAAGGGAATTTTTCACTTGCAATATATAAATGAACAAATGTTGATTTAAAGTAGAACTGTGCCCGGGCCATTGGCAATCAAATATTTAGATGTTCTGAGGAAAAAGTAAATTAACTTTAAAATAGGACTTCACTGACCTCTGTAGCTGCAGCCTCTGTGGAGCAATACATCCTCAAAACTACAGTGAGGGAAAAAAGCATTTGGTCCGCTGCTGATTTTGTACATTTGCCCACTGACAAAGAAATGATCAGTCTATAATTTTAATGGTAGGTTTATTTTAACAGTGAAAAACAAAACAAAAAAGGCATTTCAAAAAATTTATAAATTGATAAATTGATTTTAATGAGTGAAACAAGTACAGGGGGTCCCCTACTTACAAACATCCGACTTACAAACGATTCCTACTTACAAACGGAGGGAGACAACAGGAAGTGGTAGGAAATCCACCCCTAGGAAGGGAAATTCACTCCTGTAAGAGTTAATATGGGAAAAAGGTGTCTCCACTGATGCTTTATCACCAATCCTTGTTTCCCTAATAACCCCAAATTTTCAAAATCCAATTATCATTGGGGCAGAAAGTGAGGTGAAATCGTCTGAACAGGGGCACAGACAGCAAAACAAATGTTACAGGGGTGATAACCCTTCCCTAGGCTATCTAAAAAACTTAAAAATAGATTTTTTGGCTGGAGCTACACTTAAAAAAATGTACCTGTTCTGACTTACAAACAGATTCAACTTAAGAACAAACCTAAAGTCCCTAACTTGTTTGTAACCCGGGGACCCCCTGTATTTGATCCCCTATTAATCAGCAAGATTTCTGGCTCCCAGGTGTCTTCTATACAGGTAACGAGCTGAGATTAAGAGCACTCGCTTAAAGGAAGTGCTCCTAATCTCAGCTTGTTACCTGTATAAAAGACACCTGTCCACAGAAGCAATCAATCAATCAATTAATCAGATTCCACCATGGCCAAGACCAAAGAGCTGTCCAAGGATGTCAGGGACAAGATTGTAGACCTACACAAGCAGGGCCGGCGCTACCACTTGGCAAAGTAGGCAGCCACCTAGGGCACACTACCACCCAGGGCGCAGCCACGGCCTCTGTCCCCCTGAAGCTCCAGGGGTGTGTGAGCTTGCCCCTGTTCAGTGCCGGGCCGGCTGTCCCTGGAACACATCCGCTGCATGCCGCCATTCCCCAATATGTCAAGGAATATCTCACAGCGCCGCTCCGGGACTCCTTTGCTCCAGCCTGTCCCTCTGGTGTGGCGCTGTGTGTCTGTGTGAGTGCAGCAGAGGGGCGGGACTCGGTGGAGATGGGAGCATTGAGAGGTGCAGCGTCTGTTAGCTGACCTCCCGGCCGGCGGGGACACCATGGAGTGGCTGGATGGCGGCGCTGGCGGGGACACCATGGAGCGGCTAGAAGGCAGTGCTGGTGGGGACACCTAAGCAATACTGCCCGCCCAGTGCTGAGGAGAGCCTGGATGTGATGGTCAAAGAAGTGTAGAGGTAAGGAGGAGAATGGATCCTCCCCATCTACATCAAGCTGTGTGGGGGGGATGGAGGGTGAGTAGTGCAGGAAATAGGAGTCAGGTAGGTCAGTGCATGTGTCAGGTAGGTGGGTCAGTGTATGTGTCAGTAGGTCAGTGTAATGGTCAGGTAGGTCACATGGGCAGGGTAAAGGAGGTGGAGTCATTGGAGGAGCCAAGGGGGAGCGTCAAAATTCGGTTTTGCCTAGGGTGTTGAAATTTCTTGCACCAGCGCTGTGCACAAGGCTGGAATGGGCTACATGACCATCACCAAGCAGCTTGGTGAGAGGGTGACAACAATTGGTGCAATTTTTCGCAATTGGAAAAAACACAATCTTGGTGAGAACCTCCTTCCCTCAGCCAGGGCATTGAAAATGGGTAGAGGATGGGTCTCCCAGCATGACAATGACCCAAAACTCCAAGGCAACAATGGAGTGGCTCAAGAATAAGCACATTAAAGGTCCTGTAGTGGCCTAGCCAGTCTCCAGACCTTAATCCCACAGAAAATATGTGGAGGGAGCTGAAGGTTCTAGTTTCAAAACGTCAGCCTCGAAACCTTAAAGTGGAGTTCCAACCAAAAATGGAACTTCCACTTTTTGGATTCCTCCCCCCCTGTCACATTTGGCACCTTTCAGGGGGGAGGAGGGAGCAGATACCTGTCTAATACAGGTATTTGCTCCCACTTCCTGGCATAGCTCACCGCGGCGTTTGCGGTTTACCTATGCTACTTCCGGCGCCTACCCCGTCCTCCCCCGCTGTATTCTGTGAAACACAGAACACAGCAGGGACCTGGGAGGACGGCTTCACTTCCTTATTCCCTTACCGAGGATGGCGGCGGCAGCAGCCGAGAGCCGAAGGACGGATCGGCTTCGGCTGCCGACATCGCGGGCGCCCTGGACAGGTAAGTGTCCATATATTAAAAGTCAGCAGCTGCAGTATTTGTAGCTGCTGGCTTTTAATATTTTTATTTCAGCGGACCTCCGCTTTAATGACTCGGAGAGGATCTGCCAAGAGGAGTGGGACAAAATCCCTCCTGAGATGTGAGCAAACCTGGTGGCCAAGTACAAGAAACATCTGACCTCTGTGATTGCCAACAAGGGTTTTGCCACCAAGTACTAAGTCATGTTTTGGGTTTTGGGAAGGGATCAAATACTTATTTCACTCATTAACCGCTTCAGCCCTGGAAGATTTTACCCCCTTCCTGACCAGAGCACTTTTTGCGATACGGGAATGCGTTGTTTTGACTGACAATTGCGCGGTCGTGCGATGTGGCACCCAAACAAAATTGATGTCCTTTTTTCCCCACATATAGAGCTTTCTTTTGGTGGTATTTGATCACCTCTGCGATTTTTATTTTTTGCGCTATAAACAAAAAAAGAGCATCAATTTTGAAAAAAAAAGCAATATTTTTTACTTTTTGCTATAATAAATATCCCCCAAAAACAGATAAAAAAAAAATGCTTCCTCAGTTTAGGCCGATACGTATTCTTCTACATATATTTTTGGAAAAAAAATCGCAATAAGCATATATTGATTGGTTTGCGCAAAAGTTATAGCGTCTACAAAATAGGGGATATTTTTATGGCATTTTTATTATTAATTTTTTTTTTTAAATTAGTAATGGCGGCGATCTGCGATTTTTATCGTGACTGCGACATTATGGCGGACATCGGACACTTTTGACACTATTTTGGGACCATTGTCATTTATACAGCAATCAGTGCTATAAAAATGCACTGATTGCTGTGTAAATGACACTGGCAGGGAAGGGGTTAAACACTAGGGGGCGATCAAGGGGCTAAGTGTGTCCTAGGGAGTGATTCTAACTGTGGGGGGGGATGGGCTACAACTCACATGACAGCGATCACTGCTCCCGATCACAGGGAGCAGTGATCTCTGTCATGTCACTAGCCAGAACGGGGAAATGCCTTGTTTACATAGGCACTTCCCCGTTCTGCGGCTCTGCGTCACGATCGCTGGGAGAACGGTCACGCTGTACGCAGCGGGCGCGCGCACCTGCTAACCCCGCCAATTTAAAGGGGACGTACAGGTATGCCCATTTGCCCACCGCTGCCATTGTGCCGACGTATATCGGCGTGCGGCGGTCGGCGAGTGGTTAAAATGCAAATCAATTTATAACTTTTTTAAATTGCGTTTTTCTGGATATTTTGGTTGGTATTCTGTCTCTCACTGTTAAAATAAACCGACCATTAAAATTATAGACTGATAATTTCTTTGTCAGTGGGAAAACGTACAAAATCAGCAGGGGGTCAAATACTTTTTTCCCTCACTGTATTAGAAGCTGTAAAGTTCAAAAATGTTTGGCTTATATTATAAAGTGACAAATGAAGAAGGCGTGCTGTAAAAAGCCATTGGTCATTTTCTTCACTAGCCTCATTGCATCAATTTTATATAACTTATGTACTCTACATCGATTTTTCCCATTCTGGGGTTCAGTACAGCAGTCAGACACAAGTGCCTGTATTTAAATGTATTGATAAGATTTACTAAGGTGAGCACATATTGATACACCAGGCCCTGATATGCTTCTTTTTGGCACAAAAAAACCTATCACTAGGCAGTTCTTGGAACAAAACTTCCACCCAAACCCATACAATGCCTCTTCGCAGCCACTTCCAGTCTACATGCACTTCTGCAATAGCTTGCATGGCATTCATCGGAGTGGGTTTGTTGATCGTGAGAAGAGTGGACCATGCCTACATATAGACATGTGCACTGACAAAAAATTTGTTCGTTTTCGTTTCATTCGTTTTTTTGCTTTTTTTGAAAATTCGGAAATTCGAAAATTCGGAAATTCGAAAATTTGGAAATTCGGAAATTTGAAAATTCGGAAATCCGAAAATTCAGATTTTTGAATTTCCAAATTTTCGATTTTCAAATTTTCAGATTTCCGAATTTTCAAATTGCTGAATTTCCGAGTTTTCAAATTTCCGAATTTTCAAATTTCCGAATTTCGAATTATCGAATTCCGAATTTCCGAATTTCAAATTTCCGAACTTTCGAATTTCTGAACTTCCAAATTTCCGAACTTCCGAATTTCTGAAATTTCGAATGTCCCAAATTTTCCAATTTTCGAATCTCCCAAATTTCGAATTTCACAAATTTTCCAATTTTTGAATTTCCCAAATTTCGAAGATTCCGAAATTCAGAAATTCGGAAATATCGGAAATTTTCGGAAATTCGGAAATTGAAAAAATTTGGAAATTCGGAAATTACAGAAATGTAAAAATTTGAAAATTCGGAAATTTCAAAATTAACGAATTTGTCAAAATTCGTTAAAAAACGAATTCGGAACTAAACGGATTGCACATGTCTACTACATAATGTGTATTGAAACATCCACTCAATGTCTCCATAGGAAGTCTGTGTGAGAGGGTGACAACACAGGAGCATGATTAGGAGTCAAGGACAAAATGTTGTCACTCTTTAACAGAAAAAGACTGAACAAGGACCTTTGTAGCAAGATAACAAGGGATAATTGAAATAAAATCTGCAGAGTGAAAGTGTTCGTTAAAGCAGGGGTCCACCCACACCGCCAAAAAAAATAAGTATTAAAAGCCAGCAGCTACAAATACTGCAGCTGCTGACTTTTAATACATGGCCACTTACCTGTCCCAGGGTTCAGCGATGTCGGCAGGTGACGCCGAGAACCCGCTCGGTTCTCGTCAGCTGCCGCCGCCATCCTGGGTGAGGGAATCAGGAAGTGAAGCGTTGCGGCTTCACTTCCCGGTTCCCTACTGCGCATGCGCAAGTCGCGCTGCGCGTCCCAAGTGGTCCCCGCTCTCTCCTGGGAGCTGTGTGTTCCCAGGAGACAGCGCTGTGGGGACGGGAAGAGGCGTAGACTCCCATGGGAGTCTATGCCGGAAGTGGGTGCAAATACCTGTCTTAGACAGGTATCTGCACCCCCCTCCCCCCTGAAAGGTGCCAAATGTGACACCGGAGGGGGGGAGGGTTCCGAAAAGCGGAAGTTCCATTTTTGTGTGGAACTCCGCTTTAAGCATCAATTTATTTTTATTTTTTTTAAATAGCAAACATAATACTTCCCTGTTCTGTGCAATGGTTTTGCTCAGAGCAGCCCCGATCCTCCTCTTCTTGGGCCCCCCAGGTCCTCTTGGCTCCGCCCCCAATAGCAAGATCTCCATAGACACACGGAGTGTGGCTCGACCCCGCCCTCACTGGTTGTGATTGACAGCAGCAAGGGCCAATGGCTTCCACTTCTGTCTCTGAGCCAATGAGAAGGGAGAGAGGCCAGAGAGCCACTGCTCTTGTGCACATCGCTGGATCGAAATGAGTATAAGGGGGGCTGGGGGGGGGCTGCATGCAAAAATGTTTTTTTACCGTAATGCATAGAATACATTAAGATGAAAAAACCTTCTGCCCATAGAATCACTTTAACAATATTAAATAACCTATAAAATGACAATAAAGGCTAATTCCACCTTTGGGAGCATGTTTTATGTTACACCCATATTTAGGGTGTAACATGAAACATGGTAACATGCCCCAGCGCTAACCCCCGCCCCACTTAGCTAAATTGCAGGGGGTTCCTTCTTCCTGCAGACTTCTGTTTAGTTTGAATTTGGCGTGGCTGTACGTGGCTATGCTCATCATGCAGCAACATCATCTATTCACAGAGGTCTTTGAATAGAGAGTCCCATCTGCCACCCCATTCTCAACTGAGCACAAGGGCAATGACGTCATTTGTAATCTATTGCTTACTTCCTCCAGCCCCATAATTGAACCTGGGGCTGAGGGAAGAGTCCGCAAGAGCTTGCTCATTGGACTCATGATCCACAGAACACGATCGCAATGCTTTACAGGCCCCAATACAAAAATTTCATAAATTGTCCTTTTTTTTTCACCACTTGCCTACCGGGCCCTTTTCACCCCCTTCCTGCCCAGACCATTTTTCAGCTTTCAACTCTGTCATACTTTGAATAACAATTGCACGGTCATGCAACACTGTAACCAAATTAAATTTTTAGCATTTTTTTCACACAAATAGAGCTTTATTTTGGTGGTGTTTAATCACCTCTGGGTTTTTTATTTTTTGCTAACAAAAAAAGACCAAAGATTTTTTTTAAAAAAATGTCATAGTTTGTTATAAAATTTTGCAAACAGGTCATTTCTCTCCTATACTGATGTGCGCTGATGAGGCTGCACTGATGGGCACTGATGAGACTGCACTGATGGGCACTAATGAGGCGGCACTGATGAGGCGGCACTGATGAGGCGGCACTGATGAGGCGGCACTGATAGGCTGCACTGATATGTGGCACTGATGGGCACTGATAGGTCGGCACTGATAGGTGGCACTGATGGGCACTATTGAGACGGCACTGATGGGCACCGATGAGGCTGCACTGATAGGCGGCACTGATGGGCACTGCTAGGTGGCATTAATGGGCACTGATAGGCAGCACTGATAGGTGGCACTGATGAGTACTAATGAGGCAGCACTGATGGGCGCAGATGAGGCAGCACTAATGAGGCTGCACTGATGGACACTAATAGGTGGCACTTTTGGGCACTGATAGGTGGCACTGATGGGCACTGGTAGGCAGCACTGGTGGGCACTGATAGGTAACACTGATGAGGAAGCACTGATGGGCACTGATTGGAAGCACTGGTGGACCCTGTTGGGACTGCACTGATAATCAGGACACTGATAATCAGTGCCCTGATTATAAGTGCCAATGTCCCTTTAACACAAGCTGATAGCCGGCTTGTGTTTACAACTGTGATCAGCTGTCATTGGACACAGCTGATCACATGATAAAGGCCGCTGTGATTAGCCCTTTACCCCGATCTGCCATCAGCTGAACCTGAAGGAGGCAGGCTGGCAGCGCGATCACGAGAGGATATCAATATAAGCCCTCCCAGCAAAGTAAGTCCACGCTGTAGCCGTCATTCAGCTATAGTGTTGGCAAGGGGTTAAATAGCATGGATGCATTCTAAATTGGATGGGACTTTCTAGGCATTCCACATACCAACTCATATAACTACGTAAAAAAAATTTTTTTTAATTATGCAAAATATGTTAAGATCAGAAAAAACGTGAAAAACAATTCCTGAAGCCACGATATGATCAGAACATATTGGGTACAGTTTCTCTTCAATCCCAACGCGTTTCAAACAAAACCTTTCTTCCTCAGGGGAGGTGCGAATCTGTAAAAGGCCCAAAGGATCACATTAGAAATGCAGCATCAGATATGTTTCTGTGTTTGTGAGCAAGGTGCAGTGTGGTGTGGTGGGCAGCATAAAGTCCTATTCAGGCAATAAAGTTTTATTGTAGAACGGTTCAACAGAACTAATTCAGGCTCAGTGGGTAGGCACACCAGTCTGGAGCCACTTATGAGCTGTGACAGAGGTCTGAAGACTTAATGATGCTAACAGTGACTGCAACGAGGAGCGGAATAGGGCTGTCACATACCTGGTAGGAGACTGAATTGACGAGGTCGGTCTCTCTTGTATCTCCGGCCCAGGCCCCACTGAAGATGGAACAGACTATGCCGAGGGACAGGAGGAACGAGCGTGCTGGCAAGTGGTGATACCAGAACTTGCAGCAGGAGATGCAGGCTTGAGAAGTCAGGCAGGGCATCAGGCCAGGAGCAGATGTGATGCACACTGGACCAGCTGAGGCTAAGGGCAAAGTTTCCCACAACTTCCTTCCCCTTCTGCACTGCTGAAGGTTGAGCACCACCTGCAGTGGGGAGTACGGACCGCACCTGCCTTCATGTTAAAAGGTAAGCCTCAAAAACATCTCCTCAATAGAACCTGCATATAAATATTGCTTGAGTCACTCAGAGGGAGCTTAAAAACGATAAGCATCCCTCACGTAATGGACACTAAAGAAGGTTCCCAAAGGACAAACTTATAACTGTCTAGGTGGTTTCCTTAGGGCAACTTCCAACTCCAGGTGCAGATAAACCTAAACTAATTTATATTAACCCTTCCCGATTCCTGCGGCCTACATATCTCCCAATCATATGTAGGCAGATGCAGTCTATTTTCTGTACTGCAGGTGGCGCTCAAAATAGACTCTGCCTAACCCAAGATGGCGGCTGTAGTCACATGTGGAGGAAGTCATATGGAACATGGCTCCTCTATGGTTTCCCGGGTCACTGGAGCAGTAATCCGGTTGGATGCTGAATGCCCATGTGACTCTGGCAGCCATCTTGGGTCAAGCAGAGTCTATTTAAGACCATGGCTTTTTAGGTTTGGCGGACATTTAGCGTTTGGATAATGTAGGGACAGGTTACCCAACTGTCAGGGACAGTATTAGTGGCAGGGAAAGGTTCCATATGAGTAGGGAAAGCATAGCAACCTATCCCTCTTCCTGGAAACTCTTCCTGGATGCTGACAGCGCATGTGACTCTGGTGGCTAGCTTGGATCAGGCAGAATCTATTTAAAACCCTGGCTCCTGGGTTTAGCGTGTGGATAATGTAGGGACAGGGACAGGTCACTCGTCTGTCAGGGACAGTATTAGAGGCAGGGAAAAGTTCCATTCAAGTACGGAAAGCAAAGGGATCCGTCACTCTTCCTGGAAACTTCTCCATTTGGGCTCAGACAGGCAAGACCGCATTCCACCCCTCAAGATAGATGCTCTCAGCTTGGCTGAAACCTACAACGCTACACGCTGCTGTCTTCCATGGGTGTTCCCGGCTGGACTTCCTTCTGCCGGGCTTGTGAACTGTTTTGCTTTGACTTCAATACAAGTTCTTTAATTGCATCTGGACTAAGTGTGTGTTATTGCCGCCGCACCACTTTGGCTACTTGAGTTTTTTATCTTCTGAACCCCCCCAAACCCCCCGCCCCGTGCTAAAATTCAATTCAGCACTGGCCATAGACTTGACTGGGGCCATATATAGAAGACCTCCAGTCTCAATGAATTGAGGTTGGTTTTCTGGGTTGGGAATGGAATGAAATCCTCATTGCACTTTGCAAGGAACTGTTGAATTTGTTGGTGCAAGAAAATGTAATCAAAACGAAAAATAAATACCGTTACATGTGACAGCTCCCCTTTAAATATATTCGCCCCAGCAGCTGCAGTTTATGGAGAAGTTGTGGTAAAAAATTGAACCCAGAAGAGTCAGAAGATTTCACAATAAGTCCTGGATAAGCAGCTTGCTTCATGCCCATTCCATCCTTCTTCTTGGATTTTGCCCGTTCCTCCCGTAGAAAAAAAACATTTCTTGGAAGCCGTCCCCTCTCTCCAAAGAAAGCCATAATTTAGCAGAAATACTTGGTGCCAGCAATGTCCTGTTTAGCTGGAAAGTTTACAGATCCCATATCCTGTCTACTTCATGTTAATAATAAAAAAAAGGCAAAATTGAAAAAAAAAAAATATATATATATTTTTCGTAGGCTCAGGATGCATATCCGCTGCCACGAACAGTCTCACATCCTGATAATTGTAACCTGACACAGTCATTATTTTTTTTTTGTCGCTTGGCGTGCCGGGCGTCTTGTGCCCTCGTGATGGTAAGTGATGGAGTTATTTGGTACCTTATAAAACAGGGAAGTCATAATGTTTTTCTTTTGGAAACTGCTAAAATGAGTCTTTTCAAAAGGCTTCCAGCAGTTTTATTACTTTCCTGACTGTCGAGTAGAGACTGGTTCAAACAGAACTTCATTTTCTCAGTCTCGAAAATTTATCAACGCAGCACATGGGCAGGGAACCCAAATTCCTGGGTGGACATGTCATTTCACTTAGAGTGAACCTGAAATGAAATGAACTTATATAAATTGCCGCTGGCACCTTATAACAGTCACCTGCGTGCCAGGTCAGTCCTCATATGCCCCAAATCCCAGAACACTCAGGTAAGTAAATAACGTCCTTCACTGTCAACTAGCCTGACCTTAATCCCTTACCTCTTAAGCCTTACTAATGGCCCATTAGGACCCGTTTACACTTGATTCAAAATGTGGCATTGGACACGCTTTTTTAAAGCACTTTGAATGCCAATCAAAGCCCCTGTCACTAAATAAAATGGTTACCTTACAGCAGTGGTTCTCAACTCCAGTCCTCGGGACCCACCAACAGGCCAGATTTTAAGTATTACCTTGGGGGAGATGCAGACTAGAATACTGCAATCACTGAGCAGCAAATGATATCACCTGTGATGTATTTCAGCTATCTTGCAAACCTGGCCTGTTGGTGGGTCCTGAGGACAGGAGTTGAGAACCACTGCCTTACAGTCATGTTCATACGTTGTGTTTGCTTCACCTCACATAAAAAATTATACCCATGTTGCTTTCTTGGTGCTTCAAAGTGTCTCCAAAGCCTCCATAGAAGTCTTAGACAATGTTCTCTTAAGCCATGTGCACACGACTGGACTTTTTGACCAGACTGGTCCTACGGAATGAATCCATCAGGCAAGCTGACGTGTGTGGGCTTCATCAGACTTTTTCTGTCGAAAATCAGACGGACTTTAGATTTGGAACATGTTTCAAATCTTTCCGACGGACTCAAGTCCGGTCGAAAAATCCATTGGTCTGTATGCTAGTCCGACAGACTAAAACCGACGCTAGGGCAGCTATTGGCTATGAACTTCCTTATTTTAGTCCAGTCGTACGTTATGACGTTCGAAACGATCAGACTTTGCTGTGATCGTGTGTAGGCAAGTCTGTTGTGTTGGAACTCCGTCAAGTCCATCAAAAAGTCCTTCGGAGTTCAGTCCGTCCAAAGTCTGCTCGTGCGTACACGGCATTACAGTACCTGCAGCTTTTGAGGGGCTTTTATTCAGTGTTAGTTTTGGTTTGTTTTTGAGGTATTGCAGGTATGAGATATCCCAGGATGCACTGGGAAACCAACAAACAAACCAGAAAGACCTCACCAGCAGTCACTTCCGGTTCATGTGTTCATTCTGGAAGTGCCTGGTGCAGATGTCACATCCGGTGTGAATCGTGGAGCAGCAGGAAGGTGAGCAAGGCCCAAACTGGAGCTGGGCAACTAGCAGACGGCTCACATGGTGTGCAAAACAGGAAAGCTATAGCGGAAGATGAACAGGAAAGGAAAATTAAGACTGAGCACCAGAGGATCAGCAGAGCTGGGGGACTGGAGAAACTAGCAGATATCACACGCATGGGAGCAATATAGCAGGAGGGGAGCAGGAACCGGAGAGAGAGGAGGATCAAAAAACCAGAGGGTCAGCATAGCTGGGGGTTACTGCTGAGCAGAGGATCAGCAGAGCTGGGGGGTCACTACTGAGCAGAGGATCAGAAGAGCTGGGGGTTACTACTGAGCAGAGGATCAGCAGGGCTGGGGGTTACAACTGAATGGGGGATCAGCAGAGCTGGGGGTTACAACTGAGTGGGGGATCAGCATAGCCGGGGGTTACTACTGAGCAGAGGATCAGCAGAGCTGGGGGTTACTACTGAGCAGAGGATCAGCAGAGCTGGGGGTTACAACTGAGTGGGGGATCAGCATAGCTGGGGGTTACTACTGAGCAGAGGATCAGCATAGCTGGGGGTTACTACTGAGCAGAGGATCAGCAGAGCTGGGGGTTACTTCTGAGTCGGGGATCAGCAGAGCTGGGGGTTACAACTGAGCAGACGATCAGCAGAGCTGGGGGTTACAACTGAGTGGGGGATCAGCATAGCTGGGGGTTACTACTGAGCAGAGGATCCGCAGAGCTGGGGGTTACTACTGAGCAGAGGATCAGCAGAGCTGGGGGTTACAACTGAGTGGGGGATCAGCATAGCTGGGGGTTACTACTGAGCAGAGGATCAGCAGAGCTAGAGGTTACTTCTGAGAGGAGGATTAGCAGAGCTGAGGGTTACTACCAAGTGGGGGATCAGCAGAGCTGGGGGTTACAACTGAGCAGAGGATCAGCAGAGCTGGGGTTTACTACTGAGAGGGGGATTAGCAGAGCTGGGGGTTACTACTGAGCAAAGAATCAGCAGAGCTGGGGCCTATCAGTACTGCATATCAGTGCCGTCTCATCTCTGCCCATCAGTGCAGCCCCATCGGTGCAGACTCATCAGCGAACATCAGTGATGGAGAAAAATGACTTATTTTGCAAAATTTTCTGACAAAAATTAACAAAAACTTTAAAAAAAAAATTTTTTTAGCAAAAAATAAAAATGCCAGTGGTGATTAAATACCGAATTTTCGCTACAGCGTTGCAGGACTGCGCACTTGTCATTTGAATTATGACAGCGCTGAAAGCTGAAAATTGGCCCAAAAACAGCTCAGGCAGTGGAAGGTTTAATGTACAGGAAAAAGGGGGGGGGGGGGGGGGACAAAGGACAAAGCACGAATGGATTCAAATTTTTATTGCTGCGGAGAAATTTTCTTTTGTTTCCCATTTTGGTGTCAGCAATCATTGGTGGGGGACACAATAATTAAAAAAAAAAAACAGAACTGAACAGACCAGCCTTTTGCTTTTTGAAGCAAGCTTCTAGCGGCCCTCAGTCACTGTACGCACACAGCCGGCTGCAATTTGGCACCATTACAATAGACCGTCCTAGCTGTTCCTGAACGCAGCGGCCTCGCCATCCTCGAATCACATTTTTCCATGTGTTTGACAATTTCCTTTCTCAAACCAGGCGAAACAGCGGAGGAAAAAAAAAAAAGAAAAAAAAAGAAAAAGAAATTTCAGAGTGTGTACACAAGCACTGACTTGTTTCTGGCGGTTACATAATTGTACATGGACGAATTGGTTCCGCTGTAATTAACAACGCAATAATCATGGACGGCTCCAGCGATGAGACGAGAGACAACAATTTAACACGGTTCCGGAATTCTTTTGAAAGCGGAGACTGAGATGAGGTACAAGATAGAGGGGCCCGTCTTCACCATTAATATTGGAGACAGGTTGCACCAGCTGGAAAAAATTATAAAAAAAACATTTTTAGGGCCTTAAATGTCATTTTTTGTTTCCATTCCATTATTTATTTATTTATTTTGTTACTTAATTAGAAAGACGTAGATAAATATAGATGATGCTGTGATTGGAATATGGCGCAGGGCAGGTGATGTGGAGCCAAATGTAAAAGAGGTCACCGGTGTTCTCTTTCCGAGGGTTGATTGTGTTAAAGCAGAACTCCGGCCAAAATTTTTTTTTCTATGTCCTTGTTGCTGATCTCCTACCTTCACCCACTTTGCCATCCATGTTCTTCTGAGCTCTGTAGTTCCTCTGTAATAGGCTGCTGAACTTGCTGAAAAAACGTTATTGGCTGCTGACTTCCGGTTTGTAAGACCGCTGGCTGCTAGTCCTCTCCTAAGCTCAGCCAGCAGTCTGACACGCCCCCTTGTAGTCCTCTGAAAGCCGAGCGGGGAGGAAGCAGACATGTAGTGGGGGGAGGGGGTCTCCCAGCCCCCGGTCTGTGCCGCCCATGGAGGAGGTGTCCTCCTTCTCTCTCCTCCCTCCTCCTCCTCTGCTCCCTGACAGTCACCGCCCCCACTCCGCCTCCACTCTGTCCCTGCCCCCCCCCCCCGCCGCTCCCCCCTTCGCCTGCTATCTCTGGGTATCATCAGTAATTACTTGTATGATACATCGGAGATCTCCCTCTGTGTCCCATATTGTTATCAGAACACCAATGCTGATGTCCCGCCCCCCCCCCGCCGTTATAGGAACAGTGCGCTTTCAATCATAATAACAGCTGGGGGCGGGGCATCCGCACGCAGCGTTCTCATATAACAATACGCGGGAGATCCCTGCTATGTATATACAAGTAATTACTGATGATAATCCCCGCTCTGCACTGGTGGTCCCTGACATGGTGGTCCCTGACATGAAGGTCCTGCACAAGCGGCACTGGTGGTCCCTGACATGTTGGTCCCTGATGAGCGGCACTGGTGGTCCCTGACATGGAGGTCCCTGACAAGCGGCACTGGTGGTCCCTGACATGGTGGTCCCTGATGAGCGGCACTGGTGGTCCCTGACATGGTGGTCCCTGACAAGCGGCACTGGTGGTCCCCGACATGGTGGTCCCTGACGAGCTGCACTGGTGGTCCCTGACATGGTGGTCCCTGATGAGCGGCACTGGTGGTCCCTGACATGGTGGTCCCTGATGAGCAGCACTGGTGGTCCCTGACATAGTGGTCACTGACAAGTGGCACTGGTGGTCTCTAACATGGTGGTCCCTGACAAGTGGCACTGGTGGTCCCTGACATGGTGGTCCCTGACGAACGGCACTGGTAGTCCCTGACATGGTGGTCCCTGACATGGAGGTCCCTGACAAGCGGCACTGGTGGTCCCTGACATGGTGGTCCCTAACGAACGGCACTGGTAGTCCCTGACATGGTGGTCCCTGACATGGAGGTCCCTGACAAGCGGCACTGGTGGTCCCTGACATGGTGGTCCCTGATGAGCGGCACTGGTGGTCCCTGACAAGTGGCACTGGTGGTCCCTGACATGGTGGTCCCTGACATTCGGCACTGGTGGGCACTGATAAGCTGCACTGGTTTGCATTGATATTAAATGCATTAAATGTATTAATATAATTTAAATGTATATATTAAATGCATTAAATTAATATTATATTAATATGCATTTATATTAAAATGCTTTGCATTTATAAGGCTGTAACCTATCATACCATGTGTTATGTATGACTTGCTGGCTGCAGAATGAGGGGTGTGATTTATGTTGAAGTGGGCGAGTTCACATTTACATGTACAGGCCTAGTGTACCTCCCACATTCACACCCATCCCAAGGATTCATGGGAAATGTAGTCTGATTATCTGAATTTTTTTCATATATTTTTGATACTTTGTCAATTCATTGTTGTTGTTTTTTTTTCCGTCTCCATAAATGTATAGTTTATCACTTTATCTGTGTTTCCATTGGCACATCCCCTGAAGAAGCAATCAGTGAAACATGTCGGGTTAATGTGCAATGTATCTATTCTATATGAACCTGCTTTCTGTGACCACCATATTTGTATATTATTATTGTGAACATTTCTTTATGTACCTTCCAACCTTGAATTTGTCAAAATAAAATAATTATATATATATATATATATATATATATATATATATATATATATATATATATATATATATATATATATATATATATATATATATATTTTTTTTTTAAACAATAACTTTTTCTGGACTCTTTTTGGCACCGTAAAAATCCCTGCTACTCCTCTACCTAAGATAGTCTGATTACAGTTAGAGAGAGAGAAGAGGATGTGATGCAATCACTCTTCTAACACCTCCTCTTGGGCAGAATACTAATTCATAGAAGCTCAGATGCTGAACCAAACCCCACTGAAAGTAATAGGAGCCAAATCTCTCAAATTAAAAATAGGTAAGTGGGTTTAATATAAATAAATAAATAAATAAAATAGCATGCACTGCCCTGAGGAACATATACAAATGCAAAAAAATTCTATTTGGCAGGAAACAGCAATTCTTTTAAATGCTTAAAGAGAAACATTAAAATACCCAATTCCTTTAACCACTTCAGGTCTGGAAACTTTCACCCCCTTCCAGTCTAGGCCATTTTTTTCAGTTTTCAGCACTGTCATACTTTGAATGACAGTTACTCAGTCATGCAACACTGTACCCACATGACATTTAGAGTCAAATAGAGCATTCTTTTGGCAGTATTTAATCACCACTAAACAAACAAAAAAAGACCAAAAATGTTGAAAAAAAAAAAGAAAAAAACTTTTTTTTTGTTTCTGTTATAAAATTTTACAAATAAGTAATTTTTTCTTCTTCACTAATGTGCGCTGATGATGCTGTACTAATGGGCACTGATGCTTTATAAATAAAAAAAGATATTGAACATTCTGAAAAAAAAAAATAGTTTCTGTTTTCGAATTTTGCAAACAAAACATATTTTTTTCATAAAATGTAGGCCAAAATGTGTTCTGATAAATGTATGTAGCACCCTGGTGTTTAGACAGGGTTGCTCCTAAATTTACCTGCCAGGTATAGCTGCCTTGGCTAATTGTTGAGAATCAATTGATTTTTCTCACTAAGTCTGTAATTGCTGCACTTTTCTCTTTTGCCGCTAGGTGGCGGGGTACCTGGTGGCATTAAATATGAGAAGGGCAATGCAAGGTTAATTAATGGATATATGGGGTATACCAACCAATGGGCAGGGGTTTTCTCAAATCCCTTGGCCTGCTGGGAGAACCTATATATTTGGGTGAAAGTCAGGTGATCTGTGTTCTGTGCCACCTGGACGGCTGTCTGGGTGGACGTCTGTTGCACTGCCTGGGCTGCTAGGCCGCAGTTTGGGCCTATCCCGGGCATATCTGGCTGCTAGGCTGTCTGAGGGCCTATCCAGAAGCAAGAGAGCAGCGCAGGGTTGGGATTGCGGCTTGCAGTCCAACCAGAAGTGACGATTCTGCCGGGCAGAGAACCTGTCGTGGTCGGAGGTAGAAGGGAAGCTGTCGCCACTGAGGGACCATCCGCCTTATTGCCAGGGACCACAGTGAGTAGCTGAAGCAAGTACCAGAGCAGTATTCTCACCAACCGGGACGGTGAAGAATTGAGAAACTTCAATCAAGCCAGGGAGGGGCAGGAGTAGTTGTAGGGTCGGCTCCAGGCTCCAGGCACCAGAGTGGGGCAGGAGTAGTTGTAGGGTCGGCTCCAGGCACCAGAGTGGGGCAGGAGTAGTTGTAGGGTCGGCTCCAGGCTCCAGGCACCAGAGTGGGGCAGGAGTAGTTGTAGGGTCGGCTCCAGGCTCCAGGCACCAGAGTGGGGCAGGAGTAGTTGTAGGGTCGGCTCCAGGCTCCTGCTGAAAAAACAAGGTAAAGTTGAAGCGGGACAGCGCATCTGCTGCAGCATTTCATTTGCCTGGAACATGCTTGAAGAGAATATTAAACTGGTGATGGAGTGACAGCTGCACAAGCCTACGCAGGAAGGACATGATGGGAAGTGCTTTGGATCTGCCTTTATTGATGATGTCGGCCGTGGGCTGGTTATCCATAGTGAGGACCACTGTTTGTCTTGTCCAGGTGTGGCCACAGGCCTGGGCAGCTGCCACGATAGGATACAGCTCGAACAGAGATTTAGATTGTGTAAAACCAGGAATTAAGAGGATTTCGGGGGGGCCAAGGTCTGGCGAACCAGTGGCTGCCGAGAATAGCTGCGAAGCCCGTAGAGGCTGCTGCATCAGCGACCACCTGTGGAGACTGAGTTGAAGCTGCCGGTATAAACATAGAAATGCCCTTCCAGTTGATAAGGAACTTGTCCCACATAGCTAGGTCTGCTATTGCTGCCGGATCTAGTCTGAGAACTCGATCTGGGTCTTGCACTGGTGTAAGAAAGATTAAAAGCCGTGATATATAGGAATGCCCCTGAGGAATAATCCCCATAGTGAAATTGAGCATCCCTAATAAGGATCGCAAATGCCTTCTGGTACATCCTTGTTACAGGGTGAAGTTGTGGATAACTGTCAATCTAGTTTGTCAGGAGGCAGGCTAGCCTGCATGGCACACATATCCAGAGTGACACCTAGGAAGGTGATGGAGTGTGCCGGGCCTTCCACTTTGTGCTCGGCTATGGGTACGTTGAGATTGTTGAACACTACTGTCAGAGAGCTCACCTTGCTGGTCATGGGATTGGCCACCAGAGGGAGTGCTTGTGAGCAAGCCGGCCTATTTAAGTTTGTCAGGCACTCTGTTCAATGCTGCCTGATCATCAGCTTCCTGTGCCGTAGTTCCTGTTTCCTGTCTTGTCTTCCTGTTTACCTGATCTCCTGACGACCCGGATTGCTCTTGGATTCCCCTTCTTGCTGCCTGTACCCGACCTTGGCCTGTTTGACTCCGCTTCTGCCTGCTCCTATTGTACCTTGTTGCCCGTCTGTTGCCGAACCCAGCCTGTCTCCTGACCATCCTGCTCAGTCTCATCGCCTGTGTTCCAGCCTGCACCTGCTGTTCATAGACTGCTATTCCACCAGCATCTGGACTCTAGTTCACAGGCTCTCATACCACTCCGCACTCCTGTGCTTCCTGTTACCTTACCAGGGGCCGCGAGTCGGACGCGTAAGGGAGCCTACTCTCTGCCCAAAGCGGACTCACCGGTCTGGTAAGTAGGAGTCTGATAGTATCAGGCAGCCATGACCGAGTCCGGGCAGGGGGCCTCCCCTATGGACGAACTTTGCAGACACTTGGCAGGATTAACCCAAGCAGTCAAAAGTTTACAGGATGGCTATACCCGACTAGAGGAACGTGTTCAGGCCCTGTCTGCACCTACCAATCCTCAGGGGACTTCGTCTGCAACCGGGGCACCCTCCGTAGTCATGCTCCCTCCAGAGCCCAAAGTACCTATACCGGAGAGATTTTTTGGAGACCGTAGTAAATACCGTGCATTCCGGAATGCATGTAGTCTCTATTTTGCTCTGCAGCCTCGGACCTTCTCCCTAGAAGCCACCAAAGTGGGCTTTGTTATTTCCCTGTTGTCCGGTGAGCCTCAAACTTGGGCCCATCACCTTCTGGAACAAAAGTCGGATGCCCTGGAAAGTCTGGACGCCTTCTTCTTGGCGATGTCTCAACTTTATGAGGATCCTCAACTAACCGCTTCTGCTGAAGCTTCCCTGCACTCCCTTCGGCAAGGCCGCAGGGCAGCGGAGGACTATGCCGTTGAATTTAGGCGCTGGAGTTCCGATACGACATGGAATGACGCGGCTCTGCGTCATCACTTTAGAATGGGTTTGTCCGATCCACTCAAGGATGAGTTAGCACGGGTTGGGATACCTCAGACCCTGGAAGAATTAATTAACCTCTCAATCCAAATTGACCGTCGTCTGAGAGAGCGACGCACCGAAAGGTCTACCAGTGCCTATCGACCCACTTGGATGCTTCCACAGGTTCCCAGTCCTCCTAGTAGGCCTTTGGCTCCTCCAACCTCTCCAGTTTTCGACACATCAGAGCCTATGCAGCTTGGTCTGCTCCGTCCTTCCTTGACTCCCGAAGAGAAGTTACGAAGACGTAACCTTAACCTATGCCTCTACTGTGGGGAACCTGGGCACTACGCCAGCGTCTGCCCCAACAAGACGCGTAAGTGTCGTTCTTCTGCTCGTATATGTGCTACTATCATGCCAAAACCTAGTACTCACCTTACCATCTCTGTCACTTTGCAGCTTCCCGGAAAGGCTATCCAAGTTCCAGTCATCGTTGATTCCGGAGCATGCAGCTGCTTCGTGGACCAGGCCTTTGCAGCTCAGCATGATATCCCACTCCGACCCAAGACCCAGAGCCTGGCGGTTCACCTTGCAGACGGTTCCGCCCTCCGTTCCGGTCCTGTCATTCAAGAGACTATCCCTATATTAGCTACTATAAACTCTCAACACCAGGAATTCCTCCGTTTAGATGTCATTTCCTCTCCTCTGTTCCCTGTCATCCTGGGCATGCCGTGGTTGCTGGGCCATAACCCCCATATCAACTGGGTTTCTGGGAAAGTGGAGTTTCTGTCTGATTATTGCCAACAACATTGCCTGCCAAGAATGGCCCATGAGATACCTCAACTCCTCGGCCTACACCCTGAAACCAACTCACACCAAGCCATCCCAGAACAATACCGAGATTTCTCTGATGTATTCAGCAAGAAAGGTGCTGAGACTCTACCGCCACACAGGCCCTATGATTGCCCTATAGAGCTGCTACCTGGAACCGAAGTACCCTTCGGTAGGATCTTTCCATTGACTGAGCAGGAATTGGATACACTAAAACAATACCTTGATGAGAATTTAAAGAAAAAGTTCATCCGCCCATCCACATCTCCGGCCGGCGCAGGCATATTCTTTGTGGAAAAAAAAGATCATTCCCTTCGGCCATGTATCGACTACCGGGAATTAAATCGGATAACGATCAAGAATCGCTACCCCTTACCCCTGGTGCCTGAATTATTCCAGAGGCTAGGAACGGCAACCGTCTTCACAAAACTGGATCTTCGCGGAGCCTATAATTTAATCCGTATCCGGGAGGGGGACGAGTGGAAAACTGCTTTTCGCACTCGTTTTGGGCATTTCGAGTATTGCGTTATGCCCTTCGGTCTATGCAATGCCCCAGCCACATTCCAACACTTTGTGAACGACATCTTCCGGGAATTTTTGGATCTCTACGTCATCGTCTACCTCGATGACATTCTCATTTTCTCATCATCACTGACTGATCATCGCAGGCACGTCCGAAATGTCCTCGCCCGGCTCAGGCAACACGGGCTGTATGCTAAACTCGATAAATGTGAATTTGAACTCCAATGCATCCAATTCCTGGGGCTCATCATTTCAGTGGAAGGTATTAAAATGGACCCTCAAAAGGTGTCCGCCATACTGGACTGGCCCGCACCTACGGACAAGAAGGGGGTCCAACGCTTCGTTGGGTTTTCCAATTTCTATAGGAAATTCATCAGAGACTTTTCCAAGATCATCGCCCCCATTACTGAATTAACAAGACAAGGAACCCGATTCTGCTGGACCCCTAGGGCTCAATTGGCCTTTGAAAAATTAAAAGGATTATTCACGTCGGCCTCCATCCTCAAACACCCTAACTCTGCCTTGCCATTCGTGTTGGAGGTTGACGCCTCAGAGGTCGCAGTAGGAGCTGTACTCTCCCAACGTCAGGGCCCCAAGGCCCTTCTGTTTCCAATAGCTTTTTTTTCTCGCAAATTATCGGTGTCTGAAAGAAACTACGATGTAGGAGACCGGGAACTTCTGGCCATCAAGACGGCTCTGGAGGAGTGGCGCTATCTTTTGGAGGGTGCTGTACATCCTATTCTAATCTACACGGACCACAAGAACTTGGAATATCTGAGATCTGCCAAGAGACTAAAACCGCGACAAGCCAGATGGGCGCTCTTCTTCTCTCGCTTTCAATTCCATATTACCTACAGACCCGGCTCCAAAAACATCAAACCGGACGCTCTCTCACGAATGTTCCATGACTCCAAAGAAACCGTCCCTCCGGACACTATCCTGCCTGCAGGAAATTTTTTATTACTTCAGGGGGATTTAATCTCCAGAATAAGGCAAGCTTCCACAACTATACCCCAACCCACTGAGACCAGCCTAAGAGATGGTTTACTCTGGCATAAGGAGAAGATCATGGTTCCTGAGAGCCTTAGGGTACCAGTACTAGAGCTTTGCCATGACCACAAGTTGGCTGGGCACTTCGGGGCTCAGAAGACAACCGAACTGGTGCAGCGCACCTTTTGGTGGCCACAGTTGGCCGAGGACTGTAGGAATTACGTCAGTTCCTGCCACACATGTGCCCGAAGCAAGAATATTCGGACGAAGGCCTGGGGCTTACTGAAACCCTTGCCCATCCCTGACAGACCTTGGAAAATGATCGCAATGGATTTCATTGTGGAACTGCCCCCATCCGAAGGCTTCTCTACCATCTTTGTCATAATTGATAGATTGTCAAAAATGGCTCACTTCTTGCCTATGAAAGGCACACCCTCAGCCGTGGAAACGGCGAAGATCTTCATTAAAGAAATTGTGAGATTACACGGGGTTCCCTCTAATATCGTCTCGGACCGGGGTGTCCAATTCACCTCCAGGTTCTGGAAGGCATTGTGTGGTTCCCTCGAAATTGAGTTAGCGTTCTCTTCAGCCTATCACCCTCAGACAAACGGCCAGACGGAGAGAACCAACCAAACCTTGGAGCAATACCTCCGTTGTTTCTCTGCCTTTTCCCAGGATGACTGGGTTTCTCTGCTACCAGTTGCGGAGTTTTCATACAATAACTCCCTGCACTCAGCCATCAACCAGACGCCATTTTTTGCCAATTATGGATTTCATCCCTCCTTTCTACCCAGCTCAATACCTGAATGTTCTCTCCCTGCAGTGACCGAGACATTGGAATTCTTCTCTACCAACAACAAACTTCTGCAGGAAACAATGGCCCAATCCCAGGCTTCTTATAAAAAGACGTTCGACAAGAAGAGGCGCGGGGAGCTTATCCTTGAACCTGGCAATCAAGTATGGCTGTCCACAACTAACTTAAAAATGGCTTGCCCTTCTAGGAAACTAGGGCCTAAATTCATGGGACCCTTCTCGGTGAGAAGAAAAATAAACAACGTAGCGTACGAGCTCAGTCTGCCGGACTCCTTCAAAATACACCCGGTTTTCCATGTGTCCTTACTGAAACCGGTCGCTCCTGATCCTTTCCCCAACCGTAGTACCAGTCCTCCTAAGCCTGTTATGATCAATAACGAGGAGGAGTTTGAAATCGAAGCTATCCTGGACTGTAGGAAAAGGCGCAATCAAATACAGTATCTTATCAAATGGAAGGGGTATGGTCCGGAGGACAATTCCTGGGAACCAGAAAACAATTTGCATGCCCCGGAACTTTTGCAGACTTTCAGAAATGTTCATGCCTCCAGGTTGGCCCGGCTGGGCATCCGGAGGCTGCCCTTAGGGAGGGGGCACTGTCAGAGAGCTCACCTTGCTGGTCATGGGATTGGCCACCAGAGGGAGTGCTTGTGAGCAAGCCGGCCTATTTAAGTTTGTCAGGCACTCTGTTCAATGCTGCCTGATCATCAGCTTCCTGTGCCGTAGTTCCTGTTTCCTGTCTTGTCTTCCTGTTTACCTGATCTCCTGACGACCCGGATTGCTCTTGGATTCCCCTTCTTGCTGCCTGTACCCGACCTTGGCCTGTTTGACTCCGCTTCTGCCTGCTCCTATTGTACCTTGTTGCCCGTCTGTTGCCGAACCCAGCCTGTCTCCTGACCATCCTGCTCAGTCTCATCGCCTGTGTTCCAGCCTGCACCTGCTGTTCATAGACTGCTATTCCACCAGCATCTGGACTCTAGTTCACAGGCTCTCATACCACTCCGCACTCCTGTGCTTCCTGTTACCTTACCAGGGGCCGCGAGTCGGACGCGTAAGGGAGCCTACTCTCTGCCCAAAGCGGACTCACCGGTCTGGTAAGTAGGAGTCTGATAACTACTCTCAACCTGTCTAGATCTGCCGGGGGTGTGCTTGGATGTTTGATGAGCAGGAAGTCATCGAGGTAGTGGGTGACCATCTGACAGTGGACCTGGTGTGACAGACTCCATGTGAGGGCCTGAGCGAAGACATCGAACAGCCATGGGCTGCTCTTGGAGCCGAAGGTCAACTTGGTCGCAAAATAATAGGACTCCCGCCACTTGATACGGTGCCACCGCCAGAGGGATGGCTCGATAGGGAGGAGTTTGAAAGCGTCTGATATGTCTGCTTTGGACAGCCAAGCGCTGGGACCTACCCGAATAATTGACCTGTATAGCCATGTCTACTGAGGCGTATTTGAGGGAAGGAATCAGGCTCGGTATATGAGAGGAATGAGGCGCAGACAAATCGTACACTAAGCTGAGTTTATTAGAGAACCTGCCCTTGACAAGCCCAATAGGGCTGACTCTCCAAATTGGAAAAGGTGGCTAAGGGAAGGGGCCAATGATGAAGCCCTTGTCCAGTTCTGTTTGTAGCAGCAAGTCTATGGCCTGTTCGTCGATAACCGCCGACTGGAGTTTCCTGCATTTGTGGATTGTAAGGGGTAAAGAGATGAGGCCGGTGTGAAACCCTGCTGTTGAAGCTGTGCACTAGGAATATGGCCAGTAAAGGGGTGGGGTGTGTAGAGAGGTAGAACCCCAACCAACTGACATCTATCTGGCCTAGTCAGGACTTCCCCTTGTGTTTTAGTTGGCAGGTGGCTTTTGGGTGTGCTTCGTGACATGCTGTGCACTTGCACAATTGAAAATGATATCATCTCACCCACCTTCAAGCCAGAATCTAGTTCAGCCATTCTAAACCAGGGTTCCTCCAGAGGTTGCTAGGGGTTCCTTGAGGCTGTCAATAATTGACCTTCCATCTGATAGAGCCTGTTTAGGCCAATGCCACTTGGTAGCGCCAACCCCTTTCCTTATATAGCTGATTACAGTTTGGGAGAATCTGAGAGATGATGTCATTTTTTATTGTGCAAGTGTCTTTACACCTCTACAAAGGGTGTTATGGTAACGCACAGCTATACATTATAAGGATATTAGCTAACTTTGTATCAGATTCCTACTATTTTCTGTTCTGTAGTATTATCTGTTTGTTTTAAGAATGTGCTTTCCATTTCTAAATGGGAGGGTCAGCCTTTATTATATATACACCAGCAAATCTCATTGTTCTAATAGAGAAAGCTGCAATGTCTGCTTAGAACTTCGGGAGTATCTCACCAAACATGAAAGTCCTATTGCAGGAGATGTCTAAAATCTGACTCTAAGATAACCAGTGAGCCAATCACACATCAGGAAATCAGGTTGTAGATTGAAAGGAAAGGGACATTTTTTAATAAAAGTAAAAGAAAAATTACTTGTGCTTCATTTTTTTTTTTTTTAAAGAAAGTGGAGTTTGCCTTTAAGGCAATTTATAATCAAAACTGACAAAATGATTTGAATACTCTTTTATCATTCCACAAAAATATCATAGAGAACCAAATGTTTAACATTTGGTTAAAAATACATTTGGCGTCCAAGTTGTCTACACGCAGCCCAGTGACTCTTGATGAGAAGTTAAAGTGGAATTTACTAATGAATTAAAACAAAAATTGGACAGCTAACAAACATCATCACCATACTTTTATTCCATTAGCCCGAAAGTGATCACTCGCACAAAATATTTCACAATTCATAAGCTGAGATACTCGCAAGACAAGTAAATATTAGCAGAAGCTAATTTTGTGAACTTCCTCTATGGTGGGGTTTAAAAAGAAACTTTAAAGTGAACTTAACAATGCATATAAGAAAAAAAAATTATTTTACTGTATGTACAATAATATACACTTGTGCTCATAAGTTTACATACCCTGGCAGAATTTATGATTTCTTGGCCATTTTTCAGAGAATATGAATGATAACACAAAAACTTTTCTTTCACTCATGGTTAGTGTTTGGCTGAAGCCATTTATTATCAATCAACTGTGTTTACTCTTTTTAAATCGTAATAACAACAGAAATTACCCAAATGACCCTGATCAAAAGTTTACATACCCCAGTTCTTAATACCGTGGATTGCCCCCTTTAACATCAATGACAGCTTGAAGTCTTTTGTGGTATTTGTGGATGAGGCTCTTTATCTTCTCAGATGGTAAAGCTGCCCATTCCTCTTGACAAAAAGCCTCCAGTTCCTATAAATTCTTGGGCTGTCTTGCATGAACGGCATGTTTGAGATCTCCCCAGAGTGGCTCAATGATATTGAGGTCAGGAGACTGAGATGGCCACTCAGAACCTTCACTTTATTCTGCTGTAGCCAATGACAGGTCGACTTGGCCTTGTGTTTTGGATCATTGTCTTGTTGGAATGTCCAAGTACGTCCCATGCGCAGCTTCCTGGCTGATGAATGCAAATGTTCCTTCAATATTTTTTGATAACATACTCCATTCATCTTGCCATCAATTTTGACCACATTTCCTGTGCCTTTGTAGCTCACACATCCCCAAAACATCAGCGATCCACCTCCGTGTTTCACAGTAGGAATGGTGTACCTTTCATCATAGGCCTCGTTGACTCCTCTCCAAATGTAGTGTTTATGGTTGTGGCCAAAAAGCTCAATATTGGTCTCATCACTCAAAAAGACTTTGTGCCAGAAGGTTTGATGCTTGTCTCTGTGCTGTTTGGCGCATTGTAAGTGGGATACTTTGTGGCATTTGCGTAGTAATGACGTTCTTCTGGCGACTTGACCATGCAGCCTATCTTTCTTCAAGTGCCTCCTTATTGTGCATCTTGACACCGCCACACCAAATATTTTCAAAGAGTTCTGTATTTCACCTGAAGTTATTTGTGGGTTTTTCTTTACATCCCGAACAATTTTCCTGGCAGTTGTGGCTGAAATTTTAGTTGGTCTACCTGACCCTGGTTTGGTTTCAACAGAACCCCTCATTTTCCACTTCTTGATTAGAGTTTGAACACTGCTGATTGGCATTCTCAATTCCTTGGATATCTTTTTATATCCCTTTCCTGTTTTATACGGTTTAACTACCTTTTCCTGCAGATCCTTTGACAATCCTTTTACTTTTCCCATGACTCAGAATCCAGAAACGTCAGTGCAGCACTGGATGAAAGATGCAAGGGTCTGTCAGGAGTCCAGAAACTCATTGACCTTTTATACACACACACTAATTACACGAAAACCGATCACAGGTGAGGATGGTTACCTTTAATTGCAGCCAGCAGTAAAGCACTGAAGTAATTTTGATAAATTACTACTGTTGCTTAGTAGGTCTAAACAGCAGGAGAGATCAGATAACAAGGGCTGCTAAATGATTCAAATGAGGGACATCAACCCCCCCCCCCTTCCCAAGGAAAGATGAGACCATCTGACTTTGTAAATTAAAATTTAGCTAGTTCAGCAGGGACCGGACAAATTTTTGATCCATGGATGAGCAGGCTAGTTGTACAGAAGTCCAATTGATGATGTAAAATGTCCACACAATCAGTTCTGCTGGCTATAGGCTGCAGTGCTGATCAGTGTATTCTGACAGCTACCGCTGTCAGAATACAATACCTGACAGTGATTCCCCTGTAGGCAGGTGAAGTTTATTTTTTTTACTGCAGTTAGCACTCAACCGCAGCGACTCTGCAGCTGGAGAGGAAGTCAGGAGGAACCCTGTTCTTTTTTGGTTTCCTGGGTTGCTTGTAGGGTTGCCACCTGTTGGGGATTCACCCTGACAGTCCGGGTTTCAAATCATCTGTCCGGGCTTCAGTCCACCTGAAACCTGGATACATTATTCAGACAGGAATGTGGCTCAGAACAGGAGGGTGAGGGGGCACTATGTGTGCCGCATTACTATTCTCCTTGGAGTGCCCAAAGGTGTCCAAGGTCTGTTACAATCCTATAGTGTATATATAAAAAAAGAAAAATTTACTGTGCGCCACTAGTGTTCTCATTTGACTTGAAGAAAAAGTGGCAACCCTAGTCGCTGGGGAAATGATCCAGTTGAATGCTGTTGCCCCATGTGACTCCGACAGCCATCTTGGGTCAACCTGAGCCTATTTAAGGCCCTGCCACCACCCCCCCCCTCCGGGTTTGGCACTCATTATGCGAGTAGGTAGTGCATGGAAAGGTATCCCATCTCTTAGGGACTGTACTAGCGATAGGGAAGTTCTTGGTGAGGACGAATGTTGTCCCTCTCTACAGACGCTGGAACCTGCTTTGTTTATGTTGCTGTAACCGTCAGCCCACCTGGCTGGGGCCCACCGGGATCATTGTGAACCGTTGCTGCATTGTTTGAATAAAAGTTTATCACCATGCATAACTGTGTGAATTATAGTCGCCGCACACCACTGCACCCCACTTACACACCCATCCACATTAAACCACTTCTTGTTGGTGTTTTTATTCCTGAACTCTCCGAGATTTTCAAGAACATACAATGCCAGGTCTTAGAAGAAAGTGGAAATCTATTTGGCATTCCGCACTCCATAACTTTCCATTTACCTTTCCCTAACTTTTCCAAGTGACCCTGTCAGATAAAAAAATACTCCAGACAAAAGGTCCCTGCATTAAAAGAGCTTCTCTGGTGGCCTGTGCCTCCTACCTTTTATCCATTTAGCATTGGAAAGTTTCGGGACAGTCAGATGCCACTATCAACCAGCTACAAGCTGCGATTCCTTCCTAGAGTGGGAGGATGTAACCACAGTGGGCAGCTAGGACACAGCCATCCGACACTCCCAGAAGTGTTGAATGCCAAATTCAACACTTCATTGATGTTTAGAGCTGATAGTAGAAGAGGCCTTGGGCGGCATCTGGCTTGACATTTTTATTTAGGCTGTTTATGGAGAGATTATTATTTCTAATTTTGGAAATGTTAAAAGTGCTTGCTAAATAAAGGGTGCTTAATCCTGTATGGCCCTTAGATGTCCAAGCAAAGTGATCACTTAAGGACTTAAGGACTTAAGAATGGTATGGCTGTCCATACCATTATGGATCCTCCACTATGTTTAATAGTTGGTAATAGGCGTTATAGGTTGAAAGCATCCTTTGGCATTTCCTATGGTGTTTTTGTATTTCTTAAGGGTGCTGTTTGTCTTGTGCTCCTTTAGACCCCTATTTACTAGTCCACTAATACCGGCGCTGGGCAATTTTAATTCCTGAAAAACTAAGCAATTATTGAGGTGTAATCCGCTAAGCCACCAGCAGCATGGACCTTCCATTTTTCACTCCACTTCAAACCCATATAAAAAAATCTGCAGCCAATTCATAGGATCCCCATGTAGGAGGGGTGCTGTCAATAACACACACAGTCCAAGTGCAATGAAATAACTTGTATTGACATAATGCAAAGACAGTTCACAATAAACCCAACAGGGAACACTTCGAAGCCCAACAGTGTGTAGAGAGCAGGTTTCACACGGACTGTTGAGATGGGCAGAATATGGCCTGGCTGTCTCATGCCCAAGCGGGAAGGTGTCCAGAGAAGCTACGAGCCCTACACTTTCCCTCTTTGTCAGGAACCTTTCCTTGCCACTAGATCTGTCTCTACCAGGTGGGATACCTGCTTTACCTACCCACAAAAACATATGCTCCAAGCCTGGCAGCCAAGGCCTTAAATAGATTCTGCGTGCCCTAAGATGGCTGCTAGAGTCACAATTGGATAGCTTGCCCAGTGACCCAGGAAAATAAAGAGGAGCCATGTTCCCTTTGACTTCCTTTCCAACTGCAAAGGAAGAGCTCCACCTGCAGTGGAGAAAGTGGACTGCACCTGCCTACATGCACCTTTGCAGCTGTGCTGTAAGTGGGATTTAATTACTTGACTTTGAAGTGTTTAATCTAAGTCCAGGCGGTATGTAAGCATAAGATGAAAACAAAGAGTTTCCTCATGGCTTGCTAAGCCATCTATGAACAATTCCAGGTATGGATTGCACTTTTCAGTTCACAAGGTATAAGTGAAAGGTCAAGGTTCACGCAGCATGACTTGTCTTTAAGCTCCCAGAACAGCTGTGCTCATCAAAGAGAGTGGTATGCCAGCACACATCCTGATTGTACTTAGGTAATGGCTCTTTGAGAATGTGATCTGTAGAACAGTGGTGAGCAGTCACATTTAGTAGTCACCAAACTGGATTGACTAGTTTGGTGTGGTAAAAAGACATAAGGCACATTATACTCTTCTGTAAAGTCCAAGGATTCAGGTGGTTCCTGCTTCTAAGGCTTCTATGTTGACCTTTGGCCAAACAGCTACTGGTCATACTCAGATGACATAAGGCACAATATTGTTATCTGTGAAGTTGAGGGATTCAGTTGGTTCTATCTTCTATGTGGTTCAAGTTGACTTTCAGCTAAACAGCTTGTAGGCAGGTAGAGGTTACTGCTGCCCCAGCGAGAAGTTGGGGCTCAACTGTAATTCCTGTGTTTTTTTTTGCCGGGTTTTCTTGGATCTGATCCTCCGGTCCAGTATACTATGAAAGGGACAAGGGCCCGGATCTAGGGGGATCTCACACACACACAGAGAAAAGGAGTTCGGCTTAGGCCTGTTTCTCCCTGCCAGGCCTGCCTGATCCTGGTACCAGAGTCTGGATGGCCTGTATCCTGCTGAAGCCAGAGCTAGACTCCAGCCATGGGCTAAACCAGTATTGGAGTTTTGCTTGACCAGGTATACTGGGGCAGCCACAAGCCTGTGGTTAAGGAAATGTTGGTACTTTATCTTGGACTATCGATTGTCTCTGTTATCATGACAATTTATTCTTCAAGTAAAATATTTGAAACTTTACCTTTGTCTGGTCTGAAGTTACTAAAGGAGTGCAATGCACATAACTGGCAAATACAATATATTCAGATATACAGATTCCTGCTTCTATGAGGTTCAAGTTGACTTTCGGCCAAACAGCTACTGGACATACTAAAATGCCTCCCATATAGAGGAGAAGTTTTACATGAGGGATTATGTAATGTGCTCCTTCTTCAGGTTCCCTCTATCTTCTGGACCCTCAGATTAAACATCTTAAAGACAATGCAGAGCCAGAGATGGAACAACATCCATAATTGGAAATTTGGATCACGTGTATGAAAAAGAGAAGCATGGTTAAATGCCATATTTAAATGCCACACATATAAGGAGCAGCTTTACTCAAAGGTTTATGAAATGTGCTCTTCAGGTCCCCTCTATCTTCAGGACCCTCAGATTCAGCGTCATGAAGATTATGCAGAGCCAGAGACAATACAATATCCATAAGGGAGCACTTATGTTGGAAATTTGGGTAATTTGGGAGCGTGTGTATTAAAAAGAGAAGCCTGGTGAAAAACCCTGATGTCCACGTTTTTTCCATTTGATGCCACTGGTAAAACAGTTGCGGATTCTCATTATCGCAACGCTTCTCAGTTGCCTATCGCTCCAGATAATCAGGATAGAGGAGATGGGGGGATTTCAAGGCAAGGACTGTGATCCTTGTCACCAAACTGGATTGACTAGTTTGGTGTGGTAACGTGGACATAAGGCAAATTATTCTCTTCTATGAAGTCCAAGGATTCAGGTGGTTCCTTCTTCTATGTGGTTAAAGTTGACTTTGGCCAAACAGCTACTGGACATACTCAAATGACATAAGGCAAATAATTCTCATCTGTAAAGTTCAAGAATTCAAGTGGTTCCTGCTTCTATGTGGTTCAAGTTGACTTTGGCCGAACAGCTACTGGACATATTCAAATGACACACACATATACAGGAGCAGTTTTACTTGAGGGATTATGAAATGTACTCTCTCTTCAGGTCCCCTCAGATTCAACATCATGAAGACAATGCAGAGCCAGAGATGGGACAACATCCATAAGAGAGCCTGGTGAAGGCCCTGATGTCAGAGTTTTCCCACGTGGTGCCATCAGTAAAACAGCTTCTGTTTCTCATCATCGCAAAGCTTCTCAGTCGCCTTTCACTTCGGATAAGCAAGATGCCGGAAATGGGAGGCTTTCAAGGCAAGGACTGTGACCCCAGTCAGCAAACTGATGGTGTGTTGGCACTGACCCATTACACCATGTATGGAAAAACTATGCCACATGACAGGACCAAGTTCACAGATTTCACAGACCTATTGTGTTGCCAGGGGCAATAGCGGACAACAAGTAAAACAGATGCTAGAATAGTGTAAGTCATCAGACAGGTGGTCAAAGCAAAAGACAGACAATAACAAAGCCAGCCAACTAAAGCAGCCCATGATGTAGGAGATATCTGTAGTAGAGGTGTCTGCTGTAGGAGATAACTGTAGTAACCATGTCTACTGTAGGAGATAACTGTAGTAGCGGTGTCTACTGTAGGAGATAACTGTAGTAGTGAAGTCTACCATAGGAGATAATTGTATTAGTGGTGTCTACTCCAGGAGATCACTGTAGTAGTGGTGTCTACTGTAGGAGATAACTGTAGTAGCAAAGTCTACTATAGGAGATAACTGTATTAGTGGTGTCTACTCTAGGATATCATTGTAGTAGTGGTGTCTACTGAAGGAGATAACTGTAGTAGCAGTGTTTACTGTAGAAGAAAACTGTAGTAGCAGTGTCTACTGTAGCAGATCACTGTAGTATTGGTGTCTACTGTAGCAGATCATTGTAGTAGTGGTGCCTACTAGGAGATCACTGTAGTAGCGTAGGTGATCCAGCTTCCATAGGGATCCCACAGGTATGAGTTCTACATACTTACAGTAGTCCAAGCTAGACCAATGAAACTATGTGCGGAATTGCCATACATAAACTTCAGCTTAAGGGATTAGGAAACTGCAATAACTTTTTACAACTTTTTTTTTTGGGGGGGGGGGGGGGTTAATACCACTTTAAAGGCATTTCCAAGGAAAATCAGGAACAAATCATACACAGTATAAAAAAAAAATCTGGGACTTCAACTGGCCTTTAAGCTCCCATTATGTTTTTTGGGTTGTGGCAGGAAATGGAATATCCGGAGCTAACACACAGCAATATGTGGACAACATTCAAACTTTACACCATTGTTACTGTACAGAACAAGAACTTCCATCGTTGCAAGCCACCTGAACCGCTCACAAAAGACACAAATGAATAGGTTGGGGCTTCATAAATCAAATGTCCTTCAACTGCATCTCAAAATCTTTAAAAAAAAGAAAAGAAAAAAAAATTTCTGTACAAAAATGTTACTTTGGGCTGTGTGCACATAACACAGGCTTGGAGACCCAGGCTGGAGCCTAGCCATTTTCACCAAGAGAGAGAGAGAGAGAGGAACCCCATCCAAACAGAGCTGCTGGAATAATTAGCTCTCTGTAATTATAACAAGCACGGGCGCATTCAGCGGTTTTGGAAGAGTTCGATTCAAAATACCCATCATACCACTAAGAAATGCCAAGTGGGCTTTTAAAAGCTGGAACGCTTCCATGCTAAAACAACATACGTCCTGAAAAGCCGCACAATTCCACCGCGATTGTATGACTGATTCTTTTTGTTAATTTATGGTGGGAGGTAATCCAATAATGCCTTGCTTTATATGAACCCCATGGCCCCATCAGAAAGATTTTTTTTTTTAAACGAAAGAGAGGGGCAATGACTCCACTGTACGTACTTAACTTAATTGTATTGAAAGGGATTATTTATGAAAGGTGTGAATATGGAAACTTGGCTTGAAAATAATTTTGTCACCTGTAAAAAAAAAAAAAAAAAATGAATCCACATACAAAAAAATTGAGGACGATTATAAATAATAAAAAAAAAAGTATTTTTTGCATTTAAAGAATATCTTTTGTACAGCATCACTCAACTGGTCCCTATAATTGAACACAATAAATGAAAGAAAAAAAATGTATATACAAAATAGTTCCAAGTATAACTTCAGTAAACAAAAAATAAAAATAAAAATTATAAAAAAAAATAAAAAAATAAAATAATAATACACTTTGTAAAGAAAATAGTTTCAAGAAGAAATTCAGTAGAAAAATAAAAAAAATTCTGCATTGAGACAAGTACACACTATAGAGGGATATGCTCTGTTCATTTTTCATGTCTGAGGTTTACAACCACTTTAAGTTGCTTGCACTTTAACCACTTCTTGACCAGGCTATAGCCAAATGACGGCTGCAGCTTAGCCGTCCAGTTCTGGGAGGGCATCTGTTCACATCCTCCACAAACTAAGCCCCCCGCACGCCCACTGTGATGCGCATCAGACACGCTCTGTAATATCTGTGTTCTTCAGATCGGGGGAAAGGCCCAATCACTGCTGATCACAATGTAAACACATTAGCCGGTTATGGGCATTCCTTTCCTTATGCGCTGTCACAGCATGAGGAGAGGAAAGAGCCAGTAACCGGCAAGTGTGACAAGGGACGTTTACACTGATAATCAGTGTCCTGATTACCAGTGCAGCTCCAACAGTGCCAATCAGTGCCCATCAGTGCTGCCCATCAGTGCCCATTAGTGCTTCCCATCAGTGCCCATTAGTGCTTCCCATCAGTGCCCATCAGTGCACATTAGTGCTGCCCATCATTGCCCATCAGTGCTGTCATTCAGTGCTGTCCATCAGTGCTGCCAATCAGTGCCCATCAGTGCTGCCAATCAGTGCCCATTAGTGCTGCCCTTTAGTGCCCATCAGTGCTGCCAATCAGTGCCCATCAGTGCTGCCAATCAGCGCTCATCAGTGCTGCCAATCAGTGCCCATCAGTGTTGCTAATCAGTGCCTATAAGTGCTGCCCATCAATGCTGCCTATCAGTGCCCTTCAGTGCCGCCTATCAGTGTACATCAGTGCTGCCTATCAGTGCCCATCAGTGCCACATACCAGTGCCACCTCATCAGTGCCCTTAATTGCTGCCTCATCAGTGCCCATCACATCAGCCTATCAGTGACCATCAGTGCTGCCCATCAGTACCTGCCAGTGCTGCCTATCAGTGTAGCCTATCAGTACCTCCTCATCAGTGCTGCCAATCAGTGCCCATTAGTGCTGCCAATCAGTGCTCATCAGTGCTGCCCATCAGTGCCCACCAGTGCTGCCAATCAGTGCCCACCAGTGCTGCCTCATCAGTGCCCGTCAGATCATCAGTGCCACATACCAGTGCCACCTCATCAGTGTCCACCAGTGCAGCCTCATCAGTGCCCATCAGATCAACCTACCAGTGCCACCTCATCAGTGCCCATCAGTGCAGCCTAATCAGTGGCCATCAGTGAAGGAGAAAAATTAACAAAAGCTAATAAAAACTTTTTTTTTTTTTCTAAATTTTTGGTCTTTCTTCGTGTGTTTAGCAAAAATTAAAAACCCCAGAGATGATTAAATACCATCAAAAGAAAGTTTTATTTGTGTAAAAAAAATGATAAAAAAAGTGTGACAGCGCTGAAAGCTGAAAATTGGCCTGGGCAGGAAGGGGGTGAAAGTGCCCAGTATTGAAGTGGTTAAAAGTAATGGCATAAAAATATAGTATACAGCATATGCCTAAAGACTCCTCGTGTTGTTTTTCCCTCTCACAGTCTGAGCTCTACCGTACAGGGACAGCAAGAACCCGATCAAACCCAATTCAGGCGCTTCCGCCACTTGCATTTGAAATGTAATCCAGTAAAAAATAAAGTACATCTGCATCTGCCAAGTAGCGCTCTTGCAACCGTTGCTCTTAGCGGGTAGCGGATCTTGTAATTACAATGGCGATGCCAGTAGGTGGCAGATAAATCCGGAGCTGGCAGTCTGCATAGACCTGAGCTTCTTTATTACAAACGATTGCCTATCGAATGACTGACAGATATCAAAGACTGAATTTGGACGACTCAGCCTCTCGCTGGCACATAAAGCCCAAAATATATTCCTGAAAAGAATTTTACAATCAGAATGGAAAGAATTCCTGTTCTGCCTGAAGACTATAATAATCCCCAGATGACATCGCCACGTCGATCCATACAGTCGCTTCGGGCATTTTCTTTTTTTTTTTTTTGCATGTTATGTAAATCCCAAATTAAAAGCAGCCAACGATAAAAATAGAGCCGGCTGGTAATAAGCGTCAGGAAGGGCATCTTACCCGGCGAGTATTTTTATCCTGATATCCTTCCCCTCACATCCGCCTTCCCAATTCTGTTGATTGGCAGGAAAAAAAAAGAAGAAGAAAGTTTGAAAGTAACGGGGAAGCTTTGACTGCTCAGCACGTGTGTAAGCAATGGGAACAATTCCTTCCACATAAGAGCGTTCGGCCTTCACTCCCTAATGAGGTGGAATTCCTGGACTTTCCATGTTACCACCTTTGTCATGGACGGCATTCCGCAAAATCCAGCGAATGGGGAAGGTGAAGTTAACCACTTGCCGACCACAGTACGTATATACACTCTATGACCAAAAGTATTGTGACGCCTGCCTTTACACACACATGAACTTTAATGGCATCCCAGTCTTAGTCCGTAGGGTTCAACCCACCCTTTGCAGCTATAACAGCTTCAACTCTTCTGGGAAGGCCGTCCACAAGGTTTAGGAGTGTGTCTATGGGAATGTTTGACCATTCTTCCAGAAGCGCATTTGTGAGGTCAGGCGCTGATGCTGGACGAAAAGGCCTGGCTCACAGTCTCCACTCTAATTCATCCCAAAGGATGCCCCCCCCTCCCCTTCCCGGTTGTCTGACCCTGTGGCTTCCCTCCCAGTCCACCCGAATACACGGGCAGGACAATGTGGATGCATACATCGGTGTGGGCTCTCCCGCCTCAACCCCCGGATGAGACAAACTTTTCCAGGCCATGTTCGTTCCATCATAGTAGATGTAGGTCTATACCCATGAGATACCCCATAGGTAAAGTATTATCACTACACTACATCTTTTGTCTCTCAGTTGGATTTACTTAAAGCGGAGTTCCACACAAAAATGGAACTTCTGCTTTTCGGAACCCTCCCCCCCTCCGGTGTCACATTTGGCACCTTTCAGGGGGGAGGGGGGTGCAGATACCTGTCTAAGACAGGTATTTGCACCCACTTCCGGCATAGACTCCCATGGGAGTCTATGCCTCTTCCTGTCCCTCCGCGCTGTCTCCTGGGAAACACACAGCTCCCAGGAGATAGCAGGGACCAGTTACGATGCGCAGCGCGACTCGCCTATGCGCAGTAGGGAACCGGGAAGTGAAGCGGCAACGCTTTACTTCCTGATTACCTCACCTAGGATGGCGGCGGCAGCTGCCGAGAACCGAGCGGGTTCTTGGCGTCTCCTGCCGGCATCGCTGGACCCTGGGACAGGTAAGTGGCCATTTATTAAAAGTCAGCAGCTGCAGTATTTGTAGCTGCTGGCTTTTAATAATTTTTTTTTTGGCGGTTTAGGTGGACTCCCTCTTTAATATACTAGATCTTGGTCTATCTATTTATCTATATATTATTTTATTTTATTTATCCCATAGCATCCTACTCATGATGATTGGCTTTAAACGCCATGAAACGCGTTGAGTCCACACTCGAGGGTGCCAGGTTATAGCTTGTATCATCATTAATTAATTGTATTATCTTTTGTGATTTTTTTTATTCTAATTATGCCTTCTACAATATGAACTGATTATTATGACAATTATGTATTACATTATATTTGTGCTACTATTGTCCTATGTTTCAATCATGTCCTCTTCATGTCTAAATAATAAAATATGTGACTATTTGCATTGAATATGTTTATATCATGCATTATATTGTACACAAGAATTATTTATCAAATTTATTCATCATAGGGACTACCCAATGGGGATTGGTTACAATCAATTCTTGCTATTAATATGATCAATTTACATATCTACCCTTACCAACAGAGACACACCTCATTTAAAGTCCCGTATCCATTTTTTTTTCGTTTTTAACATATCTTCTTGGGATGGACGCATGTCTCTTTTGTGTTTGGGTCGACCTAGGGTCACTCTCTGTTTTTTATCTTGTTCATCCCAAAGGTGTTCTATTGGGTTTAGGTCAAGACTCTTTGCAGTCCAGTCAAGTTCCTCCACCACAAACTCGCTCATCCATGTCTTTATGGACCTTGCTTTGTGCTCTGGTATACAGTCATGTTGGAATAGGAAGGGGTTATCCCCAAACTATTCCTACAAAGTTGGGGACATGTAATTGTCCAAAATGGCTTGGTATGCTGACGCCTTAAGAGTTCCCTTCACTGGCACTAAGGGGCCGAGCCCAACCCCTGAAAAACAACCCCACACCATAATCCCCCCCTCCACCAAATGATTTGGACCAGTGTACAAAGCAAGGTCCATAAAGACATGAATGAGCGAGTTTGGGGTGGAGGAACTTGACAGATCCTGACCTCAACCCCATAGAACACCTTTGGTATGAATTAAAGCAAAGACCGCGAGCCAGGCCTTCTTGTCCAACACCAATGCCTGACCTCACAAAGGCGTTCCTTGCCCTGCTGCCTCCCGCAACATCCTGGGACAAGCCACATGCCCCAGTAAGCTGCAGGACCATTTACAAAGTACCACGTGAGCTTGCACTTGAGCAGTGGGGAGGCGGCAATGGCTCCTCAGGAAGACACAGCTGGCTCCTGTATCCAAAATGACATCACTGAGGACCTGCAGCAGTAGGAAGAACCGGCTGCGGGAAGACAGCACTGGACCCCAGGCACTGGTAAGTACCAGATTTTTAGTATTTTAGTATACTGTAGATGCTAAAGTTTCAACACCCCAAACTCGCTCATCTATGTCTTTATGGACCTTGCTTTGTGCACTGGTCCAAATTATTTGGTGGAGGGGGGGTTATGGTGCGGGTTTGTATTTCAGGGGTTGGGCTTGGCTCCTTAATTCCAGCGAAGGGAACTCTTAAGGTGTCAGCATACCAAGACATTTTGGACAATTTTATGTCCCCAACTTTGTGGGAACAGTTTGGGGATGACCCCTTCCTGTTCCAACATGACCAGTGCACAAAGCAAGGTCCATAAAGATATGGATGAGCGAGTTTGGGGTGGAGGAACTTGACTGGCCTGCACAAAGTTCTATACTCAACCCGATAGAACACCTTTGGGATGAATTAGAGCGGAGACTGCAAGCCAGGCCTTCTTGTCCAACATCAGTGCCTGACCTCACAAATGCGCCTCTGGAAGAATGGTCAAACATTCCCATAGACACACTCCTAAACCTTGTGGACGGCCTTCCCAGAAGAGTTGAAGCTGTTATAGCTGCACAGGGTGGGCCAACTCAATATTGAACCCTCCAGACTAATGCCCCGTACACACCATCGGACTTTCCGACAACAAAACCGTGGATTTTTGTTCGAAGGGTGTTGGCTCTAACTTGTCTTGCATACACACGATCACACAAATGTTGGCCAACAATTACGAACGTAGTGACGTACTAGACGTAAATGTGACGTAGTAGACAAAATTTGAGAACCTGCTAGCCAACATTTGTTGGCGGAAAGTCCGACAACAAATGTTCGATGGAGCGTACACCACGGTCGGACTTTCCGCCCACAAGCTCACATGCAACATATTTTTGTCAGAAAATCTGATCGTGTGTACGGGGCATAAGACTGGGATGCCAATAAAGTTCATGTGCGTGTAAAGGCAGGCGTCCCAATACTTTTGGTAATACAGTGTATTTTCAACGATAAAAAAAAGTCTATTTTCTAATGAGTTATGTTGTGTGGCTGCTTCAGATGCAAGCAGTGCATAGCGGAGTTCGTCGGTATTTAGGAAACCCTTTATTCTGAGAATTGTACTGGTTACCTGGGAATAATTTACTACAAAAAAAAACAATTTAGGTTGACGGTGACATGCTGGTCCCCTTTGTGGGTTTCACATTCCTCGGATCTCTGCTATATTAGGAGAGATGGTGGGATAAGATGTTTCCTGTGGTTCCGTCTAATTATCATTACATTCCTAGTTGCAATTAAGCAAATTGAGGATTTTTTTTTTTTGAGACCCGCGTGACAGGCGGCGTTTACCATGTGTCCTAGGGGCGTAACGCGTAGAGAGCTGCGTTTCTGTCCTCATGACCTGTGCTGCAATGTCAGCGTGGAGTTCTGAAAACATTGCTGGAACGGGTGAAGAAAAAGTCATAGATAAGCTGAAATGATTACCTTTCCTGGAGAAAATGCTGCTTCAATTTCCCATAAGTAGAATATAGGTATAAAGGACTACCGCGTTACGTGTACATACAAAATGTGGAATTTAAATAAACAAACCCCTCAACAATCAAGCACAAATCTAGTGAAGAAATTAAATTAATAAATAATAAAATCAATATATGACACTAAAGCAGCCGCAAAAAGTGGGATACACACACTAAAATATTCAAGATCAATAAAAAGCAGCGCTGTGAAGTTAAAAAATAAAGCTTAGGGGTTAACCTATAAGTGAACAATAATTAAGTTATATACCCTTGAAAAGTGTAAATAAAGGAATAACATCTAAATTGAAACTTGATCAATAAAGGTAAGTCCCAAAACACCAAACAGAAAAAACAGTCCAAATAAAAATCCCAGCAGATGAATAGGATGATGAGGGGAAATGGAGGTACCAATCACGGTTGGCAAATGGAGGTGTATTGGATAAATGAAACCTTCACCACACCAATGTGCCGGATTATTAAAATTGTGCGCTTACCAAAAGGCAAGCTAATATGAGCTTGCGGCCTTAACCCGGTCGGGGCCTTTTGTGGATAAAACCAGCAACGCACCACATCGAATTATGGATAGGTACACTGTCCGTCCGATCTCCGGGAACATTCGATTGGGAAGATATTTCCTCCAGCTGAGAGTTGTTCTCACAGGGGGTAATCAAGGAAAGAAAGGGGCAACATAGTGTAATCCTGCTTGATGGTTTATTAAAAAGTAGGTATAAAATCACACTTACATTTGGTAGGTTAAAAACAGACGACGTCAGAGTGTGACGAAACGTACGTCGGGCGTGCTGACGTGCTGCAGATTCCGTCTCGGACGGGTGTTCGCTTGTAGCTGGCCGGCTACTGTTTTGCCTGTTTTTAACCTACCAAATGTAAGTGATTTTATACCTACTTTTTAATAAACCATCAAGCAGAATTACACTATGTTGCCCCTTTCTTTCCTTGATTACCCCCTGTGAGAACAACTCTCAGCTGGAGGAAATATCTTCCCAATCGAATGTTCCCGGAGATCGGACGGACAGTGTACCTATCCATAATTCGATGTGGTGCGTTGCTGGTTTTATCCACAAAAGGCCCCGACCGGGTTAAGGTCGCAAGCTCATATTAGCTTGCCTTTTGGTAAGCGCACAATTTTAATAATCCGGCACATTGGTGTGGTGAAGGTTTCATTTATCCAATACACCTCCATTTGCCAACCGTGATCGGTACCTCCATTTCCCCTCATCATCCTATTCATCTGCTGGGATTTTTATTTGGACTGTTTTTTCTGTTTGGTGTTTTGGGACTTACCTTTATTGATCAAGTTTCAATTTAGATGTTATTCCTTTATTTACACTTTTCAAGGGTATATAACTTAATTATTGTTCACTTATAGGTTAACCCCTAAGCTTTATTTTTTATCTTCACAGCGCTGCTTTTTTTTGATCTTGAATTTCCCATAAGTGCTGCCGACATCTCTGATGATTTAACCACTTGACCTCCGGAGGGTTTTACCCCCTTCATGGCCAGGCCATTTTTTTTTTGCTATTCAGCACTGTGCTACTTTAACCGCTTGCTGACCAGCGCATGTACGTCGGCACAATGGTACGGCTGTGCAAATGGGCGTACCTATACGTCCCCTTCAGGACGCGGCATTGTGTCCGCGCGTGCGCGCGTCCGCCGCGTACTCCGTGAGCGTGCCCGCGGGTCCCGCAGACTTGATGTCCGCCGGGGGGCCCGCGATCGTGACACGGAGCGGCAGAACTGAGGAGATGCCTATGTAAACAAGGCATTTCCCTGTTCTGCCTAGCAACATGACAGGGATCTACTGCTCCCTGTCATCAGGAGTAGTGATTGCTGTCATGTCCTAGGTAGCCCCCCCCCCACAGTTAGAATCACTCCCTAGGACACATTTAACCCCTTTATCGCTCCCTAGTGTTTAACCCCTTCCCTGCCAGTGTCATTTATACAGTAATCAGTGCATTTTTTAGCACTGATCGCTGTATAAGACCCCTTTTATACTCAGGCGTTTTTCAGGCGCTACAGCGCTAAAAATAGTGCCTGCATAGCACCTGAAAAAACTTCAGCTGCAAACCCAGTGTGAAAGCCCGGGTGCTTTCACACTGGGGCGCTGCACTGGCAGGGCCTCACAAAAAGTCCTGCTAGCAGCTTCTTTGCAGCGGTGGAGGAGCGGTGTATACACCGCTCCTCCACCGCTCCTCCCCATTGAAAACAATGGGGCAGCGGCGCTGCTATACCGCCGGCAAAGCGCCGCTGCAGCGGCGTTTTGCTGGCGGATTTAACCCCTTTTCGGCCACTAGCGGGGGTTTAAACCGCCCCGCTAGCGGCCGAATAGCAGCGCTAAAACGACGGTAAAATGGCGCTAAAAATAGCACCGCTTTACCGCTGACGCCCGGGTCGGCTCAGTGTGAAAGGGGTCTAAATGACAATGGTCCCAAAATAGTGTCAAAAGTGTCCGATCTGTCCGCCATAATGTCGCAGTCATGATAAAAATCGCAGATCACCGCCATTACTAATAATAAAAAAAAAATAATAATAAAAATTCCATAAATCTACCCCCTATTTTTTAGACAACTTTTGCGCAAACCAATCAATATACGCTTATTGCAATTTTTTTTACCAAAAATATGTAGAAGAATACGATCGGCCTAAACTGAGAAAGAAATTTGTTTTTTTTATATATTTTTTGGGGATATTTATTATAGCAAAAAGTAAAAAATATTTCTTTTTTTTTCAAAATTGTCGCTCTTTTTTTGTTTATAGCGCAAAAAATAAAAAAACGCAGAGGTGATCAAATACCACCAAAAGAAAGCTCTATTTGTGGGGAAAAAAGGACGTCAATTTTGTTTGGGTGCAACGTCGTACGACCGCGCAATTGTCAGTTAATGCGACGCAGTGCTGTATCGCAAAAAGTGCTTTGGTCAGGAAGGGGGTAAATTCTTCCAGGGCTGAAATGGTTAACTGGTAATTGCACGGTCATGCGACGCTGCACCCAAATTAAATTTATATAATTTTTTTTTCACAAAAATAGAGCTTTCTTTTGGTGGTATTTGATCACCACTGGGTTTTTTATTTTTTATTATATAAATGAAAAAAAAAAAAATTTGGAGAATACAAACAAATAATATTTTCTACTTTCTGTTATAAACCATATCCAATAAAATCAATTCTTCATAAATGTAGACAAAAAGATATTCTGCTACATGTCTTTGGTAAAAAAAAAAATCCCAATAAGTGTATATTGATCGTTTGTGTGAAAGTTATAGTGTCTACAAACTATAGCGTATATATACACTATATTACCAAAAGTATTGGGACGCCTGCCTTTACACGCACATGAGCAGGGCAAGGAATGCCTTCCTCGCTTAGACAAGGATTGCGGAAGTGAGAAACAATAAAAATCAGTACCCGCTCATCCCAAAAAAAAACCCTGTAACTTGGCTACAGGCTGGGGGAAAGCAACTCAGAGGGACTTCACTTTTTGAGTAAAGTACCTGTTTAAATATTCGGTTAAGTGACCCCTGTGGAGGGGAAAGATAAGAGTTTGGATTGGCCGTTCCCTCCCTTTAGGAGATCCTGTGACCAAAGGCCTATACCTACAGACATCAACCAGCACTGAAGGGAGCTCGGAGCAGCACTTTTCCCAGAAAACATAAGTATTTTTTTTTTAATTCTGTTCAGATCTTCTTATTATATTGTTTAGTGAAATTTTTGCTTTCTAGAACCAGTAAAAATGATTAGCATCTGACACTTCTGTTTGCGTCACATGCCTGCATTTCCCAGATGTGTAATGTGGTCCCCCCTTCCCCAGGCACATTTGGCCAGCTAATAGGAAATGCAGCAGGTCATAAAACTCCACTAGCCAAAGTCTGCCAAAGACTTCTATTTAGGCCCTGTCATAAATGGCCTATCGTAAACAGTCTGGAATCAATACACTTATACAGTGCCTTGAAAAAGTATTCATAACCCCTTAACATTTTCCACATTCTGTCATGTTACCACCAAAAATGTAAATGTATTTTACTGGGATTTTATGTGATAGACCAACACAGGGGCACATACAGTGGAACCTCCAATTACTAGCATAATCCGTTCCAGGAGTATGCTCGTAATCCAAAGTACTCACATATCAAAGCGGGTTTTCCCATTGAAGTCGATGGAAACGAAAATAATTTGCTCCGCATTGACTTCAATGGGATGCAATACCGCATGCGGCCAGAGGCGGGGGGGAGCGGAGAGCCTCGGAAACGGCCGAAAAGGCCCGAGGACACTTCGGCTGACCTCGGCAAACCTTGGAAAAACTTCCTACCCAAGATTTGCCAAGGTCAGCCATACTGTACTCGGGCCTTTCCATGCATTTCCGAACGACACAGATCGGCGACGTTCGGCTCTGCTCGGCTCCAGCGCCGCCCCTTACCTCAGGCCTAAAGCGTTACTGCACACCGCTTTGGCCTGAATCGTGCTCGTTTTGCGAGACAACACTCGCAAACCGAGTCATGATTTTTAAAAATACAGCGCTCGTATCGCGAAACGCTCATTAACCGCGTTACTCGCAATCCGAGGTTCCACTGTAATTGTGAAGTGGAAGGAAAATGATAAATGGTTTTCAAGATTTTAAAAAAAATAAATATGAAAAGTGTGGGGTACATTTGTATGGCGCCCCCCGGAGTCAATACTTTGTAGGTCCTCCTTTCACTGCAATTACAGCTGCAAGTCTTTTTGGGGATGTCTCTACCAGCTTTGCACATCTAGAGAGGGAGATTTTTGCCCATTCTTCTTTGCAAAATAGCTCAAGTTCTGTCAGATTGGATGGAGTATGTCTGTGAACAGCAATTTTCAAGTCTTGACAGAGAAAATTGAGTACTATCCGTGATACTTTTTTTATTTGCACTAACATATCATTTTTCATGGAATAGCTTTCGGGGTGTGTCCCCTTCTTCAAGGTCCAAGCAGTACTGATTCACAAAAGTTTTAGCAGAAGTTAAAATGTTAAAACAAAACAAAAACAAAAATCTCTGAGGGAAAGGAAAAAGAAAAACAAACACATACAAATCAATAGTATGGCAATGGTAATAAAGCTATCAGCAAGTGAGATAAGACAGAGGAAATTGAGTACTGTCCGTGATACTTTTTTTATTTGCACTAACATACAATTTTTCAGGACAAGCTTTCGGCGTATGTCCCCTTCTTCAAGGTCAAAGCAGTACTGATTCACAAATTTTTAAGCAGAATGTTAAAGAACATTTTTTTTCTTCTTCTTCTTTAACATTCTGCTTAAAAATTTGTGAATCAGTACTGCTTGGACCTTGAAGAAGGGGACATACGCCGAAAGCTTGTCCTGAAAAATTGTATGTTAGTGCAAATAAAAAAAGTATCACGGACAGTACTCAATTTTCTCTGTCACAATTGCACTAATACGGCTACAATCAAATCAAGTATAAGACAGAGGGAAAGCTATAGACTGGAGGGGGGGGGGGATGATAGTCACAGAGGGGGTCATAAAACTGTAGTATAGTGGGTGAGGAAACCAATATCTAAATTTAGGCCATTGTTTTTTTGTGTCAAAAAGAAGTATCATTCTTAGTCTTATCTCACTTGCTGATAGCTTTATTACTATTGCCATACTATTGATTTGTATGTGTTTGTTTTTCTTTTTCCTTTCTCTCAGAGATTTTTTTTTGTTTTGTTTTAACATTTTAACTTCTGCTAAAACTTTTGTGAATCAGTACTGCTTGGACCTTGAAGAAGGGGACACACCCTGAAAGCTGAAAAATGATATGTTAGTGCAAATAAAAAAAGTATCACAGACAGTACTCAATTTTCTCTGTCACAATTGCACTGATACTGCTACAATCACCTCAATTCTTGACACAGATTCTCAATTGGATTTAGGTCTGGACTTTGACTGGGCAATTCTAACACATGAATATGCTTTGATCTAAACCATTCCATTGTAGCTCTGGCTGTATATTTAGGGTCGTTGCCCTGCTGGAAGGTGAACCTCCGCCCCAGTCTCAAGCCTTTTGCAGACTACAACAGGTTTTCTTCTAAGATTGCCCTGTATTTGGCTCCATCCATCTTCCCATCAACTCTGACCAGCTTCCCTGTCCCTGCCGAAGAAAAGCATCCCCACAACATGATGCTGTCACCATCATTTTTTACGGTGGAGATGGTGTGTTTTGCTTTAAGGCCAAATAGTTAAATTTTGGTCTCATCTGACCAGAGCACCTTCTTCCACATGTTTGCTGTGTCCCCCACATGGCTTCTCACAAACTGCAAATGGGACTTCTTATGACTTTCTTTCACCAATGTCTTTCTTCTTGTCACTCTTCCATAAAGGTCAGATTTGTGGAGAACACGACTGTGGACAGATTCTCCCACCTGAGCTGTGGATCTCTGCAGCTCCTCCAGAGTTACCATGGACCTCTTGGCTCTTGTTAGGTACCTGGTAGGTGAGCCTGACTGTAGGAGAAGACCTCTCATACAACGCTGGTTCAGGAGCCACTGGAGTGGGGACAGTGGTCTCCTGAGCGCAGTGGGGTAGGAGTGCCTGTTGGAGTGAGTCTCTGATGTAGAGGTAGAGATCCCTCCTGGGATAGCCGGACTGCAGGTGAGAGGAGACTGGAGCAGAAGCAGGCTGACACACTGGATGGTGGAACTTGCAGGTGAGAGGAGACTGGAACAGCAGCAGACTGATACACTGGAAGTGAGGAAGTCACTAGGCTGAAGCTGATGGTGCAACAGCAAACAGGTAGGCAGGCACAAGCAGAGTCAAACAGTCCGGGTTGGCAGGTAACTGGCACACAGGTAATAACAGCAGGCAAAGGCAGAGTCGGTGAGCAGGCAGAGGTTGGCAACGGTAGCAGATTCAGACAGCAGAGGGGTCAGGCAGGCCGGGTCAGGATTGGAGCAGGTCGGATGGTCAAACAAGCCGGGTCAAACAGGTAACAAGCAATCAGGATTCAGGTTTCAGGCAGAGTCACAGAGCTGAGACGAAGCAGCACTGTTCCCATGGAACAGGGGAACTTTTATGTGCTGGTTGGCTCGTGCACGCACCCGCGCCGCGCACCCGCGCGTGCCCGAGCGCCGCGCCGACGCACGGCAACAGTGGCAGCTTGGCGCTGTGTCTGAACAGGGGCGCGCCGGCTCCTAGACGCATGCAAGCGCCCTGATCTGGTGCTGGTGGATCCCTGACATTGCCCCCCCCCCCAAGGGGCAGCCTCCGGATGCCCAACAACCTCTTCTTCTCAGGATGAGTAGAGAAATAGGTGCGTACTAAACGCCTAGCATGCACATTACTGTCCGGTTCCCATGAGTTACTTTCTGGGCCATAACCTTTCCATTTGATTAAGAATTGGTTTTGCCCTTGCCTTCTTCTACAATCAAGGATAGCCTCAACCTCAAATTCCTCGCTGCCATTAACTACCACAGGTTCAGGAGGTCTTGTCCCTCTATCAGGAAAGGGATCAGGTATAGCAGGTTTGAGCAGAGATACATGGAAAACTGGATGAATTTTCAATGAATCAGGTAAAGTCAGTTCATAAGACACTTCATTGATCTTCCTTCTAACTGGAAAGGGTCCCATGAATCTGGGTGCCAACTTCTTAGAAGGACATGCTAACTTGATATTAACGGTAGAAAGCCATACCTGATCGCCAATTTGTAAGTTCAGCTCCCCCCTTCTTTTTCGGTCGAAGATCTTCTTACCATCTGCCTGGGCCTTGGACACTGTTTCCTGCAACAACCGGCTGTTGTGACTGAGGAACTCCACTGTATTTTGTACTGCTGGGACCGAAGACTCTGAAAGGAAATCAGGTAAAAAGGTTAGGTGAAAGCCGTAATTGGCGAAAAAATGGGATTGACCGGTGGCAGAATGTTTGGCATTATTGTAAGCAAATTCTGCTAAGGGTAGTAGGGATACCCAATCATCTTGTGTGAATGATGTGAAGCATCTGATGTATTGTTCCAGGGTCTGATTAGTCCTTTCTGTCTGACCGTTTGTTTGAGGATGATAGGCCGAGGACAAGGCCAATTCAATCTTTAGGGTTTCACACAGGGATCTCCAGAAACGTGAAGTGAATTGAACCCCTCTATCAGAAACTATGTTTACAGGTACTCCGTGAAGTTTGATGATTTCTTTGATAAATATGCGAGCAGTCTCGGTGGCAGACGGGGTTCCCTTTAAAGGTAGAAAATGAGCCATTTTGGTTAGACGATCCACAACTACAAAGATAACTGAGCATCCTTCGGAGCATGGAAGTTCCACAATAAAGTCCATAGAAATCATTTTCCATGGTCTGTCGGGTACAGGCAATGGTTTCAATAGGCCCCAAGCTCGATTCCTGGATGACTTATTCTGGATGCAGATGGGACAGGAACTAACATACTTTTCACAAAAGTCCTTCAGATTGGGCCACCAGAATGTACGCTGCACTAGTTCCAGGGTCTTGCGGACTCCGAAGTGGCCTGCCAAAGGATGGTCGTGGAGAAGTGTTAAAACCTTGACCCGGACGTCTTCAGGAACAAAAATTTGGCTTCCCTTCCAGAATAAGCCATCTCTACTTACTAAAGAAATTCCCGTTGGTCTGGCTGTTTCAGAGGATGCTTCCTTAATCAGGGAAAGTAAATCTGTTTGCAGCAGTAAAAAATTGTTTGCAGGTAAGATGGTGTCAGGAGTAGATAAGTCCTTGGGGTTGTCATGCATACGTGATAATGCATCCGGTTTAACATTTTTAGAGCCTGGACGGTATGTGATATGGAAGGAGAAACGTGAGAAAAACAGAGCCCAGCGGGCTTGTCGAGGCCTCAGTCGTTTGGCAGATCGCAGGTACTCTAGGTTTTTATGGTCAGTATAGATTAGTACTGGATGCATAGCCCCCTCCAACAGGTACCTCCATTCTTCTAGAGCAGTTTTAATAGCAAGAAGCTCTCGGTCACCGACGTCATAATTCTTCTCCGCAGGGGAGAGTTTACGGGAGAAGAACCCTACAGGATGCATTATCTCCTTGTTACCTTTGCGCTGTGAAAGAATCGCACCTACCGCAATCTCAGAGGCATCAACCTCTAAAATAAACGGTAAGGATGGTTCAGGGTGGCTGAGGATAGGTGCTGAAGTAAACAGTCTCTTGAGATTCTCGAAAGCGTCTTGGGCAAGTTGGTTCCAGGAGAAACGGATATTTTGTTTGGTTAACTGTGTGATAGGTGCAATTATGGCTGAGAACCCTTTGATGAACTTTCTGTATAAGTTCGCAAACCCCACAAACCGCTGAACACCCTTCTTGTCCAAGGGGACCGGCCAGTCCAGAACAGCGGAAACCTTTTGTGGGTCCATCTTGATGCCTGTTGCAGAGATGATTAACCCCAGGAATTGGATGCTCTGTTGTTCAAACTCACATTTTTCCGCTTTTGCGTACAGACTGTGTAAGCGGAGGCGACCCAACACCCTGCGGACATGTTCCTGATGCAATTCACGGGATTCTGAAAAAATCAGTATATCGTCCAAGTATGCAATTACAAATACATCTAGAAAGTCCTTGAGGACGTCGTTAATCAGGTGTTGGAAGGTTGCAGGGGCGTTGCAGAGTCCAAAGGGCATGACCAGGTATTCATAATGCCCGAATCGGGTTCGGAATGCTGTCTTCCACTCATGTCCAGCCCGGATACGGATTAAATTATAAGCCCCTCTCAGGTCAAGTTTGGTGAAAATGACGGCAGTCCTTAATTTTTGGAAAAGTTCAGGTATTAAAGGTAAAGGATACCGGTTTTTGACCGTGATCTTGTTTAGTTCACGATAGTCGATGCACGGCCGGAGAGACTTGTCCTTTTTGGTGACGAAGAATATTCCGGCGCCAGCTGGAGAGGTAGAATGGCGTATAAAACCCTTGGCCAGGTTCTCATCTATATATGTCTTTAACACTTCCTGTTCTTTCTCAGACAATGGAAAAATGCGTCCAAATGGTATTTCGGATCCTGGCAGTAATTCGATGGGGCAATCGTATGGGCGATGAGGTGGAAGGGAGTCTGCCCCTTTTTTACTAAAAACATCAAGGAATTCATGATATTGTTTGGGTATGACCTGGCAAAGTTTCTGGTCGGTGTCTAAACAAAGTAGGGTGGAAGAGGAATCCGAATCCTTCTTAAAACAATGTTCAAGACAGTAAGAGGATGAGAATTTCACTTCTCCAGATGTCCACTGAATGTAAGGGTTGTGGGCCTGCAGCCAAGGGATACCCAGGATGATGGGAAACATGGGAGAGGAGATGACATCAAGAACCAGCAGTTCCTTGTGTTGGGAGGAAGTAGAAGCAGGCAGAGGCAGGGTTTCCTGGGTTACTTGTCCCGATCTGATGCGGGATCCATCCGCTAGAAATACGGCAAGTCCATGGGTCTTGGCTCATAAAGGAATGTTATGTTGGCTGGTAAAGTTTGAATCAATAAAGCAACTGCATGCTCCGGAATCAATGATGGCGTTGGTCGTTATAGTCCCTTCTTGCAGTTGTAAAGACAGAGGAATGGCAATGTGGGTAGAGTTCGCAGATAGGGCAGAGAGACTGGTAAACACAACAGACGGGCACTTACTTAACTTGACAGGACAGTTCAGTACATAGTGTCCAGTCCCACCGCAGTAGAGGCACAGATTGAGTTGTTGGCGTCGGGCCCGTTCTTCAGGCGATAATGCAGGTCGCATCAGGCCCAATTGCATTGGTTCCACGGAGTCAGATGAGACATTAGCTGAATTAGGACTGGGTGAGGGTGCATAGCGGGTTGCTGGAAGTGGTGCTCTGGTTGTCATCCAAATCGGGCGGGATTGAAGAGCAGATCGTTCAGATCGACGTTCCCGGATACGTCGGTCGATTTGGATAGTCAAGTTAATCAGGGCCTCAAGAGTGTTTGGTACACCCACTCGGGCAAGTTCATCTTTTAAACCCTCAGATAGGCCCAAGCGGAACTGGTGACGCAGGGCCGCGTCATTCCACTGAGTGTCCGCACTCCAACGTCTAAAGTCCATGATATAGTCTTCCGCAGGTCTGCGGCCTTGCTGGAGTGTGAACAGAGCGGATTCAGCTGTAGCAGTCTGTTGGGGGTCTTCATATATCTGTGCCATGGCTTCAAAGAAGGAAGATAAGGACTGGGTCAATGCTGAGTCCCCCTCAAGTAGACGATGGGCCCAGGTCTGGGGTTCCCCTTGTAGGAGGGAGATCACGAATCCCACTTTAGTGGCCTCCAGTGAGAAAGTTCGGGGCTGTAATGCGAAAAAGAGCTTGCATGCGTTGCGAAAGGCCCGGAACTTGGCCCGGTCTCCAGAGAATCTATCAGGAGTGGGAACCTTTGGTTCAGGTGGGAGCATTACTACGGAAGGACCAGGAACCGACTGTGCCGGGGTTGCAGCTGAGGAGGAGGCCAAGGGGTTAGGCCCTGCAAGGTGCTGGACTTGTCCCTCCAATCTGTTGTAGTTGTCCTGGAGGGATTGTACGGCTTGGGTAAGAGCCGCAAGGTGGGTGCATATCTCCTTCAATGGAGAGGAATCTCCTGCAGGCTCAGTCATGGCTGCTTCGTACTGTTAGGTACCTGGTAGGTGAGCCTGACTGTAGGAGAAGACCTCTCATACAACGCTGGTTCAGGAGCCACTGGAGTGGGGACAGTGGTCTCCTGAGCTCAGTGGGGTAGGAGTGCCTGTTGGAGTGAGTCTCTGATGTAGAGGTAGAGATCCCTCCTGGGATAGCCGGACTGCAGGTGAGAGGAGACTGGAGCAGAAGCAGGCTGACACACTGGATGGTGGAACTTGCAGGTGAGAGGAGACTGGAACAGCAGCAGACTGATACACTGGAAGTGAGGAAGTCACTAGGCTGAAGCTGATGGTGCAACAGCAAACAGGTAGGCAGGCACAAGCAGAGTCAAACAGTCCGGGTTGGCAGGTAACTGGCACACAGGTAATAACAGCAGGCAAAGGCAGAGTCGGTGAGCAGGCAGAGGTTGGCAACGGTAGCAGATTCAGACAGCAGAGGGGTCAGGCAGGCCGGGTCAGGATTGGAGCAGGTCGGATGGTCAAACAAGCTGGGTCAAACAGGTAACAAGCAATCAGGATTCAGGTTTCAGGCAGAGTCACAGAGCTGAGACGAAGCAGCACTGTTCCCATGGAACAGGGGAACTTTTATGTGCTGGTTGGCGCCAAACCGGCGCTGACGCGAACGCGCGCGCCCGTGCTCGTGCACGCACCCGCGCGTGCCCGAGCGCCGCGCCGACGCACGGCAACAGTGGCAGCTTGGCGCTGTGTCTGAACAGGGGCGCGCCGGCTCCTAGACGCATGCAAGCGCCCTGATCTGGTGCTGGTGGATCCCTGACAGCTCTTCTCTGATGAATGCTCTCCTTGCCCGGCCGGTCAGTTTAGGTGGACGGCCATGTCTTGGTAGGTTTGCAGTTGTGCCATACTCTTTCTATTTTCAGATGATGGATTGAACAGTGCTCTGTGAGATGTTCAAAGCCTTGAATATATTTTTATAACCTAACCCTGCTTTAAACTTCTCCACAACTTTATCCCTGACCTGTCTGGTGTGTTCCTTGGCCTTCACGATGTTGTTTGTTCACTATGGTTCTCTAACAAACCCCTGAGGACTTCACAGAACAGCTGTATTTATATTGAGATTAAATTACACACAGATGGACTCTATTTACTAATTAGGTGACTTCTGAGGGCAATTGGTTCCACTAGATTTTAGTTAGGGGTATCAGAGTAAAGGAGGGCTGAATACAAATGTACCCCCCACACTTTTTACACATTTATTTGTAAAAAAAATTTGGAAAACCATTTATCATTTTCCTTCCACTTCACAATTATGTGCCACTTTGTGTTGGTCTATCACATAAAATCCCAATAAAATACATTTACGTTTTTGTTTGTAACATGACAAAATGTGGAAAATTTCAAGGAGTATGAATACTTTTTCAAGGCACTGTATGTGACAATTATTTTTATTGTACAGGATTTATATAGTGCCAACAGTTTGCGCAGCGTTTAACAAAATGAAGGCAGACATTACAGTTACATTACAATTTGGTACAAGAGGAATCCGAGCGCCCTCTTTGCTAGAGCTTACAATATAGGAGGGAGGGTCAATTGATACAAAAAGTAATAGCTGTGGGGGATGAGCTGATGGAGGCCAGCATGGGAGGAGGTGACAAGGGAGCTAGAGAGGTCTTGGGAGGACCTAAGAGAGCGGCTTGGTTGGTATTTTGAGACTAGGTTAGTGATGTAGCTGGGGGCAGAGTTGTGGACGGCTTTGTAAATTATTGTTAGTACTTTGAATTTTAAGCGTTGGGTGAGCGGAAGCCAGTGGAGGGATTGGCAGAGAGGGGTGGAGGACACTGAAAGGTTGGTAAGGTGGATGAGTCTTGCAGCGGCATTCATTATGGACTGAATGGGGGATAGTGTATGTAAAGGTAGTCCAATGAGAAGGGAGTTGCAGTAGTCGAGGTGAGAGATGACCAGGGAGTGAATTAGAAGCTTGGTGGTGTCATTGGTTAAAGAGGGGCGTATTCTAGAGATGTTGCGGAGACTAAGGCGGCATGATTTGGACAGGAATTGGATGTGGGCCTGAAAGGACAGTTCAGAGTCTGGGGTTACCCCGAGCACCCTGGCATGTGCAGGCTGATAGTTGTGCTATTGATCCTGACAGAGAAGTCAGGGGAAGGGGCACATGGGGGAGGAAATATTATGAGCTCAGTTTTAGATAGATTCAGTTTGAGGAAGTGGTGTGACATCCAGGCTGATATGTCTGTTAGTAAATCAGTTATGTGTGAGGAGACTGATGGGGTGAGCTGAGGGGCAGAGAGATAGATTTGGGTGTCATCGGCATATAAATGGTAGTGAAAGCCATGGGAGGCTATCAGCTGACCCAGGAAAGATGTGTAGATCGAGAATCGTATAGGTCCAAGGACAGAACCTTGAGGGACCCCAACGGTAAGAGGTGTTGGAGAGGAAGAAGTAGAGTTGTAAGTGACACTGAAGGTGCGGTGAGATAGGTAAGATTCGAATCAACGGAGAGCCCAGCCATGAATACCAAGCAAATTGAGTTTTTTGAGGAGGAGGGGGTGATCAACTGTATCAAAGGCAGCGGAGAGGTCCAAGAGTAAGAGTACGGACTAATGGCCGTTGGTTTTAGCTGTTAGTAAGTTGTTTGTGAGTTTTAGGAGAGTAGATTCTGTGGAGTGCTGTGGACGAAATCCAGACTGAAGGGGATCAAGAAGGTTATTCTCAATGAGACGGTCGCTCAGTCGGTTGTAGACTAAACGTTCAAGGTGTTTGGAGGCAAAAGGGAGTAAGGAGATGAATCTTAGGTTGTTAAGATTGGTGGGGTCTAGTGAGGCCTTTTTTGGTATGGGAGTGACTAGTGCATGTTTCAGAGGGTATGGGAAGATGCCAGTAGAGAGGGAGAGGTTGATGATATGAGTTAAAGAGTGTTGAATAGAGTCCGTAGAGATAGAGGGTGACCGTAGTATTTACGAAGGAACAAGGTCCAGCGGGCAGGAGGTTAGGTGGGCGTTAGAAAAAAGTTTATTGACTTCCTCTGTAGTAGTTGAGTTAAACAAGAGTTTTGATTGTATAGGAGGACAAAGAGTGTAAAGTGAGGGAGATATCTGTAGAGTGGAGGAGATTGTGAGACAAATTGTCTCAATCTTATTGGTAATGCCTGTCTACCAGGGTTGTAGCGGTCGGGGCGTGATTCTGTGCATAGCGAGGGGGGCCAAGGTATCCAGGGTGGATGACAGTGAACTGTTGTAGATAGAAGTAGGCCAGGTTGGGGCAGGACAAGGATGAGATTTTGGCATAGAGACAATCTGTAGCAGAAAAAAGAAGAGAAGGATTAAGATGGCAAAGGTTTCTACGGTTAATTGTTTGGTAGTTGGAAGGCATAGAGGAGGAAGACAAAGAGAGAGTGAAACGAATAAGGTGGTGATCAGAAAGAGGAAAAGGAATGTTGGAGAGGTTGCGCAGAGTGCATAGGTAGGAGAATATGAGGTCAAGGCAGTTGCCAACAGAGTGAATAGAAGCATTTGCCCACTATTTCAGGTCAAAAGAGGAGGTTAAGTTCAGAAATTTAGAAGTAGCGGAGTGTTAAGATTAACAGGGATGTTGAAGTCACCAAGAATGATTGTTGGGATTTCAAAAGAGAGAAAGTAAGGTAGCCAGGCAGAGAAGTCATCTAGGAAGCTTGATACCGGTCAAGGAGGCCGATGGATCACAGCAATTCTCAATGAAACTGGAGAAAATAGAAGAATACAGTGAGCTTTAAATGAGGCGAGGGACAGAGAGGGGGTTGGATGAAGAACCTGCAAAGTGCTTTGAGGGGATAGGAGGATTCCAACACCACCTCCTTTTTGTCCACTAGGCCTGGGAGAGTGAGTCCACAGGAGGCCACCATAGGAGAGAGCAGCAGGAGAAGGAAGGTCAGATTCTTGAAGCCATGTCTCCGTAATTGCAAGTAGGTTGAAGGAGTTTGTGATAAATAGGTCATGGACGGTGGTAAGTTTGTTGCAAACCGAGCGGACATTCCAAAGGGCACAGGAAAAGGGAAGGCTGGTTCTAGGCAAAAGAGGAATTGAAATTAGTTTGTGTACATTGCGGCTTCTGGCAGAGGATAGGGGGTGCTGGGTATGTTGGCCGAAGGTAAGTGATGGCGGTCCAGGATTTGGAGAAATATCTCCAGACATTAGGAGAAGCAGAAGGGAGAGAGAGGTGATATGGGAGTGTAACTTATGTGGGGGACACTTCTCAGTGTCCTGGAGGTTTTATTGGTATGTGGGTTCAAAATTAGTAGGAGCTGATGAGTGCAGTGATACGGTGAAGACAGGAGTGAGGGTGATATATATAAGCTGTGGGGTGGAGGAGAGAAAGTTTAAGGAGAGAGGATGCAACTGTTAAGCCCCGTACACACGATCGGACTTTCCGACAACAATACTGTGGAATTTTAGTGTAACAGAAGAAATAGGGAGTCCGCGCTAATGGGTGTAATTAGAAGCCTAGGTGGGAAGTATATTCCTAAATTGATAGACTGCTGCCCTCACATACGCTGACTCCACAGGGGGTGGAATGAGCGGAAAAAGTGAAAAAAGAAAAGTGTGTGAGTGTGGCGCTGTCCCAAAGTTGTAAAAGAAATGTCTGTATATATACAATTTTATCCAAAGTGTCACGTGTGTATTCCCTTAAGTGAAATATGTATGGCAGTTATTACCACTCCTGTGGGTTAAAGTGACTGGTGATTTAAACATAAGAAGCATAATGAGTGCAATAAATCGCATCCAAGGTGTCTAGTGCTATATTCCCTCAAGAGGAAAAAACAGTATTAACCACTGCTAAGAGCATAAAGTGGTCTATGTCTAAACACTAGAAAACACAAAGTTGCAATAAAAACATCACACGTGACATGCAAAAAATTCTAAAGTGTCTGGTGCTAAATAAATAAATGTTAAAATATTACTCTACAAGCGTTGCAAATAACAAAGTGACAAGTGCCCTATAAAGAGGTCACTCTGAAAAGTACTAAACACACGTGCCATGCAAATGGTTCTATGATAATAAACAGTTCATATGGGTATGTGCCCAGTGCACTATAAGTGAAAAAAGGCGTCCGTTGTGGGATTCCTCAAAGCACACAACAGGTGTTAATCCAGTGCTGGTGTATCGCGTTGTGATTGTGCAGAGACTCACCAGCTGTATATCCCCTGCAGGGGCAACGAGTAGTCACAGTATGTGCCACTGTGCAGCAGTACTTGGCAAGACCAGGACCAGGATGATATCATAAGGACATAAGAAGAAAGGATTCCATAGTGTGAAACCGTTTAAAACCACTGTTTATTAGGTCAGATAAAAAGGGTACTCACATTTTAGTGGAAAAAATCAGCGGTGTGCAATGCTTACAAAGATGTTCCTAAGCGTCAGCTTTGCAGGGAGATGTCAGCAAGGCGTTCAGTCAAAGGCCACGCCCTACGTACGTTTCATCACACGGACTTCTACGGGAGCGTGGTCCCTGCATCGTCTCCCCTATCCATATATGCTGTGCGGTCCGTAGTGCACCTGCGTTCCAGCGGCCATATTTGGTGTGTGTTTGTGTTCCAGCGGCCATGTTTTTGTGTGTCGGCGGCCATTTTCCCTGGGACAGTGCAGACCGAAGCCCGCAGCCCCAATGAAGTGATTAAATCCCCGTGGAACGGCCTGATACAGCGCTGATTTCCTGGTGACACCTTACTAATATATGGGTCCATTGCATGTGTGTCACAGTAGTAACTATTACGTTATTTATGCACAATTCTACTGCACAGAATATAGGTGTGTAGTAAATGGTTTGCCCTTACTTAGGAAGCCTAGACAATAGTGATATAGACAACAGTAATATCCAACAATATACTAAACCATATTAAGATTAAAATATTAAAATTGTGGTTCTTCAAAATTTATGACATGATATATATCCTAGCAATACCATATACAAACAGGCAAATTGTTATATTTAAAATGCAGATATATGTAAAAATAAATAAAAAATATGTTTAAAAATATGTAAAAAAGCGAGGCAAGAAAATCATGTACCAGTTATATAAACGTATTTTAACGATAATGGGAGCATTATCATCAAAGGCAGGAGCATTATCATAAAAAAAAAAAAAAAAAAAGAAAGAAAAAAAAGAGAAGGAGCGTTTATCATCAGAAAAGGGTTTTTTTTTTTTATATAAAAGGCGCTCAGTAATTGGTAAGAAAGCAATTGAGATCCACATCTATGTTCATTCCAGACGGTTGAAGTGTGTCCAGCTGGAAGATCCATCTGGTCTCATTTTATGACACCTTTGTTTTCTTGTTGTCACCCCTCCAGTGTCCCTTAATTTTGTCAATTCCATAAAAAAGCCTACCACTGGGGTCCCTATTGTGATTATCTCTAAAATGTCTGGATACGCTATGTTTTTTAAAGCCGTTCTTTATGTTTGTGACGTGTTCTCTAATTCTAATGTGCAGTTTTCTGGTAGTGCGTCCCACATACTGTTTACGGCACGGGCATTCTAGCACATAAGTAACGTGTGTATTGTTACACGTTATTAGGTCCCTAATTGTGTACTCTTTGCCGTTTGTTCTGGACTTGAACTTCATAATTTTTTTGTTTGTTTTTTTGGTTTCTCTACACGGTAAACATTTTCCACATTTGTAAAAGCCTTTTAAATTGTTGCCTATTTTAATTTGTTTCGGGGGATCAAGTGCATTGTGCACTAGTTTATTTCTAAGGGTTGCAGCCTTCCTATAAATGAAGATGGGTTTTTTTGGTAACACTGTTTTTAAAACTTGGTCTGACTGTAAAATGGGCCAGTGTTTTTTGACAATTGATTCTATTGATCTGTATTGTCTGTTATATTCAGTCAGAAAAGCAAGGCCCAAGGACTTATTTTTATCCTGCTTGTGGGTGTTCTGTGTTCCTTCCATTAACTCATTTCTATCCATATTCTTTATTTGTTCTTTTAATGTCAGCAAATCCCTCTTTTTGTATCCTTTATCCACAAATCGTTTGATCAAATTGTTTGTTTGTTCCTCAAAGTCGGTTATGTTACTACAATTTCTACGTATCCGCATGAACTGTCCCTTAGGGATGTTTCCAATCCACTTTGGGTGATGGCAACTACTAGTGGGGATGTAGCCATTTCTGTCTGTATCTTTAAAGTGCGTCTTTGTGCTAAGGTGTCCATCTTCTTTAAATATCTGGAGGTCGAGGTAGTTAATGTTACGCCTGCTCCAGTTCCCAGAAAAGGATAAACCATAAATGTTATGGTTTAATTCGTCAAAAAACATTTGTAACTCAGTGCCACCGCAGATAATTACAATGTCATCTATATATCATCGATAAAATTTCAGATGACTTCTGCTGGTACTGTAAATTTGTTCTTCTTCCCACTTATTGAGTAATAGATTAGCTACGCTCGGGGCGTATTTAGCCCCCATGGCTACTCCTTTCACTTGAGTGTAGTAGTCTCCCTTGTGCCAAAAATAGTTGTGGCTCATTGCTAATTTGTTCTTCGTTGAGGTCTGTCGGTTGGTATAGGGCCCATTCTGCTCCATTGATGCCATCTGCTTGTACAATATTGGTGTATAATGAGTTGATATCGATTGTTACGAGTATATCTTCTTCTTTAACGTTTAGATTTTTAAGCTCAGTAATCAACTGTTTGCTATCTCTTAGGTATGATTTGCCCCTAATGACCAATGGCTGTAAATATCCGTCCAGATAGGCCCCTAGTCTTGAAAACAGGCCATCAATGCCACTTATTATAGGTCTTCCTGGCGGGTTAGTTTAGAATCAAATGTCAAAAAACACTGGCCCATTTTACAGTCAGACCAAGTTTTAAAAACAGTGTTACCAAAAAAAACCATCTTCATTTATAGGAAGGCTGCAACCCTTATGTGGAAAATGTTTACCGTGTAGAGAAACCAAAAAAACAAACAAAAAAATTATGAAGTTCAAGTCCAGAACAAACGGCAAAGAGTACACAATTAGGGACCTAATAACGTGTAACAATACACACGTTACTTACAGTGCCTTGCAAAAGTATTCGGCCCCCTTGAACTTTTCAACCTTTTGCCACATTTCAGGCTTCAAACATAAAGATATAAAATTTTATTTTTTTGTGAAGAATCACCAACAAGTGGGACACAATTGTGAAGTGGAACGAAATCTATTGGATATTTTCAACTTTTTTAGCAAATAAAAAACTGAAAAGTGGTGCGTGCAAAATTATTCGGCCCCTTTACTTTCAGTGCCTCAAACTCACTCCAGAAGTTCAGCGAGGATCTCTGAATGATCCAATGATGTCCTAAATGACTGATAGTGATAAATAGAATCCACATGTGTGTAATCAAGTCTCTGTATAAATGCACCTGCTCTGTGATAGTCTCAGGGTTCTGTTGAAAGCGCAGAGAGCATCATGAAGACCAAGGAACACACCAGGCAGGTCCGTAATACTGTTGTGGAGAAGTTTAAAGCTGGATTTGGATACAAAAAGATTTCGCAAGCTTTAAACATCCCAAGGAGCACTGTGCAAGCGATCATTTTGAAATGGAAGGAGTATCAGACCACTGCAAATCTACCAAGACCTGGCTGTCCCTCTAAACTTTCAGCTCAGACAAGGAGAAGACTGATCAGAGATGCAACCAAGAGGCTCATGATCACTCTGGATGAACTGCAGAGAACTACAGCTGAGGTGGGAGAGTCTGTCCATAGGACAACAATCAGTCGTACACTGCACAAATCTGGCCTTTATGGAAGAGTGGCAAGAAGAAAGCCATTTCTCAAAGATATCCATAAAAAGTCTTGTCTAAAGTTTGCCACAAGCCACCTGGGAGACACACCAAACATGTGGAAGAAGGTGCTCTGGTCCGATGAAACCAAAATCAAACTTTTTGGCCACAATGCAAAACGATATGTTTGGCGTAAAAGCAACACAGCTCATCACCCTCAACACACCGTCCCCACCGTGAAACATGGTGGTGGCAGCATCATGGTTTGAGCCTGCTTTTCTTCAGCAGGGACAGGGAAGATGGTTAAAATTGAGGGGAAGATGGATGCAGCCAAATACAGGACCATTCTGGATGAAAACCTGTTGGAGTCTGCAAAAGACCTGAAACTGGGACGGAGATTTATCTTCCAACAAGACAATGATCCCAAACATACAGCAAAATCTACAAAGGAATGGTTCACAAATAAACGTATCCAGGTGTTAGAATGGCCAAGTCAAAGTCCAGACCTGAATCCAATCGAGAATCTGTGGAAAGAGCTGAAAACTGCTGTTCACAAACGCTCTCCATCCAACCTCACTGAGCTCGAGCTGTTTTGCAAGGAAGAATGGGCAAGAATTTCAGTCTCTCGATGTGCAAAACTGATAGAGACATACCCCAAGCGACTTGCAGCTGTAATCGCAGCAAAAGGTGGCTCTACAAAGTATTAACGCAAGGGGGCCGAATAATTTTGCACGCCCCACTTTGCATTTTTTTATTAGTTAAAAAAGTTTCAACAATCCAAAAGATTTCGTTCCACTTCACAATTGTGTCCCACTTGTTGGTGATTCTTCACAAAAAATAAAAATTTTATATCTTTATGTTTGAAGCCTGAAATGTGGCAAAAGGTTGAAAAGTTCAAGGGGGCCGAATACTTTCGCAAGGCACTGTATGTGCTAGAATGCCCGTGCCGTAAACAGTATGTGGGACGCACTACCAGAAAACTGCACATTAGAATTAGAGAACACGTCACAAACATAAAGAACGGCTTTAAAAAACATAGCGTATCCAGACATTTTAGAGATAATCACAATAGGGACCCCAGTGGTAGGCTTTTTTATGGAATTGACAAAATTAAGGGACACTGGAGGGGTGACAACAAGAAAACAAAGGTGTCACAAAATGAGACCAGATGGATCTTCCAGCTGGACACACTTCAACCGTCTGGAATGAACATAGATGTGGATATCAATTGCTTTCTTACCAATTACTGAGCGCCTTTTATATAAAAAAAAAACCCTTTTCTGATGATAAACGCTCCTTCTCTTTTTTTTCTTTCTTTCTTTTTTTTTATTATAATGCTCCTCCCTTTGATGATAATGCTCCCCTTATTGGCTAACAAGTTATTCAAAATACGTTTATATAACTGGCACATGATTTTCTTGCCTCGCTTTTTTACATATTTTTAAACATATTTTTTATTTATTTTTACATATATCTTCATAATAAAATATTTTTAACATTTTTAGCATTTTTTAGCATTTTAAATATAACAATTTGCCTGTTTGTATATGGTATTGCTAGGATATATATCATGTCATAAATTTTGAAGAACCACAATTTTAATATTTTAATCTTTTTTTTTTTTTTACAAGAAAATAATATTTTAATCTTAATATGGTTTAGTATATTGTTGGATATTACTGTTGTCTATATCACTATTGTCTAGGCTTCCTAAGTAAGGGCAGACCATTTACTACACACCTATATTCTGTGCGGTAGAATTGTGCATAAATAACGTAATAGTTACTACTGTGACACACATGCAATGGACCCATATATTAGTAAGGTGTCACCAGGAAATCAGCGCTGTATCAGGCCGTTCCACTGGGATTTAATCACTTCATTGGGGCTGCGGGCTTCGGTCTGCATTGTCCCAGGGAAAATGGCCGCCGACACACAAAAAACATGGCCGCTGGAACACAAACACACACCAAATATGGCCGCTGGAACGCAGGGGCACTTGTCACTTTGTTATTTGCAACGCTTGTAGAGTAATATTTTAACATTTATTTATTTAGCACCAGACACTTTAGAATTTTTTGCATGTCACGTGTGATGTTTTTATTGCAACTTTGTGTTTTCTAGTGTTTAGACATAGACCACTTTATGCTCTTAGCAGTGGTTAATACTGTTTTTTCCTCTTGAGGGAATATAGCACTAGACACCTTGGATGCGATTTATTGCACTCATTATGCTTCTTATGTTTAAATCACCAGTCACTTTAACCCACAGGAGTGGTAATAACTGCCATACATATTTCACTTAAGGGAATACAAACGTGACACTTTGGATAAAATTGTATATATGCAGACATTTCTTTTACAACTTTGGGACAGCGCCACACTCACACACTTTTCTTTTTTCACTGTGGAATTTTGTCCGAAGGGTGTTGGCTCAAACTTGTCTTGCATACACACAGTCACACAAATGTTGGCCAACAATTACGAACAGTGACGTACTAGATGTACTAAGTGGTTTTTCAGCTCTTTAGCGCCACCCTGTGGGCTCCTTCTGCTAATTTCATGTTAGTAGAAGTTTGGTGAGTGTTGATTTGCGCTTTTCTTTTCGCGTTTTTCATTTAGCGCTTTTCATTTTGTGCTTTTCAGTTCATTTCTGAACGGCCAGCCATGTTGCGGAATCGGAGGAGATAACGTGTTATTTATTATTGGCCTTGGAGTTATTGCTTTGACATTTTTTTTTTGGTTGAATAATGATTTGATTTGGTATATTTTCTATATTTTTGGATGCATAGAATGCACTTTTTGGTTAAGTTCTATTGGAAGATAGCATGTCTTTTTTTTTTTTTTTTTAATTGCACAATAAAAAAATAGTGTAGAATAATACTTGGCTATGTGTTTTACTTCAAATGACAGTTTGGGAGTCGGCAGTTACATTTTAAAAAATACAATGTAAAATTGACAAGCGACACCAACATAGTTGTATCTGATCTTATAAACTACGGGATAATGGTGTTGTGGTAACTTACACAAATAAAAAAAAAAAACATAATAATATTATTCTTGATATCACTAGAAAAAAAAAGCCTTTGAAACTTTGTTTGCATCAGTATCACCAGCAAAGCAGCTTCATTATTATTCCATTAAAGAAGAAGAGAATTGTGCGCTGCATTTGGAGATTTCATAAGTTGCCTCGTCAGGAATGTTAATTCTCCATTACGAGCGCTAGTTTACAAGACCGACCGCTTCTGGCTCGTCTTTGCTTCCGAGCATGCTCGGAAAATCCAACAACACACATTTGTTGTCGGAAAATTTGAGAGCATGCTAGCCAACATTTGTTGGCGGAAAGTCCGACAACAAATGTCCGATAGAGCGCACACACGGTCGGACTTACCGCCAACAAGCTCACATCCAACATTTCCCGTTGGAAAATCCGATCGTGTGTACTCGGCATAAGAAGGAAAAGTAGGGAGTGCATGATACAGAGTGGTGAGACTGAGAAGCAAACTGGATGAGAGATGTTCTATGGGGAATCAGGACACCTGTAGTCTGTTTAGTGTTCTGCAGAAGTCTGTTGTAGAATTTCACTTTGTGCATTCACTGAAGTGCTGAGCCGAAGTGTAATACTTAGTCCAATATGATTACGTCAAATTAGACGAATCATGTCTCAGGGTCTGATAAGGAAGCCACAGCTGTTCACTGTGCACGGCTGCAGCTTCGTCATCAGACCATGAGAGGAGAAAAGTATACCAAGGCTGGGATGGGACAAATTTAGATGGGGGGCACCCAACTTTAATCTTGCCTAGGGTGGCACAAAACCAAAATATACCACTGATCACCCATACTAGAGCCAATTTACACAGGAGCCAACAGACCTAAACAGACCTATCAACATGTCTTTGGAGGGTAAGAGGAAAACCACGCAAGCACAGGGAAAACATGCAAACGACGGGTCAGGGCTGTTTTGGTAGCAAAAGGAGGACCTACTCAATATTAGGTGGGTGGTCATAATGTTACGGCTGATTGGCGTATGTTACTCAGTGATTTGAAAACTACATTTTGTCTGAGGAAAGGGTCGGTTTTGCCTACACATGAAAATGCAGCCCTTATTTATGTCATCCCTAAACCTGGGAAGGACCATGGTGACTGTACCAACTATCGCCCAATTTCATTAATTAATGTAGATCTCAAATTGATGACCAAGGTTTTGGCAAACTGTATGAATACCTTCCTATCTAGTTACATCCATGCGGACCAGGTGGGGTTTGTGCCCAATCGCCAAGCGTCTGATCAGACCCGACGCCTAATAGACGTTATATCGGCGGTTCAGTCCAACTGGGACAATCAGGGACCTAGGAAGAGTATGCTGTTGTTATTAGACCTTTGTAAGGCGTTTGACTCCTTGTCATGGGAATACCTTTTCTATGCACTAAAAGGCTACGGGTTTGGCCCTACATTTTTGGGGGTGTTGCAGACTCTTTATAATTTACCCACGGCGAAAATCCAGGTCAAGGGATACACTTCACCTCAAATAGATATCCATAGAGCAACTCGACAAGGGTGCCCTCTATCCCCCATTCTATTTTTATGGGCCCTGGAACCATTGGCTAACAAAGTTAGGAGTCATCCAGACATAAAGGGCATACATTGTGGGGAAGTCGAACACAAGTGTGCAATGTTTGCCGATGATTTGCTCATGCTCCTTTTGTTACGTCACTGCCAAACCTATACTGAACAATATATGCAAAATAATCCTGCGCTGCTCACAAGGGAGAAAAAAAGCAGCTAACACAACCAACAAAGTGTATATGCAAAGAAACAACAAAAAGTGTAGCGCTAAACCATATCATAAATAACACTAAATGGGTAGGTATACAGTGAAGGGGATCACCAATATATAGACCTATTCATGGATAGGAAGTCCTGATATAGGCGTTATGACTAAAGATGACAATGTTTAGTCCTTAGGTAAACATATTATAAACAGGTGAATCCAGTGTCCCAAAACGGCAGATCAGCTCACTACCACCGAGAGAAAAAAAGGCTTACCAGATGTGGTGGACCCGACAGGGCATACGCCGAATTGGGTCAGATAAGGCTTTACAGTGATAGACCGATATGTTCCCCCGTGGAGGGGCGGAGCCATGACTAGAGGTGTATCACGATTGGAGACTTTTTGGATCCATGAGCTCCGTACCCTCTTTCCGTTAGGTATCAACGTGGAGTTGGATGTCAACGATTTCATTAATAGAGCCTGACATCCACCTCTAAATAACAAACTCTCTCCCTTCATTTTCACCTTTTTGGGGTTCCACTATTTGCTTCCTCCCTTTTTGGGGTTTTGTGAATTGCTTCCGTTTTTTGCTTTTTTATCTATCCATATATATTTTAACTTGTTTTTATGTTTCATATATACTAATGTGGCACTTAATTGTGCATTTTATTATATTTTATTTTGTTCTATTGTCATATGAAGTGACTTACTTATATGTCCGCAATGATTTGTACATTTGTGTGTTGTTTCTTTGCATATACACTTTGTTGGTTGTGTTAGCTGCTTTTTTTCTCCCTTGTGAGCAGCGCAGGATTATTTTGCATATATTGATCACGTTTGTTTTGATAACACATTCTGCTGCAGCTCAGTCCATTTGATAATACAATGGATGTCTTTGACTACAGGGCCTCTCGAACCGTTAATACGGACGGAGTCTTTGTCGTCACTAGTAATGATACCGAAATAGGCGGTTTATTTTTGAGGCTTAAAAACATCATGTCCTCTGAATTACACCTACAATGGGACATGGTGTTTTTGGAACAGTATGTCTCAGAACATATGGTTCCCAGAAGCCTCAGGTGGGATGTACACCCCCCTCAAGGAGAACCTGATGTAGAATCTTGGTATAAATACTTTAATGAGGCAGGGATTAATCTGCTTGGTGTCCTCATCTCTAAAAAACGCCATAAACTATCCCTATTAGACGGCGAGATCAAGGAGATTAAAGATAAACTTCTAACCCACAAAAATTCCTCAGAGTACTCCGTTCTTTCCTCCAACCTTCAGAAACATCTCGAAAAGGAGGACAAGGAACAGAGGAATAAAAAACAAAAAAAGTACTCTAGAGATGTAGGGGACTATAGAACAGGGAGTGTATTTGGGTGGCAAAAGCTGTACTCTGCGAATTCCAATGATGCCGCCCCTGCACCCTCTGGTTCTTGCCCCCCTAGTACCTCCAGCTAGAATAGCTGACATAGGGGCACAACCCTCAGGCACCCCTGTTCATATGGTAAGGAATGATAACCTAAGATATGAATCTCCATCACGGACTAATAGATATTTCCATGAACCCCACACTCCTTATGTTAACCAGAGAGGTAGGGGTCAAACCAGAGGGAAACAGGGTGGTAGAGGTCAACGTGGCCGGGGAAGGTATCCCCCTGAATCGTATTCAGGACAACGCGAGGCCTCCCAATCCCGACAGGGGTCACACACGGATGCTTACCACCAGAATCCCCATTACTATGAACAACCACCCCTGACTACCCAAAACAGGTTTTTACCCCTTAGAAACACCTGGGATGATGATTATAGGGATGAATACGGATATAATCCCGGATCCAGACATGAACAGTCGTTTCAGGATTATCCTCCATCCAATACCAACCCACGTCACGCGCAGGTTTTTCACGAGGTCCAAAGACCCAGAAAAAGGGGTCCCGACCCAAGAGAGGTACAAGGGGAGGTTGGAGAATCCAAAAGAGGAAAACGAAGGAGAACTTAAAGGGCCAAGGTGTTTTTAATCTAAGTGCCAAGCCATTGACCAAGGAGGAGCTGTCCGTACTGGATAAGGGACTTAAATTTGCCCCCCCTAAGAAGCTCGATAGGTTTGGCACTTTTATAGATATTCACAAATACATACGGAAGTTACATATCCAACGCTATCTTACTTCCAATCCTGTCAGAAATGATAGGTGCGCCACAGCGGGTACAGTTCATTCTGGCCTGTCGAAGCCCTCATTATTCACTCCACCAGTCCCCATGGCGCCTGCCATTAGCTTGTTTAGGGACTTAGTTCTCAAAGATCTATCCGAACTTCCGGATAAACGCACATTCCACCACTCCTTGTCCAATACTGGCTTGAAGTCCCTATGCTCACAGAAAGATCTTGTGATTCGTCCAGCGGACAAGGGTGGTGGCATTGTGGTCCTAGACAAGAAAGACTACATAACTGAAATGTACAGGATTCTTAATGAACCTGATACATATAAAATATTGCCCAGCAACCCCACCAACCGTTTTAAAAGAGAGCTGTCTGCCATCGTTAAGAAGAAGGGCTATGACCAGGGAATCCTAAATAGAAAGGAGAGAGAGTTTTTAGTGCCCTTGGCACCCAGTGTTCCAACTATATATTACCTACCAAAGGTACACAAAAACCCAGTTCAACCCCCAGGCCGGCCTATCGTGAGTGGCATAGACTCTGTCACTTCACGTATAGGCTGGTATATCGACTTTTATCTACAGCCACTTGTTAGGCGTATGCCCTCCTACTTGAAGGACACAGGGGCCACTATACGCATGCTTGAAAATTTAGAACTACAGGGTGATCACATCATTGCCACGGCTGATGTGGCCTCCCTGTATACCTGCATACCTCAAGATAAGGGCTTGGATGCTGTCCGGTACTTCCTCAAGAAAGAGCCTAGTATTGCATCCTTCCAGTGCTCTTTCATTATGGAACTTTTGGAGTTCGCTACTAAGCGAAGTTACTTCTGGTTTGACCAGCAATATTACCACCAGCTGCGTGGCGTGGCTATGGGGGCTAAATTTGCCCCCAGCCTCGCCAATTTGTTTATGGCCAAATGGGAGGAGCATGTTGTCTATGCCAACAGGGATCCTTCCCTAACCATGTGGGCGCGGTACATCGACGACATCCTTCTCCTATGGAAGGGTAGTGCCGAATCGTTGGATCTATTTTTCCAACATCTAAACACTAACGATCGTGGCATCTCCCTGACATACACAGCCAGTAAACAAAAAATTAACTTTTTGGATCTAGACATTGAGATCCGTAACGGTCTTTTTCATTTTCAGACCCATTTTAAAACCACGGACCGGAATAGTTTCATTCCCCCAGATAGTTGCCATCACCGGTCCTGGTTAGATTCAATTCCGAAAAAGCCAATTTCTCAGACTACGAAGAAATTGTTCCAGCACTGAGGCTTTCAAAACACAATCTGCCCTTTTGAAGGCGAAATTGGTTGATAAGAACTATGACCCCCAACTTGTCGATCGGGAGTTTCAGCGTGCCCTAGAGACTAATAGGGAGTCACTCCTTGTTCAGAAGCCCAAGAAAAAGCGAGGTGAGATTTTCAGGTGGTCTCTCCTCACTGCTTTTTCCAATCAATACAAACATGTCAAAGCTATCATGTCTAAACATTGGGACATTCTTAGGAACGACCGGGTTTTGAGCACTGTCTTGCCTGACAGGGCGAAAGTCATTTTTAGGGGTGCCCCCACCTTGCAAAGTAAAATTGCTCCGAACATCATTAATTCCCCTGTACACCAACCTCTTTTCTACGAAATGGAGGGTTTCTACTCATGTAGAAGATGTATAGTATGTCGGCACAATTCTGGTATAGGAAGGAAAACTACATCGTTTATTTCAACAGTTACACAGAGACGATATTCCATCAAGCGATTTTGCACTTGCACCACTAGCCACATTGTTTACTTAATCACATGCCATTGTGGCAAGCAATATGTAGGCCGCACTATTCGCTCTTTTTCCATAAGAGTAGCGGAGCACATTGCTTTGATTAAAAGTGGCGATACCAAGCATACAGTTCCCCGACATTATAAGTTACACCACAATCGGGTGTTTGCGGGTACACAATTTACAGTGATAGACTGATATGTTCCCCCGTGGATGGGCGGAGCCATGACTAGAGGTGTATCACGATTGGAGACTTTTTGGATCCATGAGCTCCGTACCCTCTTTCCGTTAGGTATCAACGTGGAGTTGGATGTCAACGCTTTCATTAATAGAGCCTGACATCCACCTCTAAATAACAAACTCTCTCCCTTAATTTTCACCTTTTTGGGGTTCCACTATTTGCTTCCTCCCTTTTTGGGGTTTTGTGAATTGCTTCCGTTTTTTGCTTTTTTATCTATCCATATATATTTTAACTTGTTTTTATGTTTCATATATACTAATGTGGCACTTAATTGTGCATTTTATTATATTTTATTTTGTTCTATTGTCATATGAAGTGACTTACATATATGTCCGCAATGATTTGTACATTTGTGTATTTGCCCCTTGCATCTATGCACAATGTCTTATATATTGTTTCATGGAAACCCGCTCCACTACCTCCCCCTTTACACCGTTTCTTTTGTGTTATTGATTTCTCAGTGTGTCCATTTGGTGCGAGATTCATAATTATATGATTTTATGTCCATCCGTGCAGCTCATCCATGCACCCGTGTTTAGGCTGCACATCTCTATCATACAAACACATCACCAGGCAGTCTCCGTACTGCCATCATGTTCGCTTATATTTTCACTTCCCTTAGCACCTCGCTAGCCCTCACTGCGCATGTCATAAGTCCGCTGACAGCGGCATCTCGTCCCAAGTACTGTTCTTCCCTCACTGCGCATGGCCAATCACAGCGCCTTTACGGCGCTCACCTGTCCCACCCACGGCATCCCATCTCCAGTATTTGTCCTTCCCCCACCTTGCATGGCCAATCACAGCGCCCTTGCGGCGCTCACCGTCCCACCCACGTCAATTCCTGTTGACATATTGGAGACACCTCCCCTCCCTGCGCACACACATTGCGCAATGCGCAGCATCGGGAGTTTTCCCTGATTCACAACCACTTTGCTGCACGCATTTACTATGGACCAATTCAAGGTTTCCTGTCAGACTCAGTCTGGCTTGTATTTCCTTTTTTCTTTTTTTTCGTTCCAGATCGCTCCCCCACTTCCGGTTCACCTCCTAACCCGGAAGTGATGTGTGGAACGCAAGTCTGGAACGCACGCCGGTCGGCCATTTTGGCCAATACCGGAAGTGCCGTTTTTTCAACGTGGAGCTGATTTTCATGATCATTGAAGCACCCCTTATATATATGAGTGTGGCTACAGTGGGGGTAACCCCCCAGATGACGTCTTTTTAGGACGAAACGCGTCGGGCAGGACCCCATTGTCGCCACTTTGTCACAGCGCTGTATTATTCTTTGAACTTATACGTGAGTGTATTTCCTTACAGTTTTTATTAAAATCTCATATTCGGATTTACACTATGTGGCCCTTCCTTTCTTTTTTCCACATTAACATCATCACCTAACCCAATGAATGCTGGTTTGAGGGATCCATCCACGGAGCACCTCATCCCCCCCCCTAGGATCCACAGAATCATCTATATTCTTGAGACTCCTCACACTTTCCAGGACCCGGGCACCAGTTGGAGGAATCCAGCAATCTGCGATATCACAGACATCCACAGCCACTTACCACCCAAGCCTTATCTGACCCAATTCGGCGTATGCCCTGTCGGGTCCACCACATCTGGTAAGTCTTTTTTTCTCTCGGTGGTAGTGAGCTGATCTGCCGTTTTGGGACACTGGATTCACCTGTTTATAATATGTTTACCTAAGGACTAAACATTGTCATCTTTAGTCATAACGCCTATATCAGGACTTCCTATCCATGAATAGGTCTATATATTGGTGATCCCCTTCGCTGTATACCTACCCATTTAGTGTTATTTATGATATGGTTTAGCGCTAAACCTATACTGAACACTGCGCCACTTCTCCATGATCTCGGGCCTCTCTGTCAACCATTCGAAATCGGTAGCCCTCAACCTCTCCCTGGACGCGGACACAGTAGCACAATTTTGCATATCCTTTCCATTTAAATGGCAGACTAAAGCCCTCTCATACTTAGGAATTTTCCTAACCCCCACTCTAGACAAGCTGTATCAGGCAAATTATCCCCCCTTATATAACAAGATGGTGGCTGATCTCCAACGATGGGATAATAATCCTCCGTCGTAGTTCGGTAGACTGCACGCGTTCAAGATGAATCTCTTACAAAGATTACTGTATTTATTTAGAACACTGCCTATCTCAATTCGTATATCAGACTAATGCCCCGTACACACGGTCGGATTTTGTTCGGACATTCCGACAACAAAATCCTAGGATTTTTTCCGACGGATGTTGGCTCAAACTTGTCTTGCATACACACGGTCACACAAAGTTGTCGGAAAATCCGATCGTTCTGAACGCGGTGACGTAAAACACGTACGTCGGGACTATAAACGGGGCAGTGGCCAAACGGATTTTGTTGTCGGAAAATTTTATCTCCTGCTCTCCAACTTTGTGTGTCGGAAAATCCGATGGAAAATGTCCGATGGAGCCCACACACGGTCGGAATTTCCGACAACACGTTCCGATCGGACATTTTCCATCGGAAAATCCGACCGTGTGTACGGGGCATTATACTCATTCCAAAACAAGGTTTTGAAATTTATATGGGGGAGTAAGAGACCTTGGCTGAATAAGCGCACCCTATATACACCAAAGATAAGAGGTGCCCTGGGAGTCCCGGACTTCAGAGGCGGCTCTCTAGTTAGGCAAAATAGGCGGCTGCCTAAGGCCTCGCAACTCATTGCCTAATTGAAGAGTCGGCTCTGTAGCAGAGCTCCCTGCTCTATCGCACTAGCTGCTACGTTTCTTCTCATGCCCTGTCCTTGGCCAGATCCTCCGGGTTCTTCTCTCCTGCTTAATGCAGCGCCGCCCAGCTCAGTGTCCTCCCCAGCTAGAGTCCCGCCCCCCCAAGTCGACTGCATCCATTCCTTTCTGCGGTGCTCCGAAGATGCTCTGCACACTTCCCCCGCGCTAAGGAAGTTTAAGTAAACATGTGCAGCAGCCCTATAAGAGCCGGAGGACACTGCAGGCTTGTCTGCCAGCCCCTACCTCCCCCCCCCCCATCATACACAGATCTCTCGCCTTGGAGATAAGCTGATCACCCTGTCTGTGCTGCTGCTGGAGGGAGCCCAGCCAGGCAACCATGGATGAGTGCCCTGCAGCTTGGATATGGTAAGTGAGCTGACCCCATATCCCTTCACACCATCCCATACCCCACCCCTCCTCCCCTGGGACCCCCCATCATCTCCCCTGGGGACCGGGCCCCCCATCATCTCCCCTGGGGACCGGGCCCCCCATCATCTCCCCTGGGGATAGGGCCCCCCATCATCTCCCCTGGCGATAGGGCCCCCCATCATCTCCCCTGGCGATAGGGCCCCCCATCATCTCCCCTGGGGACAGGGCCCCCCCATCATCTCCCCTGGGGATAGGGGCCCCCATCATCTCCCCTGGGGACAGGGGCCCCCCATCATCTCCCCTGGGGATAGGGGCCCCCATCATCTCCCCTGGGGACAGGGGACCCCCATCATCTCCCCTGGGGACAGGGGTCACCATCATCTCCCCTGGGGACAGGGGCCCCCCATCATCTCCCCTGGGGATAGGGGCCCCCATCATCTCCCCTGGGGACAGGGGCCCCCCATCATCTCCCCTGGGGACAGGGGTCACCCATAATCTCCCCTGGGCACAGGGACCCCATCTTCCTTGAGGACAGGGCCCCATCATCATCTCCCCTGGGGACAGAGGACCCCCTTCTCACTTGGGGATAGGGCTTCCATCATCTCCCCTGGGGATGGCCCCCGTCATCTTCCTTGGGACAGGGCCCCCATCATCTCCCTTGGACAGGGCCCCCGTCATCTCCCCTGGGGACAAGGCCCCCATCATCTCCCCTGGCAACTGGGACCCCTTATTCTCTAAGGACAGGGCCCCCACCATCTTCTCTATGGACGGGAACCCCATCTCCCCTGCGGTTAGGGACCCCTTCTGACTTGGGGACAGGGCCCCCACCATCTTTCCTGGGGATGGGACCCCCTTCTCACTTGAGTACAGGGACCCCCTTCTCACTTGGGGACAGGGACCCCCTTCTCACTTGTGGACAGGGACCCCCTTCTCCCCTGGGGATGGGGACCTCATCTCCCTTGGGGACAGGGCCCCGTCATCTCTTTTGGGGACAGGGGCCCCATTATCTCCCCTGGGGGCAGGGGCCCCATCTCTCTTGAGGACAGTGTCCCCATCATCTCTCCTGGCTACAGGGACCCCTTCTTCCCTGGGGACAGGGCCCCCACCATCTTCCCTGGGGATGGGGACCTTATCTTTCCTGGACATATGGGGACAGGGACCCCCTTCTCACTTGGAGAGAAGGTCCCCATCATATCCCCTGGGCACAGGGCCTCTAACATCTCCCCTGGCAACGCCAACAGGGACCCCTTCTTCTCTGGGGACAGGGCCCCTACCATCTTCCCTGTGGATGGAAACCCCATCTCCCCTGGGGACAGGAAGCCCCTTCTCACTTGAAGACAGGGCCCCCTTCATCTCCCCTGGCAACAGGGACCCCTTCATCTCCCCTGGGGACAGGGCCCCCATCATCTCCCCTGGGGACAGGAACCCCTTCTTCTCTGGAGGCAGGGCCCCCACCATCTTCCCTGGGTATGGGAAACTACACCTCCCCTGCAGACAGGGACCCCTTCTTACTTGGGGACAGGGCCCCCATCCTCTCCCCTGTGGACAGGGACCCCTTCTTACTTGGGGACAGGGACCCCATCTCACCTGGGGACAGGGACCCCATCTCACTCTGGGACAGGGACCCTATCTCTGTGCACTGAGAAAGAGTGTCATGAAACCAGCACCACTGACACCAGCACTGAGATAGAGAACACTGACACCAGCACTGAGAGCATGCCAGCACTGACACCAGCGTTGAGATAGAGAGCACGGAGATAGAACACCCTGACACCAGCGTCATATAGAGAACACTGACACCAGCTCCAAGACACACTGCACTGAGATAAAGTGCCCCAACTCCAGCACTGAGAGCACACGGATGCCAGTGCTGAGAAGGTACACTGACGCCAGCATTGAAATAGAGGAAACTGACACCAGCATTTTAAGATTCTTAATATATGCAGATTATACAGTTAATTTGTATCGCTTAATTTTTTTTTTTCATTACGGGTGTGAGTGGGGCCTCATGTCTAAGTTTTGCCTAAGGCCTCACAAAGCCTAGAGCCGCCTCTGCCGGACTTAGCTACATATTTTTATGCAGCACAATTGGCTCAGCTAACCCGCTTTCACTCCTCAACACCCCCGCCCATCTGGATGAAAATCGAATCCACTTTGCATCCCACTAAACCAATCAGCCACTTGATGTGGCTGAGACCTAAAGATAGACCAGCCATGATGTGTCCCACACTATCATTTTCATTAAACCTGTGGGACAGACTGACGAAATCCCATAATTTCAAATCCCCACATACTCCCATGGCCCCCCTTGTGGGCAATCCAGACTTCACTCCAGGTCTCAATTCCCAGTCCCTCGCTTGGTGGACAAATAAGGGATTAATACGCATAGCCGATTTCTGCAATCATAGGAGGAATCTAACACAAAGATTCCTTCAAGAGAAGTATCTTCTCCCAAATTCAGACATTTTTCATTATGTGCAAATAACGCATTTTTTGTACACCCTACAACACACAGCCGATTTAACCTCATCCACCTCAATGAAGTACTTGTGTAGAACCTTTGACAAGCACACTGGCTTAATTTCCAAAATCTATAGTATATTGACTTCTACCCCAGAAAAATTGTTATATATTACGAAGTGGAAACAAGATAATGGGCGAGACACTCACACTTGCCGAATGGTCCACAACGTCACAGTGTTCCTCAAAATCATACATAAATACCTCATTAACCGAAGCAAACTACAAGGTTCTGCTTTGATGGTACATGGTACCAACGAGAATAGCCTAGTTTGTTCCAAGGGCCTCTCCCTCTTGTTTTCGAGGGTGCGGAATGGAAGGAACAATGATCCAAGTATGGTGGCTTTGTCCTAAGGTAAAATGTTTTTGTATCCGCCTTTATAATTTTATCTTCTCACTAACACAGGTGAACTTAATTAAATCACTGCAACAAGCCCTCCTGGGACGCCCAGTAGAGGGTACACCTAAACAGGCAGGGAAACTTGTAGCCTTTATTTTCACAGCAGCTAGAATAGCAATTGCCAGATCATGGAAGACACCTCACGATCCCGTTCGAACTGGTGAAAAATGAATTGACATGGATCATGGTGAATGAACGTCTCTCGGTGATCTTACAGGACAGACGGACCCTATTTGATAATCTTGAAGCAATTTACTTACCATGAACCATTGGAGCTATCTATCCGCATAGGGTTGCTTTTTCTCCCTTGGACTCTTTGGCTCTTGCTTTATCCTTCTTTGTCAATCTTGAGGCTTTGTGCCATTATTGGGGTAAGCCATACATACTTATTTATTTTTGTGCCCTGCTTGGATACCGATCCATATGGCGGTTAGATGGCTCTGTGTCCACGCTATTATCCTTATATGTCAGTTTTTATTATATTTTCATTTTTCATGCATATAGATATTAGTCTACCCTGTTCTCTCCCCTTTTTTTAGATACCCCGTTGGGTTCCATCTATTTTGCGTTTCATCTAAGATAGTACCAACCTTCCTCTGTTGAGCTTCGCCTGTTTGGCGTCATACGGGGGGACCAGTGTGGATAAGGTGGGGCAAGCCATACGCCCCGTTCTCCCTTGGTTTTTCGGGGCGTATATGACGGATTCGTTTCCGGGACTTGGCAGTGAGCTTTTTTTTTATTGAATATGCTTGGGTATGTTGTAATTTTTGATGTCTAACTGGGCGGAATGGTCTAGGATACAAGCAATCTGTATAATGCATATGATTACTAATTACTCTAATTTATATTCTGTTATGCAGTGTGATTCTTCCTACAAGTTGCCCTTGATGAAGGGACTTTCTATTCAGTCCCGAAATATACATTCGAATCTTACACCGGTATATTCATAATTTTTAATTTTTCATTTCTAATATGTGAACATCATTATATTTTTTTGTATATTCGTATATTTGTACCAATAAAATTGTTTTTTTATTACTCCGTTGCCTTTAAAGTCCCACCAATCCTTTGAGGGGTTATCCTTTTGACTCTATTTGATAAGATTTGGGAACCGTGGGTTAAATACTAGACATGTGCACAGCCAAAAAATTCGTTCATTTTCGTTTTCGTTTCATTAGTTTATTTTTTTTTTCGTTTTTCGGGTCATTCGTTATGATTGCGATTCGTAAATTCGTTCATTCGTAAATGCGTTCGTTCGTACATTCGTACATTCGTAAATTCAAACATTCGTTCATTCGTACATTTTTACATTTGTTCATTTGTAAATTCGTACATTCATAAATTCGTAAAATCGTACATTTGTAAATTAGAAAATTCGGAAATTTGTAAATTCGAAGTTTGAGTATCCAAAAACCCGAAAATTCAAAAATCTGAAATAGTAACTATTAAATTATAGGTATTGTAATTTCCTTTCAAATTTGACTGTCAGTGAACGTAACAAATACGAATTTATCCGAAGTTACGAATTATCCAAAACGAATGCTGCATCTAAACAAATGGAACGGAACAAATTAATAATAAATAATAATAAAAAAACGTCGTTATTATTATTATTGTTATTTATTATTATTAATTCATTACGTTCCATTCCATTTTTTCAGATCATTCATAACTTCGGATAAATTTGTATGTGTTACGTTCACTAACAGCCAAATTTTAAAGGAAATTACAATACCTATAATTTAAAGTTACTAGTAATTACTAATAACTAAGTTATTATTAGTTAACTATTATTTCAGATTTCCGAATTTTCGAATTTACATATTTACGAATTCACTAATTTACTAATGTACGAATGTACGAATGCCCGAATTTACGAATGTCCAATTTTATCGAATTTACGAATATTCGGAAAAAAATTGTTAAACAAGTTTTCGTTAATTCGGATAATCCCGAATGAACGAATTTGTCGAAATTCGTTAAAAAATGAATTTTGAACGAAACGAATTGCACATGCCTATTAAATACTTGTCCGACTCCCTGTGAGATTTCGGGGATTCAACCTAATATTAGGGAGTGCACTTTCATCTCTGTTATTCCTTTCTAACTACTTCTATTCCTTTCTTCTGGAAATTGACTGTGGTCTTCCCGCCCCCCCCCCCTCCGGGGGACCGGGACTGTTCGTATTTCCTATCTAGACTACAGTAATGTTGACTGGTTGTGTTAGCTTTTTGTTCTTTTCGAAATTGTAATTATACGACACTGATTGTGCAGGCCGGAAGAAAATGATTTACTTATCTGTTAGGATCACATTGTATAATTATATCAAGGTATGGACAACAGTCTGCACAAAAATGTCAGAAATGCCTTGCAATTTTCAATAAAAATCATTGAAAAAGAAAAGTAAATGTTGATCAATTAGGGTTTACATCTACTGTAGATATACATTTCACTGCACAGCGATGGGTTAACTTCATCGCAGCACAACTTGGACCGGTTTTCTGATTACCTGTCCTGGTGATAACACCATGCCTGAGAGCCAAACTGTGGTTTTCGGCAACAGCCCAGTTTTATTCCGCCTGCGGTTATGTAAGTTGGATAACTAAGGATTAATTGAGGTGTGTCATAGGCATTAAATTGGCACAAGGGTTGTTAGGTAATATTGGCAAGCAAACCAAATTCAAAATGGACTTTACAGAAGTGGTATTTAATGAGGCATGAAATTCGAGAAAGAGCGGCTAATGCTAAACACACACTAAGGTGTAACATTTAGTGTAGCCTTTTTTCTGTTTCAAATGCCGCTTTTATTCAATGACATACCTCCGAAGCCTATCTTATGTGGACAGTATGACCACTTGCTGATTTAGCAAAATCCACAGGCAGCTTAACTCTTCAATAAGACAAAGAAGTTGAATCCGATGTACTGTAGGCAGGGGCGTTGCTAGGTCTACAAAAGATCTGGGGCTAGAGCCTATAGCAGCGTAGTAAAGAAAGTCATACGCTTGGGCGGGCATACACATGTATATAATATATGTACGTAAGTGTGTGTGTGTGTGTGTGTATATATATATATATATATATATATATATCCCCAGAGAGCCCCCCCCCACTTACATCAGGGTCCCCGGAGAGCCCCCCTCCCCTTGGGGACCCCTGCAGAGACTCAGGGCTATAGCCCCAAAAGCCACCCCCTAGCAACGCTATTGACTGTAGGTTACTTCAGGTAAGTCCAGTATAGAGGATGTTCTTACAGTGTTTTGAATTGCACAAAGACAATGACTTTCCTGAGACCTGTCTTTGCTTGAAAAGTGACGCTAAATAAAATAATAGAGTAAGAGACAGTGAGTATTTAGCTAAGTACTGTACTACCTAGCACCAAAAAAGGCAGGGGAACATACCAAGGATACAAAAATACACAGGCTGCTCTGGCAGCACGGTCTTCAGTTTTCCTCACCCATGCTGGGTCCTCCTCTACATTCATAAAAACCATCAATATTTTTTATGGTAGCTCACACATGAGATTCCGGAGATGCCCATGTTGCAGTTCCCATGCTCTTAGGTCAAAGAGCCAATGTTTCAAAGACAGTCCTGGGGACTAATGAGAGGGTCATTCACCCATTGCTGATACTACAAACAGGGACTGAGTCATCCCAGTATCCAGTATGAAACCAAGTGTATCCAATCCATACCGCACCCATACTGCACTGTATACAGCACTTATTCCAAACCTAGACTGCACCTACACCAACCCTACACAACATTATACTGAACCTTTACTGCATTTTAACTACACCAATCTTGCACCTGTGTGGAGACTATACCATACCTATACTGCATTCAGGTTAACTGGGACTGTCTTTAAAGCGGAGTTCGCCCCCCCACCTCCAAAAATTAAAAGTCAGCAGCTACACATACTGTAGCTGTTGACTTTTACTACCAGGACACTTACCTGTCCTGGAATCCAGCGAAATTGTCACCCCAGTCGATGTTTCCAGCGGCTGTTGGGTGCTGCCGCCTGCCATTGCCAGTTAGGGAACCTGCTAGCCGGTTCCCTATTGCGCATGCGCCCAGCGCGCTGCACTCTCTTACTAGCCCGGCAGCAGGGGAAGGAGGAGGGGGGAGGAGGGGGGGGCGAATTCTGACGTACCTCAAAAACAGGTACCCGCTCCCCCTCAAAAGGTGCCAAATGTGGCACCGGAGGGGGAGAATCAGATAAGCAGAAGTGCCTCTTTTGGGTGGAACTCCGCTTTAAGCTCAAAGATACTCTTAAAGGGTCTCAATGATAGCCGACAGAAGAACCTCTTAAAGGACTGCCCCTCCCATAATAATTATTCTGCCAGCCCCCTTTGTTCCCATGCCCCCTCCGCTTTCATGTTCCTTTATTTTGAACAGTGCATACCTTCTCAGTCTTGGACTAGCATCGCTGCCACAAATGCACTCTGACAGTATAGCATCAGCACTCAGTAGATTAAACTTTACTACTGCTTACTGCTGCACTTGAGGTGGACTTGCTGCTGTTTATGCTGATCTGGATGCCATCATCTTATGTCTAGTCCTCACTGGTATTCACTTAATTGTGCTATTACCATTGTTAATACATTTTATACTTGCCTAGTTACCAATCATATTGGGTGACAGCATATTAAGTTTGCCTTTACTACTTGCTTTGGTGTCTGTTTTCTTTGATATAGCACTTCTATTGGGTACTAAGTATTACTTTCAGTGATTTCCTGCGATATGTTTATACACTTATCCTGGTGTATCAGAGGGGCTGAGTATATAAAAAAACATGCATTGTTTTAGAAAGCAGGCCTTCCCTATTGATATGCAAATTAACTAGTTGAACTGGTTTCTGAAGCTCAGCACAGGAAATGATGTAGGCAGGAGAAGGTTGAGGCAAAAAAGAGAGAACCCATCCTATCCAGCGGCTCCTATGGGAGTAGCACTACATACAGATGCTGAAAGTTACTTTTTCTGCGGACCAGTGACCCCTGCTACAATCATATTGGACTTCTTTGCAAGCAAATTAGATTCTGCATTGAACCTAAGACCAGGTGAACTTTTCTTAAAGGATAAGTTCACCTTCTGAATATGTTACATGTTCAATCAAAGATAGTTACGAGAGAGGAGGGGGGTTGTCTGTGTCACAGGGAGGGAGCCTGCACGAGCACCGCCAAAAGAATTGGCTTTCTATGGGGGCACACAACAGAGGAAGAGAAGCCAGAAGCATCTGCAGGGGACCCAAGAAGAGGAGGTTTAGGGATGCTCTGTGCAAAACTATTGCACAGAGAAGGTAAGTAAAAAACTGTTTTGTTTTTTTATTTTTTTTATTTTTGCACTTACAAGCACTTTAAGCTGACTCTTTGAACTTTACATCTGTAAGGAACTACTGTAGTGAAAACTCTGTTACATTACTGTCTGGGTGTGGCAGCAAGTGATACAGACCTTTTCGTTAAAGGTCAGAAATGCAACAGAAAATGCTGTGAATGGTTTCTGATTTTGGAAAAATTACCGGAAGTGGCTACTATGTGTGTAAAGGATTATTGGGTCAGTCATCCGACCCCAGTGCCGATGACTCTATCTGCTAATGCTTTAAGTTTTGTCCCAGATGAAGAAAACCTGTGCACAAGGTGAAGCTAAGTGTAGTACATCACATTCTGGTTGCAGTGGTATAATCACATTGGTCACTGTAAGTTTTTAGACTAGACCAGCATAGCATACCTCCCAACTTTTTGAGATGGGAACAAGGGACACATATTAGCAAAAATATGTAGGCCTAGGACACACCCCCTGTCACGCCCCCTTAAATGAGAATAATACATAAAAACTACTGTTCCTTTATATTGCCTTTTGAAATTTACAGATGCAGCCATTTAGAGTTTAAATGAAAGGTTTAGCACTGGGAAACACTATTTGAAAGATAAATAGTGCATTTTTTTTTTTTATACAACTATACAGATCAGACCAAAATGAGGGACAAATGAGGAGGAAAGAAGAACAGAGGAACTTTGTTTTAAATCAGGGACAGACCCTAGAAATCAGGGACAGTTGGGAGCTATCACATAGCGTCATAGCTTTTAATAAGTTGGTGAAGGTCATTATTACTATTGAAAAAAAAAAAGTTTGGGCTTTATTTTCTGGTCAAAAGTTTTAGGCATATATATAATTTTTAAATAGCACTCCAAACTCTTTCTATACAGTTCCCAACTAATGGAAAGAAGAAAAAAAATAAACAGAATGAGGTTCAGCTGTAGCTGGGCTTCAGCGACTGGTTTGATTTAAGATTCTGCTTCAAGTAATTAAGGTGGGGAATTGTACATTCCACCAGAAGCCATTACATTTCCCTGAATAGCTCAGTACGGCTGCTTTATGGTACAATATCCATATCGAGTTTCAGTTATGAAGAAATAGTCTTTTCTGGTATTTTCAACCTTAAAGGTCCAGTCCATGATAATTATCTTGTCATTTAAGACAGTTTATGTCTACTGTACGTATTTAGTGAGTCATTACAAATGGTGGTTGGAATGTATTTAAAGGCACCTGCCAGGTGTATAGCGCAGGTGCCATGTATTGAGCGTTTTTGGATTAGCACTGCATTGCATTATTGATGTCAGCCAAGGTATACCATTTTTATTATATACTGTAGTTACTGTGACAGACCGCTCTGGCACCCTGAATGGGTACCTATGCCAAGATATAGCTTCCTCCGCTCTGGAACCAGGAACCAGGTATTATAGCTGAGAATTGCACCCAAGAACTAGACGACACTAGTTTAGGTGCAAACTGGAACTGCCTTTATTGTAAGTTCACACAAAATTTATACCACACAAAATCAGATAAGAGCTTGATCACATTATCCTAAACAATGCAAACTCTAAATAGAAATATCATCGGTACATCTAAGGCCAGGCATACACAGTATGAATTTCTTTCCTGCAACGAGGGGTGGCAGGAAAGAAATTTGCATGTTTCACCCATCAACAGAGACAGTGCTGACAGGGAAATCAGCAATGGTCTTCTCCCGGTGGGAGGGCAGGAGAAGCCGTCCCCGCAGGAAGAAGACAGTAATTTTCGCTAGCGCTAGCGGCTATGTAGATTTACTAAAACTGGAGCACTCAGAATCTGGTACAGCTGTGCATGGTAGCCAATCCGCTTCTAATTTCAGCTTGTTCAATTAAGATTTGACAAAAAAAAAACCTGGAAGCTGATTGGGTTCTATAAAGAAGTACACCAGATGTTGCACCCTACAGTTTTACTAAATTACTACTGAGAAAATATATCTTGGATTACTTGAAAATGGGACAGTAATATTTATCTACAATATCTCCCAGGATATATGTAAAGACTATTCTTGGTTTGTTTGATTCTGAACTCAACATGTTAGTTGAGAGAGCGGATCACATTGGCCTCTAGAACTGGGTAGGTGCCGGACAGTCTACTCCTACTATAGTTTGTTGCCTACTAGGCTGAGGAGGGGGGGAGATCACTGTTTGTATTGTTAATTGTAATTAGCTCCTGCTATTGTGAGAAGGTGTCCTGTGTTTATACTAATGTGTGAAGCTCGGTGACAACAAGTCTGACCTGTAGTGAAATCCTGATTAATCATACAATGCTCAGGAGGGCACGGAGTCACGTCGGCTGCTTTAAGGGATTAGTTAATTAGCTCATGTTAATTCTGTTTCTGGTTACAGTTGTATTGTTAGAGTAATATGAGCAGGAGTGGGGGGGACCTCCTCATCTACTGTGTATAAGACTGTATTCTGGTTCTAATAAAAGAGTCTGATTCCTGATTGACCCTCCATACAGAGCCTCGTCTCGTACTTGGGGGAAGAATTATTCGTATGGGTTTCTTGTTCGGCTGATTGGAGTGTTCGGTAGCTGCCTTTTTGTTTGGAAATGGAATGTCCTAAACGGCTTTAACCCCTTTAATACTTGGGGTTTCGTTACAAGGATTTATATAGCTCCAACAGTTTGCGCAGCGCTTTACAACATGAGGGCAAACAGTACAGTTACAATACAATTCAATACAGGAGGGATCAGAGGGCCCTGCTCATTAGAACTTACAGTCCAGAAGGGAGGGTCAAGTGGAACAAGAGGTAGCAGCTGTGGGGGATGATCAGATGGAGAAAATGAAACTAAAGTTGTTAAGTGTGGGTAGGATAGGCTTCTCTGAAGAGGAGGGTTTTCAGGGATCGTCTAAAAGCTAATAGAGTAGGAGATAATCTGACAGATTGGGGTAAGGAGTTCCATAGGGTTGGAGAGACTCTGGAAAAGTCCTGGAGGCGAGCATGGGAAGAGGTGATGAGGGAGCTAGACAGCAGGAGGTCTTGAAAAGAATGAAGAGAACGATTAGGTTGGTATTTTGAGACTAGGTCAGTGGTGTAGCTGGGGGCAGAGTTGTGGATGGCTTTGTAAGTAGTTGTTAGTATTTTGAATTTAATTCGTTGGGTGAGCGGAAGCCATTGGAAGGATTGACAGAGAGGAGAAGCAGACACAGAGCGATTGGTAAGGTGGATGAGTCTGGCAGCAGCATTCATGATGGATTGAAGGGGGATAGACTATGTAAAGGTAGGCCAATGAGGAGGGAGTTGCAGTAGTCGAGGCGAAAGATGACCCGGGAGTGAATTAAGAGCTTTGTTGTGTCATTGGTTAGAAAGGGGCATATTTTGGAGATGTTGCGGAGGTTGAGGCGGCAAGGTTTGGACAGTGATTGGACGTGGGGCTTAAAGGAGAGTTCAGAGTCCAGGATTACACCTAGGACCTTGGCATGTAGGGATGGGCTTATAGTTGTGCCATCAATTTTGACAAAAAGATCAGGGGAAAAGGTGCGAGGGGGAGGAAAAATTAATAAGTTTGGTTTTAGATAGATTAAGTTTGAGGAAGTGGTGTGACATCCAGACTGATATATCAGATAGTAAATTAGTTATACAAGAGGAGACTGAAGGAGTGAGCTAAGGGGTAGAGAAATAGATTTGAGTGTCATCATTGTAGAGATGGTATTGGAAGCCATGGAAGGCTATCAGCTGACCCAGGGAGGAGGTCTAGATTGAAAATGGGAGAGGTCCAAGAACAGAACCTTGGGGGACCCCAACAGTGAAAGGAAGAGGGGAGGAGGAAGTAGAAGCTAAAGGTGCGCTTGGATAGGTAGGAAGAGAACCAGCGAAGAGTACAGTCACGGAGACCAAAGGCGTGGAGTTTTTTGAGGAGGAGGGGGTGGTCAACCGTATCAAAGGCAGCAGAGAGGTCCAGGAGTAGGAGTACAGAATAGTGTCCATTGGTTTTGTCCATTAGTAGATCGTGTGTTGCTTTTAGGAGAGCAGTTTCTGTGGAGTGTTGAGGACGAAATCCAGACTGAAAGGGATCAAGAAGGCTATTATCGGCAAGGTGGTCGCTCAGTCAGTTGTAGACCAGATGTTCAAGGAGTTTGGATAAAATGGGGAGTGAGGAGATGGGGCATAGGTTGGCAAGATTGGATGGGTCCAGTGAGGGCTTTTTAAGCATGGGGCTGACAAGTGCATGTTTTAGAGAGTTGTGGAAGATGGCAGAAGAGAGGGAGAGATTGAAGATGTGGGTGGAGAGAATAGAATAGAGCCAGAGGGTGAACGTAGCATTTGTGAGGGAACAGGATTCAGGGGGCAGGTGGTAAGATGGGTGTTAGCAAGTAGTTTAGCAACCTCTTCTATAGTGGTGGGGTTGAAAGAGGGAAGTAATGATTGTACCTGTGGGCATGAACTGTAAAGCGTGAAGGGCATCTGAACAGTAGAGATCTCCTTGCGAATTGTATCAATCTTCTGTTTGTAGTGATTGGTGATCTCCTAGGCAGTGAGTGAGTTGGTGGTTGGAGGCAGTGGAGGAGGAAGTAGAGAGTTGAAGGTAGAGAAGAGTTGACGGGGACGGGATGATAATGTGTTAATGAGAGAGATAAAGTATGTCTGCTTGGCAGTGAGGAGGCAGGAATTGTATTTTTGGAGGGCAGATTTATACTGGCTGAAATCTTTCTGGGACTTCATCTTACGCCACAGGTGCTCAAAAGCACGGCTGTGTTTTTTCAGACATCTAGTGTCATCTGTTTGCCAAGGTTGAAGGGGACGGGGCCTGATTCTGTGTGAAGTGAGGGGGGCAAGTGTGTCCAGTGAGGCTAGGAGTGAAGTATTGTAGACAGAAGTGGCTAGGTTGGTGCTGGACAGGGATGCGATTTTGTCATAGAGGTGGTCAGTAGCAGAGTAGAGAAGAGAAGGGTTGAGATGGCGTAGGTTTCTACGGGTAACCGTTAGGCGGTTGGAGGGAGAGGAGGTGGAGGAGTGGGAGAGAGTGAAACTAATAAGGTAGTGATCAGATAGAGGGTAAAGATACTTGCAGAGGTTGCACGGAGTGCATAGGTGGGAGAAAACAAGGTTAAGGTCAAATGCCTTCAGAGTGAGTAGAAGCATGTATCCATTGCTGCAGGTCAAAGGAGGAGGTTAGACTGAAAAGATTGGAAGTAGCAGGAGTGTTAGTATTAGTAGGGATGTTGAAGTCACAGAAAATGATAGTGGGGATTTCAGAAGAGAGAAAGTAGTGTAGCCAGGCAGAGAAGGCATCAAGAAAGGTTGATACTGGTCCAGGGGGCCGGTAGATAACATCTATCCTTAGAGAAACTGGGTAGAAGAGACGATTGCAGTGTGCCTCAAATGAGGAGAGTGACCGAGAGGGAGGTGGGTGGAACACCTGAAAGGTGCTATGTGGGGCTAAAAGGATTCCAAAACCCCCCTCCTTTGCATCCACTGGGTCTGGGGGAGTGGGTCCAAAGAAGACCACCGTGGGATAGGGCAGCAGAAGACACAGTGTCGGATTCATGAAGCCAGGTTTCGGTAATGGCAAGTAGATTAAATGAGTTAGCGATAAAGAGGTCATGGAGAGAAGTGGGTTTGTTACAGACAGAGTGGGCATTCCAAAGGGCACAAGAGAAAGGGAGTCTGATCTTGGGAAGAAGAGAAATTGGGACTAGGTTGTGTGCATTGTGGCTGCAGCCAGAGGGTGTAGGGTAATGGGTGCGTTGAGTACAGTTAAATGACGGAAGACCAGGGTTTGGGGATACATCACCAGAGGTTAGGAGCAGCAGAAGGGTGAGGGAGGTAATGTGGGAGTGTGATTTATATGAAGGGACAATAACCCCCATAGTCTTTTATTGAGGTGCGTTCTGCCAACCTATACTTTCTCCTTATCTTAATGCAACTTCAAAAACTGTTTTCAATCTTTTTTTAATCTACAATTTTAATTAAAAATAGACCTTCCGATCCTGCCATGAAAGTCCTTGTTCAGGCTTTTCCAATTCTGTCTTAAAGCGGCAGGGGGAAAATGACAACAACGAGCAATTTACTAAAAATTAAAAAAGCATTGTTTATAATGCACAGTTCTTTAACAAACCAAATATCATCCATTTAAGGTTTGCATCTACTAGAAAAACAGGAGAAGGCAAGAAATTGCTATATGTCTTGCTAAAATTCTTCCAATCTAAATAGTGAACTTAGACCGGAAGACTTTTTATGCAAAAAAAATTGAGTTTTACATGGCAGCCATTTGTCAGCTTACATTACAGAACGGAGCAAGAATGCAAGAATCTCGCTGGGCAATGGAGCCGTAAAATTTGTTTTCCGTTAGTTCCCAACTCACTGATGAGCTTGTTGAGTCCTTCATGTCAGCAACACTCAGCAGCAAAGTTCCCTCGCCAAGGAAACCGCTGGGATATTGGTGGTGCCCTGCTGGGACGCAAAATAAAATAAAATAAAAACTTTATCCAAAAGGAAAATATTGAATAAAGCATCTGGGAACGGTCCAGTACATCATGTAATGTGAAAATAGAATCCCGGGGTAAATGCCATGGAAAGGTCATTCGAAAAACAAGCCCTTTATGTTCCGTATCATCTTTCAGGTTGGGCCATTAATAACGAAGGCTTCGAAAGTTATCAAACCCCGATAGCTGATAGGAAGAGGCATTCAGCTCCAATTCCCGCGCGACACACGTGTTTTGGCTACGGCATGATGGCAGCTGTGAAAACTCTTCCTGGAATGTAATAAAATAAATGAATCTGCAGGGTGCACACTATGTTTTTGGAAAATTATTTTAACATTTCATAGTTACCAAGAGGGATGCAGAGTATGGAAGGAATACAATACTAAGGGAAACAATCACAGCCTGGAAACATGCGGCAGGCCAAAGAATGAAGGTGAAGATGGATTCATTCACACCACAGAGCTCTAGAGGGGCTGCAAGGTCTGTGCAAGACTTTGTGGTGCTTCTCTCACTGAAAGATCAATCCCGTTGTCATCTCTCTCACTTTGCTGGCCTTTGCCACAATAATGGAAAATTAATGTCCCACAAAAAGCAATTTAAAGAAAAATTCCAGATATGGATATCTTTACAAAGTTACATTGGACCAATCTAACTATGCATTTACCATACCAGTGGGATCCCCCTAGCTGGAAATCCCTGTATTAGCCCTGGATCACACTGGAGTGTTTTGACATGCAATTTGATATGTCAAATCGCATGTCAAATCGGCGGCAATTTCCGTCAATGGCACCGTCCTAATCTGTGCATCTGCAGCACTGCACCTATTTCAAAAAGTAGTTTCTGTACTACTTTTTGCGATTTCGGGCTGCGATTTACATTGACATCTATGCAAAAACCTGCACAGATGTCTCTGAAATCGTGGCCAAAATCGGGACTGACATGCAGGGGAGAAACTGTGCGAGTTCAGCTGAACTCGTACGGATTCATTCCCGCAGCTCAGTGTGAACCTGGGCTTAGACACAGATACTTCAGTGTCCTCAACAAGCTTCCAGGTCCCATGCCAAGCGACTGCCCTGCTGTATTATTAATGTGGGGTTGGCTCCCTCTTGTGTTGGCTGGACTCTATGTGTCATTTCCTTTTTCTTACGACACAACTCAGAGAAAAGCATCGTGGGATGTGTAGTTCAGAACGCTGAAGTTTCCATTCCAGCGGGACTGGCTTGAACTACGACCATCAGATTGCTGGGAATAGAAGAACAGACTGCTGGAAGATGATATAAAATGGGCGGCAGCGGCCTACATCACTCTCTTGGGACACCGGTGTGAATCTGCCAGCAGGGAGCTCTGTGTCATTGTGAGCTGCAGCTAAATTGTGCCCTCCACAGCGGGGAGCCGTTAAGCTGTACCCAGAGGGACCTCTGTGGACAGCTTTGTTTCTCTTCTCGAGCAGACCGGAGTCTGTTCCAGTTTATCCGGAGTAGGCCGCAGCGTGGTGTGGTGGACGCCAGGCGCCATTTCCCAGAGCCAAGATCCAGAGGAAGTTCCTGAAAGAGTCTCATCCATTGCCTGCATTGCTTCAGCAGCTTCTTTATCCAGTGTGGTGAGCTGGCATAGACCAATTAGATTATTGAAAAACACTAAATAAAGACATCTATTTGCTCTACCCAGTTAGCTGGTACTTGTGGTGCCACTGGAAGCTAGTTCATATATTCTTTAGGACTTAAGACACTGTATGCAGACATCTATGCCTGTTCACATCTTTGCTACTTAATCTGATCGGATACACAGTTAGAAATCGTACAGGAAGAGTTTAAAGTAGAATAAGGATATACTACAGATCCACCAAATCTGTTACACCCTATTGCCAAGGATCCCTTTGATCACATCATTGCAAAGCTAGCTGAAGACTTCTGGATTTCAAAGAGTAACACTTTAATCCTTTTTTTTTTTCCATGAAAAATTTCTTGAACGTCAAAAACATAAGAACGAGCGTACATGACGTGGTACATAAAGACCCTTCTCCATTGAATGGTAATTCTTCGCGAGATAGAAGTTTTCCCCATTTGAAAAAGTCATGCACTAAGACATCAACATGGGGCCAGTTAGTTGCTAGGAATCGGGTATGTCTGCCTGGGGGGGGAAGTCGGGGTTTAAACGAATAGGGGTGAGGGGGCCAGGGATGGAAGATATAGAGGTGGATTTGCAAATGTCGTTGAAGCAACGGATGGTCGGGCCAATTATGGATGCATGCGGGAATCATTTGGAATGTGGTTTGGAAGTATCCAGGGCAATGAGTTTAGAGGTATGGGAGAAAACGAGACCTCTATCTCTATCCAGTCTTTTAGTTTGCCATGTGGATTCCAGTCTATTATTCTGGAGAGGTGACAGGCTCGATAATAATTTTTTAGATCTGGGAGGCCAATTCCACCTTTGTGTTTGGGGAGAGATAGTTGGTTGTAGCTAATTCTGGGCCTGCGGTTACCCCATAAAAATGTGGTACATAGGCTTCTATAGGTTCGGAAGAAAGCGGCAGTTGATGAGAAAAGCTGTCCCAGAACAGGGGTCTTATCTCCTAGACTTAAAATATGAATATGATGACGCTTGTACGTATGTTCTCTTGGAATAGCGGGAGAGTGTTCCAGCTGAATTCCAGAAGAGTGCTGTGAGTCTGGCGGAAGGCCTGGATGTTCAAGTAATCCCATTTCTGCCAACAGGTGACCTGGATGAAGACCTTCCCCAGTTGCAGTCAGGGAGTCCAGTTTTGGACACTACAGTTGGTCCAACTGCAGACGGTCCAACCATGGATGGTTCAATGGCTGGAATGCCTTCAGCTTCATTCTACACGGATATGAGTCGATTGGTTGAGAGCCTGAAAAAAAGTCACGCTATCTCTGCTAACCAGGGGTATCGGAAGCTAACTATGTAGTCAGAGTGGATCGGATTTTGCATCAAATTATCCTAAAAAAGGGGATTAATTCTCAGGAAGCTGATAAAGTCAGACTTGAAAGGATTTTGCAAGGGGCTAAGCCAAATCATCCAATTGTGCTCCGATTGTTGTTGAAAGGAAAACAAGGGGCACCATCTTACCAAGAGTTAATGAAGCTGGTGAGGGAAGAAGAAGCTTTGCTGAATGAGAAAAATCAAGGGTCTCGGGATGTGATGAAGACTTCACCAAAGGTAGAGAAAGTAGTAGCTCAGCCAGCTAGAGTGGATACCAGTGTGCAGTCGGGAGATGGGAGAAAGTTGTAGAAAGTCAACCATCACTGCAGCCCTCCACCAGTTGGGGCTTTATGGCAGAGTGGCCCGACGGAAGCCTCTCCTCAGTGCAAGACACATGAAAGCCCACATGGAGTTTGCTAAAAACACCTGAAGGACTCCAAGATGGTGAGAAATAAGATTCTCTGGTCTGATGAGACCAAGATAGAACTTTTTTGGCCTTAATTCTAAGCGGTATGTGTGGAGAAAACCAGGCACTGCTCCTCACCTATCCAATACAGTCCCAACAATGAAGCATGGTGGTGGCAGCATCATGCTATGGGGGTGATTTTCAGCTGCAGGGACAGGACGACTAGGTGCAATCGAGGGAAAGATGAATGCGGCCAAGTACAGGGATATCCTGGATGAAAACCTTCTCCAGAGTGCTCAGGACCTCAGACTGGGCCGAAGGTTTACCTTCCAACAAGACAATGACCCTAAGCACACAGCTAGAATAATGAAGGAGTGGCTTCACAACAACTCCATGACTGTTCTTGAATGGCCCAGCCAGAGCCCTGACTTAAACCCAATTAAGCATCTCTGGGGAGACCTAAAAATGGCCGTCCACAAACGTTTACCATCCAACCTGACAGAACTGGAGAGGATCTGCAAGGAGGAATGGCAGAGGATCCCCAAATCCAGGTGTGAAAAACTTGTTGCATCTTTGCTAAAAAGACTCATGGCTGTATTAGATCAAACGGGGCTTCTACTAAATACTGAGCAAAGGGTCTGAATACTTAGGACCATGTAATATTTCAGTTTTTCTTTTTTAATAAATCTGCAAAAATGTCAACAAGTCTGTGTTTTTCTGTCAATATGGGGTGCTGTGTGTACAATATGGGGTGCTGTGTGTACATCAATGAGAAAAAATGAACTTAAATGATTTTAGCAAATGGCTGCAATATAACAAAGAGTGATTTTCACACACAACCATCTCTTGGGTTTACAGAGAATGGTCCGAAAAAGAGAAAATATCCGGTGAGCAGCAGTTGTGTGGAGGAAAATGCTTTGTTGATGTCAGAGGTCAGAGGAGAATGGGCCAAACTGGTTTGAGATGAAAGAAAGGCAACAGTAACTCAAATAACCACTTGTTACATCCAAGGTATGCAGAATGCCATCTCTGAATGCATAACGCATCAAACCAGATGGACTACAGCAGCAGAAGACCACACCGGGTGCCACTCCTGTCAGTTAAGAACAGAAAACTGAGGCTACAATGTACAGGCTCACCAAAATTGGACAATAGAAGATTGGAAAAGCATTGTTGAGTCTCGATTTCAGCTGCGACATTCAGATGGTAGGGTCAGAATTTGGCGTAAACAATATGAAAGCATGGATCCATCCTGCCTTGTATCAATGGTTCAGGCTGGTGGTGGTGGTGATGTAATGGTGTGGGGATGTTTAAACGCCACGGCCTACCTGAGTATTGTTGCTGACCATGTCCATCCCTTTATGACTACAGTGTACCCATTTACTGATGGCTCCTTCCTGCAGGATAATGTACCATGTCACAAAGCTCCAATCATCTCACCACTGGACAATGAGGTCACTGTACTCCCATGGCCTCCACACTCACCAGATCTCAGGGCCGGACTGGGAATAAAAACCAGCCCTGGAAATAATTTCATACCAGCCCCATAGCATTATTATACCAGCCCAACAGCATAACGTCATTATTTTCTTGTTCATAAAAGGGAAAACCGTGCAATTTAAAGCAAATTTGAAGAGTGTTTTATACTCATCAGTGCCCATTAGCACAGCCTCATTAGTGCCCATTAATGCAGTCTCACCAGTGTCCATCAGCTCAGCCTCATCAGTGCCCATCAGTGCAGCCTCATCAGTGCCCGTCAATGCAGCCTCACCAGTGCCCATCAATGCAGCCTCACCAGTGCCCATCTGGTGGGGATAGAACTAGCGGCAGAGAAAGGTTCCTGACGAGGAGGTGAGGGTGTAGGGCTCACAACTTCTCTGAACATCTTCCTGCTTCCAGGCCGCATTCTGCTGCTCTCAACAGGTGCTATCAGTTCAGCTGAAACCTGCTCTCTACATATTGTTGGACCTGTGAGTGTTTCCAGTTGGGTTGTCTTCCCATGGAGTTTATTGCGAACTGTCTGTGCATTATTTCAATTCAAGTTCTTTCATTGCACTTGGACTGTGTGTGTTATTGCCGCTAAACCATGCTGCACCCCACCTACACTATACAGTATCTCACAAAAGTGAGTACACCCCTCACATTTTTGTAAATATTTTATTATACCTTTTCATGTGACAACACTGAAGAAATGACACTTTGCTACAATGTAAAGTAGTGAGTGTACAGCTTGTATAACAGTGTAAATTTGCTGTCCCCTCAAAATAACTCAACACACAGCCATTAATGTCTAAACCACTGGCAACAAAAGTGAGTAAGTGAAAATGTACAAATTAGGCCTAAAGTGTCAATATTTTGTGTGGCCACCATTATTTTCCAGCACTGCCTTAACCCTCTTGGGCATGGAGTTCACCAGATCTTCACAGGTTGCCACTGGAGTCCTCTTCCCCTCCTCCATGATGACATCACAGAGCTGGTGGATGTTAGAGATCTTGCGCTCCTCCACCTTCCATTTGAGGATGCCTCACAGAAGCTCAATAGGGTTTAGGTCTGGAGACATCCTTGGCCAGTCCATCACCTTTACCCTCAGCTTCTTTATCAAGTCAGGGGTCATCTTGGAGGTGTGTTTGGGGTGGTTATCATGTTGGAATACTGCACTGCGGCCCAGTCTCTGAAGGGAGGGGATCATGCTCTGCTTCAGTAGGTCACAGTACATGTTGGCATTCATGGTTCCCTCAATGATCTGTAGCTCCCCAGTGCCGGCAGCACTCATGCAGCCCCAGACCATGACACTCCCACCACCATGCTTGACTGTAGGCAAGACACACTTGTCTTTGTACTCCTCACCTGGTTGCCGCCACACACGCTTGTCACCATCTGAACCAAATAAGTTTATCTTGGTCTCATCAGACCACAGGACATGGTTCCAGTAATCCATGTCCTTAGTCTTCTTGTCTTCTGTTTGCGGGCATTCTTGTGCATCATCTTTAGAAGAGGCTTCCTTCTGGGACGACAGCCATGCAGACCAGTTTGATGCAGTGTGCGGCGTATGGTCTAAGCACTGACAGGCTGACCCCCCACCCCTTCAACCTCTGCAGCAATGCTGGCAGCACTCATACATCTATTTCCCAAAGACAACCTCTGGATATGACGCTGAGCACGTGTCCTCAACTTCTTTGGTGGACCATGGCGAGGCCTGTTCTGAGGGGAACCTGTCCTGTTAAACCGCTGTATGGTCTTGGCCACCATGCTGCAGCTCAGTTTCAGGGTCTTGGCAATCTTCTTATAGCCTAGGCCATCTTTATGTAGAGCAACAATTCTTTTTTTCAGATCCTCAGAGAGTTCTTTGTCATGAGGTGCCATGTTGAACTTCCAGTGACCAGTATGAGAGAGTGAGAGCGATAACACCAAGTTTAACACACCTGCTCCCCATTCACACCATTCAGACCTTGTAACACTAAAGAGTCACATGGCATCAGGGAGGGAAATGGCTAATTGGGCCCAATTTGGACATTTTCACTTAGGGGTGTACTCACTTTTGTTGCCAGTGGTTTAGACATTAATGGCTGTGTGTTGAGTTATTTTGAGGGGACAGCACTTTACATTGTAGCAAAGTGTCATTTCTTCAGTGTTGTCACATGAAAAGATATGATTAAATATTTACAAAAATGTGAGGGGTGTACTCACTTTTGTGAGATACATACAATACTGTATGTATATATATATATATATATATATATATATATATATATATATATATATATATATATATATAGATAGATAGATAGATAGATAGATAGATAGATAGATAGATAGATAGATAGATAGATATATCTATATATATATATATATATATATATTTATATATACAGTGGGGACAGAAAGTGAAAGTATTCAGAGCCCCTTACATTTTTCACTCTTTGTTAAATTGCAGCCATTTGCTAAAATCATTTAAGTTAATTTTTTTCCCTCATTAATGTATACTGTATTTTCAAAAGTATTGGGACACCTGCCTTTACACGCATATAAACTTTAATGGCATCCTGGTCTTAGTCCGTATATTGAGTTGGCCCCACCCTTTGCAGCTATAACAGCTTCAACTCTTCTGGGAAGGCCGTCCACAAGGTTTAGGAGTGTGTCTATGGGAATGTTTGACCATTCTTCCAGAAGCGCATTTGTGAGGTCAGGCACTGATGTTGGATGAGAAGGCCTGACTTGCAGTCTCCACTCAAATTCATCCCAAAGGTGTTAAATAATCCACTGGAGTGGACTCCATGTGAACAAACAGTGCTTGCTAAGTGTAATCCAAACAAATGTTGAAGGGTAGATAAATCTATACAATAAAGTGACAAGTGCAAAATATTAAATCATGTGCATTTCATGTAATTTTAACAAAGAACAGTCCGGGCAAATGCAGACAATATCCATCATCAGAGGATATGATTCAATAGGAAAAAAGTTCTTCCATGTGTATGAACCGCCTCAAACCATATGGCCCACACCAGCTGATATCAGCATAGACTGCAATACGATAATAAACCAACGTGATAGGCAAAACTCCTACTCACCGGACGTTGTTAACCCTCTATGTTATACAGCAAGAGTAGTCAAATGAGCTTAATGGTCTCCGTGACCGGGGAAGGGAAGAACAAACAGATGACCTGTCCTCACACTCTCTCCTCATGATCGCGATTGGTTCGGGTGGTAATGTTTCCTTAATGTGTGGAAAGGAAAAAATGAGGGCCATAGATCCTCATAGTGTAAACAGTTTCAAAAAAAGGATTTTATTTTAAAAACTGACAGCAAATGGTATAAAAAGAAGGTTGCATCCCAAGCCCGTCTGACAGGGTTGGCCTGCGTTCCACTCAGGGATCAACGTTGTGCACTGTGCGTCTCAGCTTGACGCGTTTCGTCATAGGAAATTACATCATCAGAAGCCTAATTATATTTCATGTAATTTGTTATAATTACATGAAATGCACATGATTTAATATTTTGCACTTGTCACTTAATTGTATAGATTTATCTACCCTTCAACATTTGTTTGGATTACACTTAGCAAGCACTGTTTGTTCACATGGAGTCCACTCCAGTGGATTCATTTAACACTTGCATCACTATTTGGTTTAAAACAGCAGCTGCACTTTCATTATTATTATTTTTAAAATGTAAACAATTTTTCAGGGGTTGGGCTTGGCTGCTTAGTTCCAGTGAAGGTAACTCTGAAGGCATCAACATACCAAGACATTTTGGACAATTTCATGCTCCCAACTTTGTGGGAACAGTTTGGGGATGGTCCCTTCTTGTCCCAACATGACTGCACACCAGTGCACCAAGCAAGGTCCATAAAGACATGGATGAGCGAGTCTGGGGTGGAGGAACTTAACAGTCTTGACCTCACCCGATAGAACACTTTTGGGATAAATTAGAGCGGAGACAATATAGTGTACATGTGGGCTCAGCACAAGTATGCAGATAAAGAGAGTTGAGGTAAAGTTCTGAACTGAACATAGACCAATGTAGTACTGTCCGGGAAATTTTAAGCTTCTCCCTATAAGCAAATAATTTCTTTACGCTTAAAAGCACAACAACAGCTCTCTTGTATAATGCCTGGAAAGCGCGCTTGTATATCTCCAAGTAACACAGACACAGATGCTGGTATCACATTGAGCTTAGCAGACTCCCCCATAGAATAGGCATCTCCGTTTATTTATACTATAAACATGAATAACGAAGGAAGGTGGTGGCTTCAGAATCAGCCAATCAGACACTTGTATTCTTTCAAAACAACCAATCACACACACATGTATATATTCAAATAGAAATACAGTAGTGACGTGTGCAGATGGTCGTGTGCAGAGCCATGCGGCAAGCGTCTTGTGAGACACAAAGTGTCTCACAATTTGAACACTACTTACATGGCTCTGAACACGATCGTGTGCACATTCCCACTGCTACCAATGACGCGAGCCGTATTCTATCATGGCTCAGTGGGCCAAAATTTTGTATGGTTATGCTATGGTTGCCATGTACGCAGATCTGCTTACTAGGAGTGTAAATGCAGTCGCCAACAATGGCGTCCCTAGGGGGGCCAGAGGGGGCCCTGACCCCCCCCCCCCAACATTATGCTGTGCCCCCCCCCCCCCCCCAATTAAAAAAAAATATATATTTTTTTTTTACAAAAAGGCAATGTCTTTTTCTTTGCATTCATAGTGGATGCGCCACATCTTACTCAGGCCACCGCTGGACTAACACAGTCTCTATTGAGAGGTAGAACATCCCCAGTCAGCTCCTGCGGGTGATTCCTCCCCCCTCCCTCTGCTCGCTGACACTGCATAATGCGAGCGCTCACACAACCACGGCCGCCTGATCTGCTCCTTCCTCTGCATCCTCATTGGCAGGGAGAAGAGCGAGTTGCAGGAAGGACTCCACCAGGACTCTCAGTTACTGAAAAAACAGACTGATTTCTCCCATCCTTAGGACAAGAGAACCAGCCTGTAAATTCCAAGAGATGCCAGACCAGCGCTGTCAATAGCAGGGGCAGGACAGCAAGAGGAGGCTGGGGAACGCCACAGTGGCAGAACACCAGGGCCCGGTGGCAAGACAACCTTTGCAACCTTGATAGTTCTCCCACTGCTTTGGACCCTTATATTTTCTATATGCTGGTGACATATATCTCTTGTTTTCTGCCACCCTGGGGGGCCCAATACAGTAGGAAGGGAGCTCCCTGCAGAACATGTGAAAGGGCCCATTGTGGGATCGTAGTAAAGGGCCCCAGGAGATATATATTTTTATATATATATATATATATATATTTGCATTTTATAGTTGCCCCCCTAATTTTGTCCCTGTCCCCCCATGTGTCCCCCCTAAATATGAAAGCTGGAGATGCCACTGGTCTCCATGAAGTGGCCAGTCCCTTGGTGAGGCATGAACGAACATCCTTAAAAGAGCAAACAGATCTCCCGTGTCAACGGGAAGGTTTCCGCAGCAAATGGTCTTCCACCAACGTCTGTATGTACAAACATGCTTGCATGAGCGTATTACAGCAAAACTGACACTGGGGGACATCTGACAACATACATTAATAAAAACTTCCAAAACAGTGTGCATTGAAGCCTAGCCATCAGCATGAAGCCATGCAGCTGGCATTTTTAGAACGCATGGTAAGCGAAGACACAGGGCCTACATCTAGGCTTTATCCTCACACTTCCAGTGCGCTGTGCTTCAGTTTGTAGGCCATGCAAAGCTGTGCTGCATCTGATTTCTGAAACGTTGGCGTGGCTTCCCGCACGCACAGAGTTCCTATTTGGCAGGGTCCTTTCCCTGGGATTAGGCTCAACATGTTCTTCCATTCTGCCGGCCATATGCTCAGCACCAGAATCTGGCTATGGATGCCAGCTGCTGGGATCTGGCTGCTAGATGTGCGGAACTTTAATTGGTGGGATATTGTTATTTTTCTCTAGGAGTTATAGGACACTTTAACATTTTTCTAACAAAGTGATAATGTGACCCTGTATGAAAGGAACCAAGAATGCTTCATCATAAAATACCTCTTTGTGTATGGTTTTATTGCGCATGAATGTTACACACCAGATGCTATAGAAAAAAAATTCTGCAGCAAAAGAAATATTCTGGAATCACAATTCTGTTTTTAAAATTCTACAGCAGCCTATAAAGGTAGTAGAAGACATGTGTACACGCGCGCGCGTGTGAGTGTGTGTAAGGGGTGGAGGGAAAGGTTGTTAGCCCCTGTCCCCTTGAATTGAGAGGAAAAAAAAGCAAAGCTATAATAAAATAAATACGTAACTAGCTTAGGTCAACGCTTACAATACTTTGAATTATGCAATAAATTGACTTTGATTTTTAACCTTTTCAAAACATTTATTTCAAACATGTTACAATGTTTTTCTTGTACTTTGACAAACTTACCAATAAAGATATTTTGCATCAAAAAAAAAATGCTTGCATTGAATTATTATAGTATAATTATTATAGTTCTAGAATATATTATAGTTTCCTAATATATAAAAAATAAATTGTCAGCTGATCCGAACCTTGGAAATTGGATCCAATTGATCTGGCAGATGTATACGTATAGTAGATTTTCAATTACTCTCTCATCTCTTGTCAGAAGTTATGTTTATTTCTCAGGAGAATGTTATTTTCCCATGGAAGATGGGGTTGGACATGTAGGCAGGTGCAGTCTACTTTCTCCACTGTAGGTGGTACTCTTCTACAGCGGCATTGCAGTTGGAGAGGAAGTCATGAGGAACATGGTTCCTCTAGGGCACAGGTGTCAAACACAAGGCCCGCGGGCCGAATCCGGCCCTCCAGGCCATTTCATGTGGCCCTCACACCTCTCCTGCAGCTGCAGGAGAGCTCCAGCCCTCCTCTGGTCCTCCTCCAGACCCCTACTTTCTGCTTTCAAACAATGCATCCAGTTTCTTCCCAGCAGCAGCATAAGGAAAGGGGGTGCACTGTGATGTTAGGGAGAGTAGGGGACTCAACTTCTGATGGTGGGGTGGCTCTTGACATCTATTGTAAGGGGAGGGGATGCCCTGGACATCTAATCTTACAGATAACCGGCCCTTTTGAGGACAATCATAATGCTGATGTGGCCCACGATGAAATTGAGTTTGACACCCCTGCTCTAGGGTTTCCTGGGTCACTGGAGAAGCTATCCAATTGGATGCTGATGCCCCATGTGACTCTAGCAGCCATATTTGGTCAGACAGAGCCTATTTAGGGCCTGGCTTCCAGGCTTGCCACGCATTTTGCAAGTGGGTAGAGTAGGCACAGGTACCGCATCTGGTAGGGACAGAACTTGTGACAGGGAAAGGTTTCCGACAAGGAAGGAAAGCGTAGGGCTCGCAACTTCTCTGGACATCTTACCATTTGGGCACGAGACAGCCAGGCCACATTGTTCCCCTCCTAACAGGCGCTGTCAGCTCGGCTGAAACCTGCTTTCTACACGCTACGCTGTTGGACCTGTGAGTGTTGCCGACTGGCCTGTCTTCCCAATCGGGTTTATTGTGAACTGGCTTGCATAATTCTTTCATCGCACTGGGACTGTGTGTGCTATTGCTGCTGCACCGCATTGCACCCCATCTACAGACATAATTGCCTTGTCATCTAGTTATGTGAAATAATTCAGGGCACCCGACTTCATGGGGAATGAAGAAGCATTTTGGGAGACAAGCAATGCCCCGACTTTTAGCCGAGTTTCCAAAAGTAGATTTGGGTGCTTGGTTATGGATCCTAGGTACAATTTGTTAATGAGATTAAAGGAATGTCACTGTTCTATTTAAAGCATCCCAATCATGTTACAAAAAAAAAACAAAAAAACAGCTGAACTTTCCTGTGGCCTGTGTCTCCTACCTTTCCTTCATTCCAGAGCTTGCAGCCTCTGTAAGACAAGGGCTGTCTTTAGCGCGGGGCAAAAGGGGCAGCTGCCCTGGGCCCAATCATTGTTTCAGGGCCCAAAACAGCTGCCCTTTTGAGCCCGCGCTGCCCGCAAATTGGGGGCCCCATTGGCACTGCAGAACGACCGGGTACACAAACACTGTACACGGGACAGGACTCCAGAAGACAAGCAGCGGCATGCTGTGCTATGTATTATTCCCAAATCCCCAGCGAGGAAGGAGCTCCACTGGTGCTCTGACCCCACCCCATGCCATTCTGTCTGTATGCTCGGGACATCGCAGGGTAGGAGCTGATAGTGGGAGCAGTAGCCGGAAGTACTGAGAGCCCACGGGTGGTGACCCGAGTTTGGCTGGCCAGGACCAGGTATGTTCTTCTCCCCTATGCTTTTCCTTAACCCTGACCTTGCTGTGGTTCTGTAAATAGAGCGCATGGGCCACAGTGGCACTGGCACACACTTGACTATTCCACACAGGCATAGTGAAACACAACACTGCTTAATGGACTTTGTTCACATCTATGCAGCACATTCATTTGAATGGGCTGCTGCACCTGCAAAAGCACCATGCGATTTCCCTGCGGTTCCTGCACCCACAAAATACGCTACATTTTTAGATGCATGGCCCACATATCTAACGCAGCACGTTTGCGGGAACTGCAGGGAAATTGCATGATGCAAAAGCACCATGTGATTTCAAGGACACGTTTTTAAAATGCTGCATATACATTTTTTTTGCGGGAAATGCAGGCACAGCAGCCCATTCAAATGAATGGACTGCTGTGCCTGCGCAAATGTTCGCCGCAAGCCCGCATACATGTGAACCAGGCCTAAAACAGTACGTAGTAGTTTTTTACGATAAATATGCTGGTCCCCCTGCAGGTTTAAGCCTTCATGCACTAGTATGCACCGCATACTAGCACATTAGGACAGACTTACCTGCAAACTGAGCCCTTCAGCGCTGTGCTGTCATGGTTCCCCTTGGCCCTCAGCACAACCCTCTTCTCCAGGTTCTCTATCTTCAGCCGCTTGAATGGCCAGGCTGTGGTGAGGTCATGGGAGTCACATCGCCACGGCACGCAGAGTGGGCTGTAAACGTGATGTGAGCTGTGCATGCGCGACTCTAATCACATTATCACTGGCAGGCAGAGGGGGGACATTTATAACAGAAGAGACCACTAGGGTCTCTCCTGTTATAACCACTCAGTACTGGACATTGCATGGGAGGAGGCAAGAAAATGTTTGCCCAGGGTTCAATCCGTAATAAAGAGGACCCTGTGTAAGACTCCTTGTCATTTGGCACTTCCTGAAGTGTGGGATGCCTGAGCCCCTCGCCATGATCTGTGGATCCTTCTTCCAACCCGTATGCCACTAGAGGATTCAGCAGTGACATAGGAGTCAGAGGATGGAACCACAGTGTATGTGTTGTGCACTCCCATTCATTTCGATAGGACAATTCATTCTGACTATGAGCATGTAAGCCCATACTCAGAGTTTCCATGGACATGCTCTTAATTGGAAGCTTCATGTGAATGAATGGGAGTGTGAAAACCCATGCTTGGGCCTGGCTGGCAAAAACTGGACAAGCAACTTTATGGGGTCTCCAGAGTGCTGCCCGGTCTGGATGTGGTCCTTTGCATGGATTAATGCCTTTGGGGCACTATTTCTCCCACTGACACTAATGGAGCATTATTCCTTCCACTGATTCCAATGATGGGGCACTATTCCTCCCACTGACACCAATGTTAGGGCACTATTGATCTTTTATTAAAAGAATCAAGCAACCAATTTTATACAAAAGTAAAAAACAAAACCATAGTACAAAACTTCAACAGAAATCCAAGGAATACACATCCATGTTCAGAATATATACAATATATACATAATCCACTACCAAAATTATTTACATAAAGCAGCAGAGAGGGCCTAAGAGGCACAACCCATCACCTATGTACGCAGCCATTTATCAAAAATTAATCCAAAAAAAATAATAATCTAGGGTGATAAGAGACAGACAGCCACACCCGGGAAAGAGACTCCTGGCAGTCAGGGAGGCTTGAAACCCCTCCACGCCTTCAACCAAGCCCCCTGACTCCGCTTGTCCCTCTCGAGCACCCGAATCTTCTCCACCTCATGCAAAATGTCATACACCACCACCTGAACAGGAAGGATTTTACGCCGAATGCAGACCTGACACCGTGCGTTCCAAGTGAAATAACGGACTACTAGGCTAACTAGAAAAAGTGTATCTAAACAAAAAACCCCACCAGTATTGAATGCTCCGTACACCCACTCAGCATAACCCAGCCTGGAGAGGAAAGGGACACCGAGGGCCCGTCCCACCTGTTTGTACACCTCTATGTTAAAAGGGCAATGAAGCAGAAAATGGTCCATAGTCTCCTCCTCACCTGCACACTCCTCCCGAGGACAGCTACGATCCACCCCACTGCGGAATTTCAAATTGCCCCTAACATAGAGTCTCCCATGGAAGCACAACCAGGCCAGATCCCTGAATTTAGGGGGTACTCTGTCCAAATTAATAAGTCTTAACCCTGCCCTCAAAACTGGGCCTGGGCAATCCCTTAAGGCCAGTGGGTCATGAAAGACTTCGCTCAAGACTCGACTCATAAGGACTTTCCTCGGAACCGATCTGAGATCTTCAGCCGACAATCGCCACTGCCGTAGTAACTTCAGGCATGGAGCGACATAGGCTGGTAGCTGACCACGATGACCCCTGAGATTCTTCACTTGGCCACCTTCTTCCCAAAGTCGTAGAAAAGGCCTAAACCAAGATCTAAATATGCCTGCCCATCCAGGAGGTTCCACTGCAAGCATATTACCAATATTAAACTTGAGAAAAAGCAGTGAAAAGAAAAGAACTGGGTTGACCATACCTAAGCCACCCTCCCTCCTGGATAGATAGGTGACATTCCTCTTGATGGGGTTCAGTCTGTTCCCCCACAACATCTGGAAGAACACACTACTGACCCTAGCATAGAGAGACACTGGAAAGATGCAGACAAAGCTGACATACAAGAAGATCGGAATCAGGTAAGTCTTAATCAGATCAACCCTTTCCCTCATAGATAACTTCCATCTCTTCCAGCTGACCACCTTAGTATTGGCAATTTCCAGTCTGCCTTCCCAGTTTTTGAGGCCATAATCGCCAGGTCCAAATTCAATGCCTAAAATCTTAATTCTTTCCTGGGGCACTGGAAAGGTGTCCGGGAGATCAAACCCCTCACCTTCCTTTCCCATCCAGAAAACTTCACTCTTTTCCTGATTGATCTTGGAGCCTGATGCTTCAGAATACCGTGATGTCAGAGAGACCACCTCCTCTGCTTCATCCGCCCCAGTGACAATCACCGACACATCGTCCGCATAGGCAACAACCCTCAAAGGCGGCTCACCCGGAAGCCCCACTGGCACCCCACACAACATGCCGCTCTCTAGCCTCCTGATGAAGGGGTCGATTGCAAACACATAGAGCAGGGGACTCAGGGGACAACCCTGGCGCACCCCGGAGCCAACCTCAAAGGACTGCCCAACCCAACCATTAACAAGAGGAAAGCTCTCTGCCCCCTCATACAAGACTTTTAACCAATCGACAAAACCACCCGGCAGACCGTACTTACTAAGGAGCAACCACAGGTACTCATGGTTGACACGATCAAAAGCCTTTGCCTGATCCAATGTCAGCAAATACTTTCCCCAGCCTGCAGCCCTGCACCGCTCCAAGGCCTCCCGGACAGCTAAAACTGCTGTGAAGGTGCACCTACCCTGGACCGAACAGTGCTGATGGCGAGAAAGCAAAGACTCTGCTACTGACGATAGGCGCCAGAAGATGATCTTTGCCAGTATCTTTCTATCGACATTAAGAAGGCTGATGGGGCGCCAATTCTCAACCATCGAAGGATCTTTACCCTTTGAAAGAAGAATCACAGCTGAGTGCCTCATGGAAGAGGGAAGTACCCCCTCAGCAAGGCAACTGTTAAAAACCTCTACCAAATGTGGGGCCAGAATAGACTTAAAAGCTTTGTAAAACTCAGCCGTCAAGCCATCCGGTCCAGGTGACTTTTTGATGGCAAGCTGTTCAATTGCCCTTATCACCTCTTCAACTGTGATCTCCACTGTCAAATTCATCAATGGGACATCTTCATCATTTAGACCTGGAGTAGAGTCCAAAAAGCTTTCCATCTTGTCACGGTCAAGCTCTTTCCTCCCAAGAAGGTCAGCATAAAAGGACCTCACGACCTCCAGAATCCCTGACCTGGACTTTGTCAAGGAACCTGTACCGTCCTTAAGGCCAACGACCGTTTTAACAGCTACACCTTGTTTGCAGTTCTGGTAAGGGTCAGGCGAGTGGTACTTCCCATAGTCCCTCTCCAGAACCAAAGAGGCATGCCGGTCATATTGACACTTCCTGAGAAGGAGTTTCACTTCGGAGATTGCCCCAGGATCTCCTCCTCTCGAGACAAGAATATCCAGCTTCCTCCGTAAACGTTGGTAGGTCATGTATTTATTAAACTGCTTTCTATTGGCTAGGCCCCTGAAGAATCCAGCAATCCTCTTTTTGGTCAGCTCCCACCACTCAGCCTTGCTGCTACAAAAGTCCAGGATGGTCACCTGTGCCTGAAAGAATTCCTCAAAGGATTGTCTAACATGTTCTTCCTTGAGTAGAGTCGAATTCAATCTCCAGATGCCCTTGCCCCTCAGAGGGGCGTCTGAAGCATTCAGGACCACAGATAGCATACAGTGATCAGAGAACTCTACTGCCTGCACCACTGGGGGCGAGAAAGCAGAGGTCTCCTTCAAAAAAAACCTATCTATTCTACTCTGACTATTACCTCGATGAAAGGTGAACCCGGTGTCATCCGGGAGGTGCTTAATGTGCACATCCACAAGACCAGCATCCCTAACCATTCTATTTAAAAAAACGCTATCATATCCAAGCCTGTCCTTGAAGTCCTTCCTGTCCTTGGGCCTAGTTACTGTATTAAAGTCACCTCCAAAGACCACTTGCCGGGATGTAAAAAGAAATGGCTTGATCCTTGTAAAAAGGCATTTCCTGTCCCACTTTGTGTGCGGCCCATAGACATTAATTAGGCGCAGGTCCTGCCCTCCCACAAGGACGTCTAAGACCATACATCTCCCAATCTCCACCTCAATAACCCGCCGGACAGTTACCATGCCGGTTTTAAACAACACCGCCACACCGCCGTAAGGCTCGGCCGCAAGAGACCAGTAAGATGGACCATACCTCCACTCTCTCTTGGCCATATGAATATCTGCCAAGGAGGTGAGCCTAGAAACTGCAACTGGGGCCAGACCTTCCCATTCAGGTCTTGACCTGCACCGAGCCTCATATCTCTCCCAGAACAGGTCAAGACCCTCTGGCCTGGTGAAGCTAACTGTATAATCCCGTGTCCCAGCTACATGTATAAAGGCATACAGATCATTTGCCCCAAAACCCATCTCCAAAATCAAATCCACCACTGCACGCCGTGCTGGAGGGATCGCACCACCTTCCCATTTCAGAATAACAACATTACGTCTGGGACCCCCAGCAGAAGCCAGAGACCCAAGACCAGATCCTGGGGTGCTCAAAGTGGAAGCCTGTAGGGGAAAACCCCGCTTGGGAGCAGAGCTACCAGAAGCAGAGCGTACCACCTGAGCAAAGGTAAGTTTATCAGGGCCAAGGCCCCACACTGAAGTCACAGCAGTCTGTACATTACTATTATTATTCACTGCTTGAACGGAGTTGGTAGGACTGTCCACACTTGAACTGGGACCATTGTTCATCACACTGGTGCTGGAATGATTTTTATCAGTCACACAAACATTCACATTCCCATCAGGAATAATCACAGTTTCTGCTGCAATACCAGCTGTCTCCTGAAGCTGTGCTGTAGAGTCTTCAGCAGCTGTGGGGCAAACAGCTTCAGCCAAAGGGGGGTTAATAGGCTCTGCTGAATCTTGTAGTTCATCTGCAGGAATGTCATTTTTTAAAAGCAAACTTTGCTGTACTGCAGCATCAGCAGGCACAGCATTGCTACAGATAGGACTAGCAGCCTGATTCTCACTGGGTACATTGTCAGTATCAGTCACAGTGTTGAATGGCACAAAAATTGTTTTATCCACAATATGGGACTTGACAGTCTTTACCTTGTCAGGCACATTGTCTGTAATGTCCTCATCATTAAATGCCAGCTGATCCCCCCGCATAGGAGACTCCATTACCTGGATGGCCCTGAGCATGCCTCCTGAGTCCTGGGAAGGCATGGGGCTGCTTACCTCTACCTGAGGGGGCAGGGGGTCAGAACTGGGGGTCTCCTCCTCCACCTCCATCTTTGTCATCCTCGCAAATCTTTTCTCATTACAAAACTTTTCTTTAAATGGCCCATCTCTTCCTTCCATCATGGCCACAATGGTCTCCTGGTGTTCCACCCGAACCTTGGCCAGTTGGATCTCCGGATCCATGGATCCACGTCTCTGGCTATGCAAGCCCTCACGCTGCCTTCTCAGGCGCTTCAGCTCCGCTCTGAGCTTGTAGAGCTTGTCTCTTTCCCTATTCAGGACCTTAATCCCGGCCACCACTCGCTCCCGGATGGCCCCGGAACCTTCATCCTCACCAGGGGTAGAGAGATCACCAACCATGGGTTGTATAGGGGCAGGTATGTTACCTGATGGCCCAGGAGATGGCTGAGAGCTTCCAGCAGGAGAGGCCCTGCTGGCCTCCATGGCTTCCCCAGAAAGGAGCCAGGAGAGCTGGGAGAGAGTTCCTCACCACTCCCCTCTCACACGGATCACCTGCAGTAGCTCCAGAGAGACAGCCTCCTCCTGACACACCTGTGCTCCAATGATGGGTGGGGCACTATTCCTCCCACTGACACCAATGTTAGGGCACTATTCCTCCCACCAATGATGGGCCACTATTCCTTCCTCTGACATCAACAATGGGGCACTATTCCTCCCACTGATACCAATGATGGGGCACTATTCCTCCCACTGATACCAATGATGGGGCATTATTCCTCCCACTGACACCAATGATGGGGCATTATTCCTTCCTCTGACATCAACAATGGGGCACTATTCCTCCCACTGACACCAATGATGGGGCACTATACCTCCCACTGACGCCAACAATGGGGCACTATTCCTCCCACTGACACCAATGTTAGGGCACTATTCCTCCCACCAATGATGGGCCACTATTCCTTCCTCTGACATCAACAATGGGGCACTATTCCTCCCACTGACCCCAATGATGGGGCACTATTCCTCCCACTGACACCAATGATGGGCCACTATTCCTTCCTCTGAAACCAACAATGGGGCACTACTCCTCCCACTGATACCAATGATGGGGCGTTGGATATGTCAACTGACACCAGGGAAATTTCTACTCCCACGAAAGTGCAGTCTAATTATGATTGATAGCTGGTGGTTTGCACAGCCTCGTTGCCATTGACATTTCTTTATACAATATGCCTTCATGAGAAACAACTACAACAGGGAAGGATCTCATCCTAACAGATGCCTACTGGACACTGGACACTCATTTTTGAACACACTTAGACATGTCTAGAATGGAAAAATGTGTCAGTTTTCGGATAGATTTGTTATGTTACTAATTTCATTTCTTTGATTAGTTGATTAGTTTCAGAATTCATTTAGTTTCCTTTTGTTTATTCATTTTCTAACAAATTCCAAATTTTCGGAACAAATCAAATTCTATATGATGAATAGCTGATTTTTAAACGGTACAGGTACGTGATTTTGCGCTTAAGGGCCGCCCTTTCCCCAGTATATGCACGTGGGGCGGTCCTTAAGCGCAAGATCACGTGCCTGTACGTGATTTCTCTCCTCGGCTCTGGGGCGCACAGGCCCGCCGCTGGAGCCCTGCTCCCACTGTGACTGGACACAGCAGGAGCCACTCAGCGGGTCCAGCAGCCACAGGGGAGGCAGAACGGCGGTTTGCCTACGTAAACAAGGCAGACCGCCGTTCTGTGAGGGAGGAAAACAGATCTTGTGTTTTTGCTAAGCAGAAACACGGATCTCTGTTTTCCTCCAGTCACAGCATCCCTCCCCTAGTTAGAAAGCACCCCCTAGGAGCACACTTAACCCTCTGATCGCCCCTGATGTTAACCCCTTCCCTGCCAGTGTCATTAGTACAGTGACAGTGCATTTTTTATCACTGATCACTGTATTAGTGTCACTGGTCCCCAAAAAGTGTCATTTAGTGTCAGATTTGTCCGCTGCAATGTCACAGTCCCGCTAAAAATCGCAGATCGCCGCCATTACTAGAAAAAACAAAGAAAATAAATAAATAGTCCATAAATCTATCCCACAGTTTGTAGACGCTATAACTTTTGTGCAAATCAATCAATATTCGCTTATTGGGATTTTTTTTAACTAAAAACATGTAGCAGAATACATATTGACCTAAATTGATGAAATGATGAAATTCTCAAAGTGTCTTCCAGTGTTAGTTCTCCCGCAACCCGCTCTGAAGAGCTGACTGGGGCAGACTGACGCTGGTTGAGATCCGTTTGGTAGTGGAAAGCTCCTTGGGGATGTAGAGAAGTGTTTGCGGAGTGGGGACATGTCCCCCAGCAAAGGGCCCCTGTGCACAGAACGATCGTCTGGGGGGGTGTTCGCTCTGCAAAGACCTTATCGGTTTAGTGGATGTGCGCTCGTGTCACCCCTGTGTGCCTGATCAACATATTTGTGGTGCCATGGGCATACACCTGCAGATAATCTCTCGTCCACAAAGACAGTAGTATAGTCCGCGTATGCGTTGTTCTCTGAACAACGCAGAATAAGGATTCACGAACAAACGATAAGAACGGGATTCTTTGAATCGTTGTGGTCAGGAGAAGTGTTCACGATCTCAGGCTTCCTGTGATACAGAGGCAGGGGGCTGGAGATTGTACACGCTGCCCCCGCCCAGACACGCCCAGACACGCCCATAAGACTCCCCTAGTCATTGTTGTATTGGTTGTTGTATAAATTCATTTTTCCTGTGTTGACATTCACATCCTGTGTTGTTACATCCTTATTTGGTCATATCCTGTGAGGTCACATCCTGTGTAGGAGGCGATTGGCTGTTGCAGGCAAGCCTTCCAGTTTGTGGCTTCCTGTTTGTGTGTGAATAAAAGAAGCAGTGAACTGCTCGGCGGCAGTCATTCTGAAATGAGGACGAAAGAATGTGGTAAGGTCTGTTTACTGGGGCAAGGGGGAGACATGGGTTATTTTAACCTGCATTATACCATTAGACTGAAATGGGCACTTATAAGCGCAAGAGTATAGTGGAATATTCACGACAGCATGGTGGGTGCAGAGTGGTTAAAGTTATTGGGCGCCAGGCAATGCTTGAATGCAAAAGAAAGTTTATTTCTCTTAACAAACTTTTTGGGGGGAGAGAGGGTTAGGGCCAGGACACCCTTATGTAGTTGCAAGATTAATTGGCAGACTCCGAGACTTCAATAGGAGGACAGCCATGCAGGGAAAGGTATCCAGCAAGACGCCGCATCTGCATGTGCAGGGATGCTGTCTCCTGTGGTAACAGTCTTTAACAGTTGTAACAGTTCTTTCACTTTCACTACAATGGCTCCTTGTGGTTCTTCAGCCCATTGAGCTCCCAGTCTCTCTCACTAGACGCTTTGATTCATTGCCACTGAATCCCTTGTGCTTCTCCAATCTTCACACTCAGTATCTTCCTTCTTCCTCAAGCGTCACCCCCGCCTCTCTGCTGGGCCCCTAGCTTGGCACTCCAGATACCTCTCAAGCTTCACCCCACTGGCCTGCTCGGTCTCCTGGCTTGACACAAAAGGCTGCTCTGCAAGCGTCACCTCCGCTGGTTGGGTCCCTGACTTGATTCCCACTGAAGTTTCCCGATTCTTCCCCGGTTGGTGAGGTACTTGCTTCAGTTACTCACTGTGGTCCCCGGTAATATGGTGGATGGTCCCTTAGTGGCGACAGCTTCCCCTCTACCTCCGACCACGACAGCTTCCCCTCTACCTCCGACCACGACAGGTTCTCCGGCCGGCAAAACCGTCACTTTTGGTTGGACTGCAAGCCGCAATCCCAACCCTGCGCTTCTCTCCTGCTTCTGGATAGGCCCTCAGACAGCCTAGCAGCCAGATGTGCCCGGGATAAGCCCAATCTCCGGCCTAGCAGCCCGGGCAATACAATACATGTCCACCTAGACAGCCGTCCAGGTGGCACAGAACACAGATCACCTGAATATATAGGCTCTCCCAGCAGGCCAAGGGATTCAAGAAAACCCCTGCCCGCTGGCTGAGACACCCCACATACCCATAACCTGACCTTGTGTAGCCCTTCTCATATCTAGTACCACCAAGCTCCCGGCCACCTAGTGGTAGAAGAGAAAAGTGCAACAAGGCCAAACATAGGGAGAAATCAATAGATCTCTATCAACCAGGATAATTATTCCTGGCAAGTAAATTTGTGAGGAGCAACCCTGCCTAAACCCCAGGGTGCTACAGTTACGTTTGTTACTTTTCATTTCTGAAGATCTTCATTTAAAGTGGTGTTCCGGCCGAAATTATACTTTTTAAATAAAATACCCCTATAATACACAAGCTTAATGTATTCTAGTAAAGTTAGTCTGTAAACTAAGGTCTGTTTTGTTAGTTTATAGCAGTAGTTTGTTATTTTATAAACTTACAGCAGGCCGTGTCCATCTTAAGTGTGGGCATCTGAAGCCAGACTGTATTTCTTCCTGGATCTCATCCTTGCAGATCTCGCACATCAGCACAAGCAGTGTAATAGGTTTCAGGTCAGGTTTCCATAGCAACGGCAGTTTCAGAGGAAGTTGCCGCCCCTTCCCAGAAGGCATTGCAAACAGGAAATGATGCGATGGGCCACGGCCAGGGAGGAGGAAGCAGATATGCAGTAGGTGCTGAGAAAAAAAATATATATATCCAATTTGTTTACAGTGCACAGTTTAGTGAGGGATGCTGAAGAGTCGTAAAAGTGGGTGGAACTCCACTTTAACTAAACATAATACATTACCTAAACTTATACATATACTTCTCTTCTCTGTTTTCTATTATATAGTTAAATGTCTACTGAATTTGTTTAATTTTTACCTTATATAAGTGCATGTTCTACAGCAAATTCAAGTGCCTCATGAAGTATACAATGCTGACATGCAATGATCTGTCATCTATAAACATGAGCCGTATGTCTGGGGGTATTTATAGAACACATGAGCTATGATTAGGAAAAATAGAATTAGGAGAGCTATTTTAGAAAAACAGCTTAACTTTCATCAGCATGTCATTGTGAAACAGACGACATCCCTCCCCCCAACCCCACATGAAAAGCAGGCAATTGTTCTTGTCTTTTAGGAGGCTGTATTTACAATAATCATATGTTCTACGTTATTCTGAGGAGCTTTGTCCATTGTAAAGGCTAATTCTATTGCAATCTGAAGTGCCCGACCTTTTTTGCCATTTTAATCTTTACATTTAAAAATCAATATATTTTGTTTTTTGTGCTAGAAAAGTACTTAGAAACCCCAATCATTATATCATTCTTTTTAACACACAAGGGGAGAGGCGCCTCTGGGTGTAGATATAGAACAGGTTTACATTTGTGCAGTTAAATACAGGCATGTAGTAAGTCCCAGCAAGGGGGGGTCTTCAGTAAACGATCCAATCCTGGAGGGGAAGCGATGTACTCACTAGTTCACCGCTGATGTGTAGAGCCGAGCGCGGTGGAGAAGAGCGAGGCCTGGAGCGCTGGTGGTAGAGGAGGCGAGGAAGGATGACATCACTGGCATGTGACGCATTTCCTGAGCATGCGCGCTGCGGGTGACACGGCAGCCATGCTCCTTTTTCAATACCGAGATGATGCCTGTATCTTGGAGGGAGGCGATAGGGAAGGGAGCCCCCCCCCACTGCCACCTGTAAAAGCAATCCAGCAGCTAATTAGCTGCTAGGATTGCTTTTACATAAAAAAAAAGAATTGGCTGCTATCAAAACAATACCAGGGTGAACTTAACTGTTTCTGAGCTCTAATTTAATATTCAAAGCAAACTCCCCCATACATCCATGTCTCCATGATTTATTTTATTGAGAAATCACTTTGAAAAACACCTCCATAACGTTTCGAGCTGCGGCCATCTTGAGTAAGGGCAGATGATTCATATAGCATTGACTGTATGGAATTCATCTGCCCTCAGGCATGCAGGCAGGAGGGTGTGCTTAGCTGAGAAAGCCCCTCCTCCACTCCTCCAAACAAAAGCAAAATGCCCATGAAGCCTCCTGGAGATTTAAGGCATATATTTTTTTTTTTTTCGCAAATTCTTTCTTTAAAGTATCCAACATCCATAGAATCACAAAAGTCAATGGAAACATGCGTATACATCAGTGGCGGCCCGTTCATTAGAGACGCAGGGGCGCCACCCCCTAATCCATGCGCCCGGTCTCTAATGTACATGCAGGGAGCAGGATTCCAATGGAGTTTTTTTTTTTTTCACGCACATGATTAGAGCCTGAGGCTCTAATTGGCTTTAAAAAAAGGTGGGCTCATGGGGCAGAGCACTTCGTCCTGAGCCCACCCATTTGTGTGACAGAAGCAAATTAATATTCGCTATTGTCTTCCTGATTCTCCTCCCAGTCAATCAGGAAACAGTTCCTGAGACCCGATTGGCCAGGGAGTCTTAGCACCCACTTCCTGTTCGGCCCGGGTGAAGAAGCAATGGCCCCCCGGAGCTTGGAAGAGTTAGGGAGCAGCTCAAGCCAGTGGTCCTCTCCAACCTGAACTCGGCTCCCTCTTCCAGGGACTGCTCACCCGCAGCCACATCCAGCACTCCCCGGCTTGGACAGTGGAGGGAGGAGGAGGGGAGATCAGAGTGTCATCCCGGGACTCGTCATCTGCCTCCTAAGGTAAGGAGGCCTCTGATTGCTGCATCCGTATCCGTCCGTCTCCTGCGGGGGGGGGAAGGGGGTGATCGCCATCTCCCCGTCCATCTCCCGCGGAGGGGGGGGGGTTTATGGGTGGTATTGGTTTGCCGCCCCCTCCCCAAAATATTGAGCACCAGCTTGTATACACGGTAACACAGTCATATCTCGTATGACATCGTTTTGGCCTATGAAATCTTTGTGATGTAGGAGCTCTAAACCTTATGAAGATGCAATATAATGCAATGGACTTTTTCACGGTCCTAGAGCACCACACCAGCTTGTATAGTCCTTTAAAAGATTTTTTTTTTTTTTTTGCAACAGCCAACGTGCTTCGGTTGCTCAGTGCTCAACCTTCATCAGGGCTAAAAACTAGACAATAGAGAAAATACAAAAAGTCCTTAAAGTGGTAGTAAACTCATTTTTTTTTCACTTGTACCTACAGGAAAGGCTATAATAAGGCTTACCCGTAGGTACAGTGAATATCTCCTAAACTTTGCACCGCAGGCAGCCAGTGATGTCACCGTCGCATGTGCTCTGGTTTGGCATACCGTGCTGGACCTTCAGAGCTTGTGCCGTAAACGAGGGCTCCCACGTGAATGAGTGGTCTGGGGAAGGGAGACCGGGGAAGATGAAGGCCCTGGTCAGTGGTGACAGCGTGCCGCTGGAGCACTTTATTTTAAGGCAAGTCTCAAATAATGTGCTAGTATGCGATGCATACTAGCACATTATGATTTTGCTTTGCTGGGTATTTTTTTTTTTTTTTTTTTAGGATGCGGTTTACTACCATTTTAAAATGTGTTAAAAGCTATTCAAATATATGTATGTATATAATAGTATAAAAGTACAAATACCTTAAAGCATTATTATTGAAGCAAATAATTCATCCCAAAGGTGTTCTATCGGGTTGAGATCAGGACTCTGTGCAGGCCAGTCAAGTTCCTCCACCCCAAACTCGCTCATCCGTGTCTTTATGGACCTTGCTTTGTGCACTGGTGTGCAGTCATGTTGGAACAGGAAGGGACCATCCCCAAACTGTTCCCACAAAGTTGGGAGCATGAAATTGTCCAAAATGTCTTGGTATGCTGACGCCTTAAGAGTTCCCTTCACTGAAACTGAGGGGCCAAGCCCAACCCCTGAAAAACAACCCCACACCATAATGCCCCCTTCCACCAAATGATTTGGACCAGTGTACAAAGCAAGGTTCATAAAGACATGGATGAGCGAGTTTTAAGTGGAGGAACTTGACTGGCCTGCAAAGAGTCCTGACCTCAACCCTGTAGAACAACTTTGGGATGAATTGGAGTGAAGACTGCAAGCCAGGCCTTCTCGTCCAACATCAGTGCCTGACCTCACAAATGCACTTCTGGAAGAACGGTCAAACATTCCCATAGACACACTCCTAAACCTTGTGGACATCCTTCCCAGAAGAGTTGAAGCTGTTAGAGCGGTAAAGGGTGGGCCAACTCAATATTGAACCCTACGGACTAAGACTGGGAGGCCATTAAAGCTCATGTGCGTGTAAAGGCAGGTGTCCCAATACTTTTGGTAGTATAGGGTATATGTATGGGATAGCAGTGTGCAGAGAGTTTATGTGGAATCTAAAAAACAAGACAACCTTTCCAGGCTAGGGTTGCCACCTCTTGCCTTTAAACCCAAACACATATGAATTACACGGGTTCTGTGGCTGTTTAAGGTGGTAATTAAACTCACTTGGTGCCTTATGTGCATTAAACTAACATCAGAACCTGTGTAATTCATATGTGTTCGGGTTTAATGGGATGAGGTGGCAACTCTATTCCAGGCGCTATCCATCCAAAACTTAGAAAGTATGTAGCACATAGCTCCCAACTGTCCCGGATTTGGAGGGACTGTCCCTGATTGGGAACAATGTCCCTCTGTCCCTCATTCCTCCTCATTTGTCCCTCATTTTGGTCTGATCTTTATAGATGTATATAAAATGCACTTTTTATCTTTCAAAAAGAGTTTCCCAGAGCTAAACCTTTCATCCAAATTCTAAATTGCTGCATTTGTAAATTTTAAAAGCCAATATAAAGGAATAGTAGTGGTAAAAAAAAAAAGCACTTGCAGATTTCATTAAACTTTTTCTTGGTTAATTCTGCTTTAAGGGGGTGTGGCGGGGAGGCGTGTCCTATGCCTATATACGTTTGCCAGTAGGTGTTCCTCATTCCCATCTCAAAATGTTGGGAGGTATGTGTAGCACAATAAAGCCCTTTATAAAACAGAAAATATTCAGATGTCTCAATCCATCACATATCCCAAAAATAAGAGGATGATTCCTCGATTTGGGACAGTGGACAGGTCTATGTTCCGGTCTGGAGACCTGTGCTCTCGATAGTGCAGACTGCAGACGGGCTGAATGCAAACAAAGCGATGGGCCAGTGATGACAGCTTTCAAAGCCTTGGAAAGAAATGTCAAAGGTTAATCATTTTGTATTTGTAAAGTTTCATGGCATCCCTGGATATAGTAAAAAGAACTTGTAGTCTGGCTTTAGCTCGACCCCACTCACTGAAATGAATGGAAAGTTTTCTGGCTCCAAAGTGAACAAGCACAGGAAGAACTCAACAGCATTGGACTTACAAGAAGCATATGACTTATGAATTATGAATTACATACAGCTCATCTGGCTTTAATACACTTGTACAGCTTATGGGCTTCTTATCAACAGTGAATCCAACGCAGCCCTTCTCATTTCAGAGATCTGATGTTTTAACCAATTCTCACACATGTGCGCCCCCTATGGATACATTTCTGCTATGTGTTTGTTTATTTGGCAATTACTGACATGACATACGAAGGACCTATACCTCCAGTTTTTCTACCAAACCTCTTATCCCATAACCTCCAAACCGCCCATTTACCCAATAGATGACGTGACAAGGTTTTGGAGTAAAATTTGGAGTAAAATGGCCTTACGGCCTTTTATTTAAGCAGTTAACGTAACTTAAATAGATAACATTTAACATGACCATCAACTAAAACTTCTCTATACCTTGGTGGTCTTTGTGGGCAACAACACCAAGTTGGTCACTGCGACCAACTTCTTTTAAAACTTAGGCCTCCAGTCGCAAGCCACCGACTCGGAGACGGTACTCGACATACGCAGTGACCTACCATTTTTCAACCCCTTCCTGGTTAAACCCCTCGTTAACCAGTATCCGGGAACCCCGTACCACAGATGGGTCCCAACCACCCTGTATACCAACCTTCTTCTCTTCCTCCAAAGACCCACCACTGCCGGGCTGTCCAGGCAGCCCAATTGTAATACTGACCAAACATTGCGAGGGTGGGTGGGAATCTTCACCTTCTCTGCTCTCGACTGACGTCACTTCCTATTCCTCCTGAACACTAACTTCCCCCAGGATCCTCCCAGCTCTAGACCACCCCCCTTTTCTTAAAGGACTCCCTTAAAGGACTCCCAGCTCTAGACCTACCATTTTTTAACCCCTTCCTGGTTAAACCCCTCGTTAACCGGTACCCGGGAACCCCATACCACAGAAGGGTCCCAACCACCCTGTATACCAACCTTCATCTCTTCCTCCAAAGACCCACCACTGCCGGGCTGTCCAGGCAGCCCAATTGTAATACTGACCAAACATTGGGAGGGTGGGTGGGAATCTTCACCTTCTCTGCTCTCGACTGACGTCACTTCCTATTCCTCTTGAACACTAACTTCCCCCAGGATCCTCCCGGCTCTAGACCACCCCCCTTCTCTTAAAGGACTCCCTTAAGGGACTCCCTTAATACATACATTATTATTTTGGTTCGTTTTTTTCTTTAGGACAAAGAAGGCTTTTCTTTGGCGACTGTCTTGCAAAAGCAACATTTATTTTTTTATGTAATCCATAGACAAAAATAAAGCCCCCCCCCCCCCCCCCCATTAAACTAGCACACAGCAGGGGGGAGATCTACTAAAACTGGAGAGTGCAAAATCTGGTGCAGCTGGGCATAGCAGCAAATCAGCTTCTAACTTCAGCTTGTTCAATTAAGCTTCAAGGTCTTCAATTAAGGCCTGTCCAGACAGCCCAATTGTAATACTGACCAAACATTGCGAGGGTGGGTGGGAATCTTCACCTTCTCTGCTCTCGACTGACGTCACTTCCTATTCCTCCTGAACACTAAGGCCCCTTTCACACTGGGGCGGTGGGGGCGTCGGCAGTACAACAGCGCTATTTTTAGCGCTGCTGTACCGTCGCTCTTGCAGCTGTATTCGGCCGCTAGCGGTGCGGTTTTAACCCCAGCTGGCGGACGAAAAAAGGGTTAAAATCACTCGTACAGCGCGGCTATAGCCGCGGTATTGCCGCGGTATAGCCGCGGTATTGCCGCGGTATAGCCGCGCTGTCCCATTGATTTCAATGGGCAGGAGCGGTATAGGAGCGGTGAATACACCGCTCCTTCACCGCTCCAAAGAAGCGGTTTGCAGGACTTTTTTCACCGTCCTGCCAGCGCACCGCTTCAGTGTGAAAGCCCTCGGCCTTTCACACTGAACAAACAGCGGAGGCTGTTTAGGGGCGGTTTGCAGGCGGTAATTTTAGCGCAATACCGCCTGCAAACCGCCCCAGTGTGAAAGGGGTCTAACTTCCCCTAGGATCCTCTCGGCTCTAGACCACCCCCCTTCTCTTAAAAGGGCCCTACTTACATTACCCCTGCCTGTCCTTGCTGTCCACTTCTGTCATGCCGTCCCTGCGCCCATGCATTTTATTATTTTACTCCGAGAACTCCCTTAAATACATTCATTATTCTTTTGTTTTGTTTTTTTCTTCAGGACAAAGAAGGCTTTTCTTTGTTGACTGTCTTGAAAAAGCAACATTTATTTTTTTATGCAATCCATAAACAAAAATAAAGCCCCCCCCCCACCCATAAAACTAGCACACAGCAGGGGGAGATTTACTAAAACTAGAGAGTGCAAAATCTGGTGCAGCTGGGCATGGCAGCCAATCAGCTTCTAACTTCAGCTTGTTCAATTAAGCTTTGAGAATAAGCCCACGTTCACACTGAACACGGCTTTGAAATCGTGCGAGGCCATCTGAACTTACACAATTTCAAAGCTGCATTTCAGTCTGACTTGGGAGGGGGGGGGGGACTTGGAAAAAATCTGTGCGGGTTCATGGACAGATAAATGTCTATTGAAATCACCCCCGAAGTCGCTAAATGTAGTGCAGAAACTACTTTTGGAAATCGGTGCGGCGCCACAAAAGCTGGCGTTGCACCGATTGGGACGCTCCTATTTCTCGGCAATAGGCTTCAATTTGACCTGCGATTTGGCCTGTCAAATCTCGCCAATGTGAACGGGGGCTTAAACCTGGAAGTTGATTGGTTTCTATGCAACAGCTGCACCAGATTTTGCACTCTCCGGTTTTAGTAAATCAACCTCACAATATTCCTACTTTGATTGGTGTTTATCATAAAATTATTTTTAGCTTCGATCAAGTATAATTTTTGTTCTATAATGTGTTTAAAATGACAATATTTTAAAATATAATTTTGGTACAAAACATTGCAAAGTTATTTAATAAATAAATCTAGGTTGATTTTTTTTTTTTTTTCAATTTTGCATTTTTTTTTTTTATGTAACACTAGAAAATAACTATTTTTATGCAATCTTCAGGCCGGGTTCACACCATTGCGAAATGGATTGCGCATCTAATTCGCAATAGCAGGAGATTTTGACTGGCTATCTATGGAGCCGGTTCACATATCTCAGCCGCGGCTCCGGTGCGAATTTGCACGGGAGCCCCATGCGTCTTTTGGTCCATTTCATCTCCGAATTCAGCCAAAATTTCAGGCTGAAATCGGACCTGAAACAGTGAACGGGGACGCACCGGACCCCTGCTGGGAGCCGCATCGGTATTATACCGCCTTAGACAAAAAAAACAGCAACAAAAAAACATAAAACTAGCACGCACAATTCTCCTACTTTGATTGCAAGCGTAGATAAAGTATCATTTTTGTTCTATAATGTATCCTGTTTAAAATGACGAAATTTAAAATTATAATTTTTGTACAAAACATTGCAAAGTTATTTAATAAATGAATATAGGTTGATTTTTTTTTTTTTCAATTTTGCATTTTTTTTTAATGTAACACTAGAAAATAACAATTTTTTTGCAATCTTTAGACAAAAACAACAAAAAAAAAACATAAAACCAGCACGCACAATTCTCCTACTTTGATTGGCATATATAATAAAGTGATTGCAAGCGTAGATAAAGTATCATTTTTGTTCTATAATGTGTCCTGTTTAAAATGATCAATATTTTAAATTATAATTTTGGTATAAAACATTGCAAAGTTATTTAATAAATTAATATATAGGTTGTTTTTTTGTTTGTTTTTTTAAATTTTGCATTTTTTTAATGTAACGCTAGAAAATAACTGTATTTCTGTGCAATCTTTAGATCACTGCGCACTATGGCCGATCTAAATCCAGTGGAAAGCATATTGGCCTACACACAACCTCCGCAGAAAATCATCTCTCTACTCTACAAAGCTTTACTGTTGCTAAAGCCAAAATCTTTGGCCTACTTTTCTAAAAAGAATAACATCCTTTAATGGATAACCAACGCTCCATCGTCCTCCAACTAGCTCATACTTCCTCCATCTCCTCTAAAGTTACGGAGATCAATTCTAAACTTCTGACCAGATGGCACTATAACCCCTGCTGCTCTTCATAAAGCTTTTCCAGACACCTCTGCTCTAAGTTGGAGAGGTTGCGGTGCGGGAGCCACTCGTGCCTATATTTGGTGGCGCTGTCCACTCATTCACCCCTATTGGTCATCTGTATTACACTGGATAGAAGTGATACAAGGTTCATCTTTTGTTAATGATCCATGGGTTGTGCTGTTCAATTGTACTGGTGAATCAGTAGGCCAATATAAAAAGTCAATCACTCCGCACCTTTTGAGTGCAGCTAAATCACTCATACCTAGATATTGGAAACAGACCACCATTCCGACACTGAAGCCTCGTACACACGATCGGATTTTCCACAGACAAAAACTCGGACTGTCCGAAGGGCGTTGGCCAGGAACTTGTCTTGCATACAAACGGCAAGCAATTGTCGGCCAACAAACACGAACGCAGTGACGTACTACGTGGTTTTTCAGCTCTTTAGCGCCACCCTTTGGGCTCCGTCTGCTAATTTCGTGTTAGTAGAAGTTTGGTGAGTGTTGATTCGCGCTTTTCATTTTGCGCTTTTCGGTTCATTTCTGAACGGTCGTTCGTCAACCAGCCATGTTGCGGAATCGGAGGAGACAACGTGTTATTTATTATTGGCCTTGGAGTTATTGCTTTGACCCAAGTCCAGTCCAGGAACAGGAGGAGGAGGATTTCTTGGACCAAAAATTGATTGCTTTATTAATCGTGACCAATTATGTCATATGCCTTTGCTGCGGGAGCTCCAGGAGAATAATCCGGATGATTTTCGGAATTATCTCCGGATGACGGACCCCTGCTTTCACCAACTCTTGGCATTGTTGATCCCCTATATTAAGAAGCAGGACACATGCATGAGGCTTTCATTTTATTTTTTGGTTGAATAATAATGATTTGATATATTTTCTCAATTTTTGGATGCATAGAATGCACTTTTTGGTTCTATTGGCAGATAGCATGTCTAATTTTATTTGTTTTCTTTTTTTTAATGCACAATAAAAAAAATTGTGGAGAATAATACTTGGCTATGTGATTTACTTCAAATGACAGTTTGGGAGTCGGCAGTTACATTTTATAATATACAATGTAAAATTGACAAGGGACACCAACATACCGTAGTTGTATCTTTGATCTTAAAAACTACAGGATAATTGGTGTTGTGGTAACTTGCACCGAAAAAAAAAAAAAAAAAAGCTTAATAATATTATTCTTGATATCACTAGAAAAAAAGCGCCTTTGAAACTTTCTTTGCAATAACTCCATCAGTATCACCAGCAAAGCAGCTTCATTATTATCCCATTAAAGAAGAAGAGAATTGTGCACTGCATTTCGAGATTTCATAATTTGCTGCGTCACAAATGCTAATTCTCCATTACGAACGCTAGTTTACAAGACCGACTGCTTCCAGCTTGTCCTTGATTCCGAGCATGCGTGTTTGTACTTTGGACTTTTGTCCGACGGACTTGTGTACACACGCTCGGACAATCCGACAATAGGCATTTGTCCGCGGAAAATTTTAAAGCCTGCCATCCAACATTTGTCCGTGGAAAATCCGACAACAATTGTCCAATGGAGCATACACACGGTCGGATTTTCCGCCAACAGCCTGTCGTCACACAATTCCTATTGGAAGATCCGATCGTGTGTACGGGGCTTAAGACAATGGGGGGGGGGGAGTTACTAAAACTCAGAATCTAATGCAGCTGTGCATGGTAGCCAATCGGCTTCTAAATTCATGTCATTTAGTTAAACTTTAGCAATAAAACCTGGAAGCTGATTGGTTTCTGTGCAGAGCTGCACCAGAGTTTTCGGTCTCCAGTTTCAGTAAATAAAACCCCAATGGCTGCAAGTTGTGGATCATATTGATCATATGGAGGAGCTCACATTTGAATTTAGAGAACAGGCCTCTACATACCTCCCAACTTTTTGAGATGGGAATGAGGGACACCTATCAGCAAAAGTGTGCAGGCATAGGACACACCCCCTTGTCACGCCCCCTTAAAGGAGAATTGTACAAAAAAAAAACAAGATTGGTAAAACCCACAAGTGCTTTTTTTACCACTACTATTCCTTTATATTGGCTTCTGGAATTTACAAATGAAACAATTTAGAAATCAGATAAAAGGTTTAGTGCTGGAAAACACATTTCGATAGATAAAAAGTGCATTTTATATACATCTATATAGATCAGACCAAAATGAGGGACAAATGAGGAGGAAAGGGGAACAGAGGCACATTGCTCCAAATCAGGGACAGTCCCTCGAAATCAGGGACAGTTGGGAGCTATGCCTCTACCTCACATAAGATATGGGCCTGCTGGTTCGCCTTCACATTCTCCTCTGCATATGCAGATATTACGTCCCAAACGGAATAATTCATCTCACTTTGGACCCAGTATGCCTATTTCTGGTCATTTCTGTATGAAGCAGTCCCCCCCCCAACCCCCCCATCCCGTCCAATATTTTCTACCTTTTTAAGTTCTATTTTTCTTTTTCCTTCCTTTCTCTTCTAAACAGCTTATTTTGTACTTTAACTCACCCATCCTTAGTATAGGCCCTGGGCCTTCTTTTTCTAGTGTACTGTTCATTAACTACTGAATGGTTAATGGTTTACACCGAAACTTATATGATTCAGAATACATAAGTGTTGGCTTTGCCTAACATTTCGCAACATTGGATATTGCACAGTATGGTTAATATTGTAATGTTGTAACTTGAATCTCTTTTTCAATAAAAATTTATTGAACAAAAAAAAAAAAAAAAAAAAAAAAGCAATCTTTAGATAAAAAAACAACAACAAAAAAACCCCATAAAACTTTCATGCACAATTCTCTTACTTTGATTGGTGCTTATAATAAAATTATTGTTAGCATAGATAAAGTATAATTTTTGTTCTATAATGTGTCGTGTTTAAACTGACAACATTTCAAATTATAATTTTGGTACAAAACATTGCAAAGTTATTTAATAAATAAATATAGGTTGATTTTTGTTTTTTCAATTTTGCATTTTTTTTTAATGTAACGCTAAAAAAGAACTGTATTTATTTTGCACTCTTTAGACTAAAAACAACAAAAAAACATATAACTTGCATGCACAATTCTTTTACTTTGATTGGGGTTTATAATAAAATTAATGTTAGCATAGATAAAGTATAATTTTTGTTCAGTAATGTGTCCTGTTTGAAAAACCCAAGTTTTAAATTATAATTCTGGTACAAAAGATTGCAAAGTTATTTAACAAATGATCATACAGTAATACCTTGGATTACAAGCATAATTCCATCCAGAAGAATGCTTGTAACCCAAAGCACTTGTAGATCAAAGCGAGTTTCCCCATAGGAAATAATGGAAACTCAGATAATCCGTTCCCTAGCCACTGCTTGTCTATGCAGTACCGCATGTGGCCAGAGGTGCGGGGGCGCCAGAGACACTGGGAAAAACTCAGAGACCACTCAGGGACAACTCATAGCAACTCCCAGCTGTCATTTCAACAATGGAGAACTGTCAGCAAGTGCAATAGAGATGGGGGGGGGGGGGGGGGGACAACATTGGGCAGAACGACAGGATGCACTACATATGCCTTGTGTACTTCAATTATATTTTTTGGGCATGTGTAGCACGCCCAGTGTCCACAGCTAATTAAAAAAAAGCACACAAGGAGCTTGAACAAAGTACATGTTGATTTTATTCTTTAACCATTTCAGCCCCAGAAGGATTTGCCCCCTTAATGACCAGGCTATTTTTTGCGATACGGCACTGCATTACTTTAACTGACAATTGCGCGGCCGTGCGACCCTGTACCCAAACAAAGTTGACATCCTTTTTTTTTACCACAAATAGAGCTTTCTTTTGGCGGTACTTGATCACCTCTACGGTTTTTATTTTTTGTGCTATAAACAAAAAAAGAGCGACAATTTTGAAAAAACCCCAGTATTTTTTAGTTTTTGCTATAATAAATATACCAAAAATTAAAAAAAACAAAAAAAATAATTTATTCATCAGTTTAGGCCAATATGTATTCTTCTACATATTTTTGGTCAAAAAAAATGCAATAAGTGTATATTGATTGGTTTGCACAAAAGTTATATCATCTACAAAATAGGGGGTAGATTTATGGCATTTTTATTATTTTTTTTTACTAGTAATGGTGGCGATCAGGACTGCGACATTGCGGAGGGACAGATTGGACAATTTTGACACATTTTTGGGACCATTGACATTTAGACATTGACATTTAGACCAGCGATCAGTGCTATAAAAATGCACTTATTACTGTATACATGACACTGGCAGGGAAGGGGTTAACACTAGGGGGCGATCAAGGTGTTAAATGTGTTCCCTCACTGTGTTTCTTACTATGGGGGGGGGGTTGGGACTGACTGGAGGAGAAGCCAAATCGTTGCTCCTAGCTAGTAGGAATAGGCGATCTGTCTCCTCTCCTGACAGAACCAGGATTTGTGTGTTTACACACACAAATGCCCGCTCTGTGTCTCGTGCCCGCGATCGCGCGTGGCCGGCGGTCATCGCGACCGCGGGCCACGCGCATGGGCTCCCCCCGCTGTGCAGCGGGTGGGCAAGCGGGCTTCTGCTCTAGCTGTTTAAAGGGCCAAGGTACAGCTATGGCGATTTGCGGGAGAGAGCCGACAGCGGCTGGTCGGCTAGAGGTTAATACCAGGGCCGTCTTTAATATTGATTGGACCCCAGGCAAAACTTTTCTTGGGGGCCCCCCCAATGCAGTTTTGCTCTCCACCTGCTCTGAGACATACAATAAATAGCAGCTAGACTCAAAATCAGTTTACTGAATCAGATCAGGCAGCTACTGCGTTTGGTTGCCAGAGGTTACAGTGTATCATTACCGCTCACTGACTGGTTGCTAGAGGTTACAGCACACATTACGGCTCACTGATTAGTTGCTAGAGGTTACAGCACATGATTTCTGCTTGTTGATTGGTTGCTAGAGATTACGGTGGATATGATCTCAGGGGGGCATGATATACATATCAATGCCACCGGCTGCTGCTATTTTAATATGAATGCTGCCGCTATTTACATATGAATGCTGGTAATTTACATGTAAACACAGGGTCTGCAGGTGAGTCATTTGAACACAACAATAGGGCAGAGCTGGGCAGCATTAGTAGCAGCACTTCACACTGAGATATTGGGACACAGCACAGGACTAAAACCTCAAGGGACGAGGGAATTTAAACCAGGATAGTTGGCAAGGATGAGGCAGCTGCTTTGGGCCCCACAGCAATGACAGGGCCCAGGGCAGCTGCCCCTTTTGCCCTGCCTTAAAAACGGCCCTGGTTAATACAACGTGGGGTTCTTGGAAGGTGAATCCACAAATCCTCCGTCCATTCTGTAGAAGAACAATTGGGAATAATTCTCCTCTCCCCCAGCTAACAATGCAAACCACAAGACAACTCCCGAAGAAAGACTTGTGGCACTAGAACCCCAGACACATTTTTTAAAGTTACTTTTTGTGCTTGGAAAAAATTATAAACTTGTATTTCTAAAAAAAATTGACATCTGTAATAGACCGCAGTCTGTCATCATGTTAAAGTACAAGTAGATCCAAACTAGAACCTCATAGAAGAATTAACATGTCAATGTCATTTTTTCTAATTAATTGCAGCTTTTCTTAACAATTTCCATACCGGGCATTTTCACCCCAATCCAATTTTCCGTTTTTAGCACTGTCGCATTTTGAATGACAATTGCGCAGTCACGCAACACTGTACCCATTTTTTCCCCATAAATAGAGCTTTCTTTTGGTGGTATTTGATCACCTCTGCGGTTTTTATTTTTTGCGCTATAAACAAAAAAAGAGCGACAATTTTGAAAAAAAACACTTTAATATCCCAATTTCTACATATTTTTGGTAAAAAAAAAATCACAATAAGCGTATATTGATTGGTTTGCGCAAAAGTTATAGCTCATCGCTCATGGATCCTGACACATCGCCACAGTCACTGACTATGTGCAGCAAGGTCTGACACGCCCCCCCCCTTTCTCCCTATGCTGAGCCACCGCTGAGCTCCTTGTCTGACGTCGTGCGCCTGACGTCGGGCTGGATGTTCTGTGATTGGTAGTTGTGATTGGGGCGGGTGATATAAGCCTTGCATGACGCAGTGTAGCCACGCCCTCTGTCGAAGTCAGGATATGACGAAACGCGTCAGGGCGTGGCTTACACGACGCCGGAAGTGAGGTATGCGTTCCACCACAGCCCGATCTACAACCAGGAAGTGATCTGTTCCCCTGGATATCGAACCGGCTGGTCTTCAGAACGGTGACACGCTACCCATATACGTTTTTGCTTGATTAACTGCTTTTATTGTGTACGTATATAGAATGAGGGTTTTTTTATGAAGATTGTGGGGTACAACTTAATAAACAGAATTACGCTATGTGCATACAATTTTCTCTTTCTGGCATTCATCTGTTTGGAGTTGTGGCCCCCCTCCTGAACCCCCAGGAGCGGTATTGAGAGAGTGGTGTTGAGAAGATCTTTTGTTCTTGGAGGCTTTTAAAACTAGCAGTTCTGGTGAGTTCGATCCCCTAGGGGGAGAGTGTCAACACAGGGTGAAATTCTGCTGACCGGTGGAAGGCGCACACTGAGATACGACTGTATTGTCACTGATGGACTTTTTTCTGAGCACTTCACAGACTCTCTACCTTTCTGTTTGATTACTTTTGTGTGTAGTTGGCCGCATGATTTTATATTTATCTTTGCTCAACAATTAGCGCTGTTTGTAGTATATGTCTACTCGTCTGGTTTATATATACTATTATTAATAATATTTGTTTTTAATCTTATGATCTTCTTAAACGGCTGCTGTCCTTTAGATCACTCTGCATAGATACTGAGTGTTATCATCTCCCCCAGTCTGTAGTTTTGCTCTCTTTTGACATCAATTGATCCATTTGGCGCTGAGTGGTGTGCTGCAGGCCCGAGCAGACCTTGCCTTGGCAAAAGTTATAGCGTCTACAAAATAGGGGATAGATTTATGGCATTTTTATAATTTTTTTTTTTTTACTAGTAATGGCGGCGATCTGCGATTTTTGTCAGGACTGCGATATTGCGGCGCACAAATTGGACACTTTTGACACTATTTCGGGACCATTGACAATTATACAGCGATCAGTGCTATAAATATGCAGTGATTACTGTATAAATGTCACTGGCAGGGAAGGAGTTAACACTAGGGGGCGATCAAGTGGTTAAATGTGTTACCTAGGGAGTGATTCTAACTGTGGGGGGGGGGGGGGACTGACTGGGGCATAACTTCCAACATTTTGAGATGGGAATGAGGGACACCTACTGGCAAACATATGTAGGCATAGGATACGCCCCCTGTCACACCCCCTTAAAGGAGAATTAACCAACCTACTAGCAAACCTATGTAGGCATAGGACACGCCCCCTGTCACACCCCCTTAAAGGAGAATTAACCCCAAAAAAAAGGTTAATCAAATCCAAAGGGCTTTTTTTCCACTACTATTCCTTTATATTGGCTTTTAAAGTTTACAAATGCAGCAATTTAGAAATTGAATGAAAGGTTTAGCACTGCGGAACACTTTTTGAAAGATAAAAAGTGCATTTTTTATACAACTATATAGATCAGACCAAAATGAGGGACAAATGAGGGGGGAAGAGGGACAGAGGGACTTTGCTCCAAATCAGGGACAGTCCCTCGAAATCAGGGACAGTTGGGAGCAATGGACTGGGGGAGGAGACCGATTGCTGTTCCTATATACTAGGAACACACGATCTGTCTCCTCTCCCCTGACAGGACGTGGATCTATGTGTTTACACACACAGGTCCACGTCTCTTTTCTGTGACAAGCAATCGCGGGAGCCCGGCGAACATCGCGGCCGCCGGGGACACGCATCGGCTCCCGAGTGACGCGGCGGCGCGCGCTCACCTAGATGGCCGGTAAGCCGAGAACGTCATATGACGGCCGCCTAGGATGAGAGAGCCTACTTGCGGCCGTCATATTACTATACGCGGAATGGGAAGTGGTTAAAATAAATGTCTTTAAACAAATGTCCTTGTTCAGATGCTTCCTGTGATAAGGTGACCACGCTATGTCCCTTTCTCCCAATTGTTCTCTTGTGCTGTCACCCTTCCATACAGGCTTTCAAAAGAGATTACTTTAAAGTGTTACTAAACCCACAACAGAAAAATCGGTCTGTATACAGTGCCTTCAATAAGTATTCATACCCCTTGAAATTTTCCACATTTTGTCATGTTACAACCAAAAAACGTAAATGTATTTTATTGGGATTTTATGTGATAGACCAACACAAAGTGGCTCATAATTGTGAAGTGGAAGGAAAATGATAATTGGGTTTCAACATTTTTTACAAATAAATATGTGAAAAGTGTGGGGGGCATTTGTATTCAGCCCTCTTAAGGCTTAATGTACACGGGACGTTTTACAACCTCTCCTGAACAATTTAACTTGACAGTTACCAACGTTTAAAAACGCCAGTCTTGTCGCGTTTAGCTGCGTTTACGTTTAGAAGCGTTTTTTCTTTTTTTTTCAAATAATCAAAAATCTAAATCGCCTGTAAATGAAACCCCGGCTAAACGGGAGTTACCACGTTTACGCGCGTTTACAAGCTGTTACAGGCGTTTGGTTTTTCAAATGCCTCTCTGAACATGGGGGAAGAAGAAGGAAAAAGGGGGGGAGAAGGGAAGGGGGAAAGGGGAACAGGGGAAGGGAGGGGAAACGGGGAAGGAAAAGAGGAAGGAGAAGGAGAAGGGGAAGGAGAAGAGGAAGGGGGAGGGTAAAGAGAAGGAGAAGGGGAAAGGGGGAAGGAGAAGGAGGAGGAGAAGGAGAAGGGGAAGTAGAAGAGGAAGTAGAAGGGGAAGGGGAAAGGGATGAAGGAGAAGGGGAAGGAGTAGGAGAGGGGGGAAGGAGTAGGAGAAGGGGGAGGGGAAGGAGAAGGAAAAGGGAAGGAGTAGGAAAGGGAGGAGGACTAAGAGAAGGGGGAGGGGAAGGAGAAGGGGAGGGGGAAGGAGAAGGGGGAGTAGAAGGGGAAGGGGAAAGGGATGAACGAGAAAGGGAAGGAGTGGGAGAAGGGGGGGGGAGAGTAAGAGAAGGGGGAGAGGAAAGGGAAGGTGAAGGGGGAAGGAGAAGGGGAAGGAGAAGGGGAAGGAAAAAGTGAAGGAGGACGGGTAAGGAGAAAAGAAGGAGAAGGGGGGGAGGGGGAAAGGGAAGGGGAAGGGGGAGGGGAAGGAGAAGGGGAAGGGAGAAGGGAAAGGGGAAGAAGAGTAAGGCGATGAAGAAGGGGAAAGGGGGAAGGAGAAGAGGAAGGGGGAGGGTAAAGGGAAGGAGAAGGGGAAGGGGAGGGTAAAGGGAAGGAGAAAGGGAAGGTTGAGGGTAAAGGGAAGGACAAGGAAAAGGGGAAAGGGGGAAGGAGAAGGGGAAGGAGAAGGAGAAGGGGAAGGGGAAGGAGAAAGGGAAGTAGAAGGGAAAGGGGAAAGGGTTGAAGGAGAAGGGAAAGGACTAGGAGAAGGGGGGAGGAGTAGGAAAAGGGGGAGGGGAATGAGAAGGAAGGAAAGGGGGGAAGGAGTAGGAAAGGGGGGGACTAGGAGAAGGGGGAGGGGAAGGAGAAGGGGAAGGAGAAGGGGAAGGAGAAAGGGATGGGTGAAGCAGAAAGGGGGAAGGAGAAGGGGAAGGAGAAAAGAAGGAGAAGGGGGGAAGGGGAAAGGGAAGGGGGAGGGTAAAGGGAAGGAGAAGGGGGAGGGGAAAGGGAAGGGGAAGGGGAAAGGGAAAGAGAAGGGGAAGGGGAAGGGGAAGGAGAAGGTGATGGGGAAAGGGGGGGAAGGAGAATGCGAAGGAGTAGGAGAAGGGGGAGGAAAAGGAGAAGGGGGGTGAGAAGGGAGAAGGGGGAAGGAGGAAGGAGAAGAGGAAGGGGGAAGGGAATGAGAAGGGGAAGGGGAAGGAGAAGGGGAAAGGAAAGGAGAATGAGAAGGGGAAGGGAAAAGGGGAAGAGAAGGAGAAGCAGTGGCTACTGCTTGAAATCAACTATTTACCTGCAATAAAAAAGGAGAAAAAGATTTACTATAGAGGAAGACCTCTATAAAATTACACACCTACCAAGGTGTGTAATTTAAATAACCTATGTAAGCTCATATAAAAATGATACCCAATTTTGCATTACATTTGGCACAACCCTCGCACAAATATAATGAGAACAAATTTTGTCATTGTCTGATGTTAATTTAAAGCAGGGGTGTCCAACCTTTTAGGCTTCCTTGGCCACATTGGATGAAGAGGAATTGTCTTGGGCCGCACATTAAATACACTAACAATAAGGAGAGCTAATGAGCAGAAAAAGTCAGGCAGATCACAAGTTAACAATCACTGATATAGATAATGTACCTATCTGAGTAATAAAACTTCATTTATTTTTTTTATAAATGTAAAAGAGGGCAACATAAAACTAGTGCGATTTTTGACACTGTTTTTGATAAACTAACACATCAATATTTGGTTCAATGGATATACAGTGGTAGCAATTTGTCAATGAATTCTCAAGGTGCTCATCAGATATGTTGGGTGTTATGAGTAAGCACTGTTTATTCTCATCTGTACTCTATGCTTTTTATGCTGTGATTTTTTTTTTTTGCTTTGGATTTTTTGGAATACATCAATAAAGCAATCAACGTCCTGACGGAGTATGTGGTCATTCATCTTTATTTTCATCAGATATTTTGGTTCATATTTTGCCCCTCCTGTGCTCTATCCTTAAAAATAATCGCTCACAAATACAGGTCCTGCAGATATAAATGAAGGAATAAGGCGTGATTGTGAAGTGCAGGGTATTTTTCTTTGGGAAGGTAAAACTTATAAAAGCCCAAGAGACACTTACAAATTTTTGTTCGGCCCCATGTGTTCGTTAAGTTTAAATGCAATTTTACAAAGATTTTATTAAAAAATTCAAGATTTTTATGTAAGCATACGATTTTGTGTTGGGCCACATACATAGCCACCTTGGGCAGCATTCGGCCCATGGGTTGCAGGTTGGACACCCCTGATTTAAAGCATACTTGTTCCACGACTCAACAATATTGACCAACATTTTCAATGAGAAATGGAAGCCCTTGTGTGTTTTTTCCCATGACACATTCCCTTCATCGAGCCAGTGTTGCCTTTTCTTGCGGTCGGCCTCTGTTCTTGTAATTATGGTTTTATGAGTCCAAAACGCGTCTGTTCAGACCTCCATCGACCACTTTACAATTTCCGGCCAATATTTACACTTGAGCACTTGTGTTGCCTGTTTTATGTAAAACGAAAACCCCTTCCATAAACATGTACATAAATACATAAAACCAAAACCAAAGGGCAGGAGTGTAAACAAATGTAGCAACTTCGAGATACCGCAATGTTTCTTTTTTTTTATGTGTTCCAGTTGGATCTGTGTTATATACATTAGAACAATTCCGATCCCCCCCCCCAACTTCTTTCCCGACAAATTCACAGCCAGATGCCTGCGTTATTTTACAGCATGTATGACAGGAAGTAATATTTGTAATTTCCCATTCGGTGTCCCGGAATGCCGAGATTCCTGTGGTTTGTCTCCGGGTAGACAAGCCCCGGGTCTATTTATAGTTTGTGGTTCACGCCAAATTAAATGGCTGAATGTATGTTTCTGGGCGGTGGGCGGCTGCAGAGAGGACCTACATGTTTGTGTTGTTTGTGTTATTTTGTCGTAGATCCGAGGGCTGAGGTTGCTTGACTTCATTAAGACTTGGTGATTGCTCGTTGCTGGTGCCAAGTTGGAGTAGCCGTTTTTGTGTTTAAAGCGGTAATAAATCTAATTTATTATATTGCAGCTTACCAATTCTTAGATGCGATGGCTGCATTTGTTTTTTTTTTTGTTTTTTTAGGCTTTCTTTCTTCTATTCCTCTATTTGCATATGGTAATCCAGCCAGCAAGTTTGTTGTTTTTCAAAAGCGCAAGCTCTGAAGCAGAGTGTATCAGAGTACATGGATGAGACGAACCATTTAATAATGGTAGGGGTGGTAAAGTCAGCTTTATGACTTGTACCTACAGATATGCCTATAATAAGGCTTATCTATAGGTACAGTGAATATTTCCTAAACGTGTACTGTTACGGTAAAACAAATTAAAAAATAAAAATAAAATTATTTAAGAAAATAAAATAAAAAGCAATCCAATCGCCCTGCGCACAGATATATGGAAACATGCACATACAGTAAGCCCGGAGCAACAGCAACCAAGCAATAAGCGTAGGGCGGGCATGACAGGGTTAACAGGGATTAACTACTCTTATTAGGGGTGGTTAGTATAGGGCCGAGGGGGAGGGGCTGCAGGAATATTTATAAGGGGATCCCGCCTGGGATGAGTCACCAAAGCGTGGGGGAAAGTTCAGGGAGAGAAGCAACATGTCGGAGGTGGAGAGAATTCTGGCCCAGCTTAGAGAAGAGGCGGCAGTGCGGGGTCCCGAGTGGCTCCAGGCGGCGCTAGGTACGGCACTCACGGGGACAGAGGCGGCGTCCGAACTGGCGGGCAGGAGCGTGACTAGAGCCCGCAGGGCAAGACCTCCGGAGCGGTATTCGCCGGAGCAGCGAGGGGAGGATCAGAGGCAAGCAAGGGGGAGTCGAGGAGTTTCGGCGGTGGGCCCACCCCCTAAACGGACGAGCAGCGGCAGCCCGGTAAGAACTACCAACAGGGAGCTGAGAACGGGCGGCGAGAAGAAAGGAAAAGACAGGGCTTCAGTGCGGCCTAGTAGACTCGGCGAACGCGTGCGCGCTGGCCCCTCCCCCAGGCTTCCAGAGTCGGAACGGGGTAACACGCAGAGGAGGAATACAGATGGGACCTCCGGGCCTTCAGCGGCAGGAGATCCACAGCGGCCTGATACAGAACGGAGGGAGCTGAGAAGGGGCAGAGCGGAGGCCGCCAGGACTGAGGTTACGCACACCGGTCCTGGTAAGGCTGTCCAGAAGTCTCCACACGGACGCGCTGCGCAGAGGAGGGGGAAGATGGCGGCGGCAGCTACAGCCAGCAGGCCCGACCGGCTTTCATCGGAAGAGGAGGAAGACATGGTGCTGAACCTTTCGGAAGAGCGATCAGAGTCTGAAGAAGAGGCAGCCCCCCGCGCGGGGAGAACAGCAGAGGTGGACAGCAGACGATCGGCTGATGGGGCGTCACCTATGCAGCCCGGTAAGTCAGCACCTTTTACACCTGAGACAATTTTACATGAGGGTAGTGGGCCTAGCAGGGGTTCTGGGTCTGGGACATCTAAGGGGGGGACGGGGGAGAACCCTCTGGGAGCTGCAGGTTTACTAGGTTTCTTGGAAGGAATCAAAGACCTAGTCCAGAAGTTTGAACAGGCGGGCAAAACAGCAGTGGGGCCGGCGGCAGCCTGGGTCCCACCTGGAGCAGGATCGGGGGAACACGCAGAGGCAGGGGGGCGTACGGAAATGCCAGTGGTCGCAGGGGCCGGCTCAGCGCCCGCGAAGGAAGGTGGAAGTGAGGTAGTGGTTCAGGAGGTAGGCAAGACGGCGGTGGCCAGTGAGACGGTGGCGAGGCAGGACATCATTAGAATTGCAGATGCAGCAAAATGTGAAGTATATGTGTGTTATGAAGGGCCGTTAGGGGCGCATCTGAAGCAGGAGGTTAGAGAAAAGTTATGGAAAGGTGAGTATGTGGAGATTTTTTCTTTACTCCCTTTAGAAAAATTCAATTTGGATAGAGTAAAACCTGACGATTCTAAAAAAGAGGACGAAGAGAAAAGGAGATACCGGTTAATCCCGCGTACATTTACCAATTGGCTGCAGGCGTTCGCCATAATGGCAAGTGTCATTGGGGAAAAACAACCCGAACATTGTTCGGCGCTGTTTTGTTATCAGGATTCTATTGGGGAAGCGTATAGAGTTTATGGGGGTACTGCGTGGCTGAGGTATGATGAGCAGTTTCGGCAAAGGAGGGCGGTGCGGAAAGAGCTATGCTGGGACCACAAGGATATAAGCCTATGGATGCGATTGATGACCTCGGCGCGGGCACCGAACCAGTTTTTTCAGGGAGGGGCCGGCGGACCAGCAGCACAGGGACAGTCGGCCGGAAACAAGAAAGGGGTGTGCTGGCAGTATAATTCAGGAACATGCAGGTTCGGAAGCTCTTGTAGGTTCAAGCATGAGTGTTCGGGGTGCAACGGAGCACACTCAGCAACTAAGTGCTTCAAACAAGCTAAGGGTCGCTCAGGGGAAACTGGACACAAGAGGGAGGACTCCGGTGAGAGTGGGAAGGATGCGGCCGTTTCTCGGTAGGTATCCTGATAAGAAAGCGGCAAAACTATTGGAAGAAGGCTTCGCCGTTGGCTTTCGTATCCCCTGTTCACTGGCGGTAGTTCCTCCCGTTCCACCCAATCTCCGGTCCGCATTGCAACACCCGGACGTGGTTCGCGAAAAACTACGTAAGGAGGTTGCAATGGGGAGGATGGCGGGGCCTTTCTCGTCAGCGCCTTTGGCAGATCTGGTGGTGTTGCCACTGGGGGTAGTGCCAAAAAAGGAACCCAATAAATTCAGGCTCATTCACCACCTGTCTTTTCCAAAAGGGGGGTCGGTTAATGACGCCATAGATCAGGAAGCATGCTCAGTGACATACACGTCCTTTGATGCAGCCGTAGGGTGGGTGCGCCGGTACGGAAAAAGGGCTCTGTTGGCTAAGGTTGATATTGAATCGGCCTTTCGGCTGCTACCAGTACATCCCGAAAGTTTTAGGTTGCTCGGATGTCAATGGGACGATGAGTTCTACGTCGACCAATGCCTTCCGATGGGTTGCTCTATATCATGTGCGATATTTGAGCAATTCAGCTCTTTCGTTGAGTGGGTGGTAAGGGAGGTTTCGGTTTTGAATTCTATAATTCATTACCTGGATGACTTCCTATGCATAGGACCGACAGAGTCGAGGATCTGCGCGGTGCTCTTGGCAACGCTGGAACACATAGCAGACAATTTTGGCATTCCCTTGGCGCCTGACAAAACTGTGGGACCTTGTACGGAAATTACGTTTCTGGGCATCGTCCTGGATTCAGAGGCCATGGAATGCAGGTTGCCGGAGGCAAAGTTGGCAGCCCTGAAAACAGAGATTGCGCGGCTGATTGGATTGCGTAAAGTGCAATTGCGCGTATTGCAATCGGTGTTAGGCAAGCTCAATTTTGCCTGTCGCATCTTGCCTATGGGGAGGGTGTTCAGTCGCCGGCTGGCAGCTAGCACGAGTGGCATTAAGTCCCCTAAACATTTTGTACGCCTGGTCAAGGCACATAGGGACGACCTGAAGGTATGGCATACCTTTTTGGAGTCATTCAATGGGAGGGCGTTGTGGATGGCGGGACCGGTCAGTAATTTCGACCTGGAGCTCTTTACGGACGCAGCGGGGTCCTCAGGGTTTGGAGCTTTCTTCCAGGGCCAATGGAGTGCAGGCCCCTGGCCGCAGTCCTGGATAGCGGCAGGCTTCACAAAGAATTTGGTGCTGTTGGAATTATTTCCAGTAGTGCTGGCAGTGGAGTTATGGGGAGCATCTTTCAGGGATCTGAAAGTGCGTTTCCATGGGGACAATTTGGGGGTGGTGCAGGTGATCAATAAGAACACGGCGTCTTCTCCGCCGGTTATTAGATTGCTGCAACATTTGGTGCTGAGATGCTTGCAACTGAATGTTTTCATTCACGCTGTCCACCTGCCAGGAGTAGAAAATGTGATAGCCGATGCTTTATCTCGCTTCCAGTGGGACAGGTTCCGAGAGTTGGCGCCGGATGCGGAGCAACAAGGAGTGCCTTGTGCCGAATGGTTGTGGGGGATAGCGTTGGAATCATCGCGGGATGGATAAAGCGGTCGGTAAGTGGGTCCACGTGGTCAGCCTACACGAGGGTCTGGAAGGAGTGGTTAGCGTTCATACAAGAGGTGGGTGAGGATCCAAATGGGCAAGCAGGACGTTCACTCGTTTTGTACTACGTAGCCAGAAAAATGGAGGAGGGGGTGTCTGCATCTGTAGTGAATGCGCAACTGTCAGGTTTAGCCTTCCTGTTCAAATTACAGGGGCAGACTGATTTTACAAAAGATTTCTGGGTGAGACAGGCCGTAAAAGGTTATAGGCGATCGGTGATGCGGAAGGATAACAGGAAGCCCGTGACATTTGAGATTCTCAAGGGTATAATAGCCAAATTGCGGGTGGTGTGTTCATCGGAATTTGAGATAAAATTATTTACGGTCGCGTTTTTGTTGGCGTTTTTTGGGGCATTTAGAATTGGGGAACTGGTTAGCCCGTCAAAGAAAGTACATGGGGGACTTGGGAGCCAGGAGGTGGAGTGCAGCAGGGATAGGCTGTCCTTGTGGTTTAAAAAATCAAAAACGGATCAAGAGGGCAAGGGAAAATTAGTTCAGGTGTTTCCAATTCCGGACTCGCCTTTATGTCCAATAGAAGCAGTAGTGGTTTTTAGGCGGGTTCGCCCGGCGGGGCTGGGCGCGTTCTTGGTACACGAGGACGGGACGCCGTTGTCACGTTTTCAGTTTGGGGCTATATTCAGAAAATGCTTGGAGCGTTTGGGTTTGGATGGCAAAGCTTTTTCATCCCACTCATTCAGGATAGGAGCAGCAACAGAAGCTGCAAGGCAAGGGATGGATATAGAGGCGGTAAAAAGGATTGGGAGGTGGGAGTCGAACAGGTTCAGGTCTTACGTTAGGCCCCACATGGTGGTAGGTTTGTGAGGTAAACAAGTGGGCAGGACTCTTCAGTCTGCCCGGGTTTTGTTGTAAAAAATGCTGGTTGTACTATAGTGTATGTTGTTTTTTCCTCTTTAATTTCAGGTTCGGCGACCGGGATGGTCTGGATCATGGGCCATTCCTATGTCTGCTGGGGGGCACGGAGAGGGGATGTGAGGTACGAGGGTAGGCAGTTGGGTTTTAATAAAAAGGAAGCCTACATAAAATGGTTCGGAGTCCCGGGAATGTTGTGGGGACGGTTAGTTCCTGAGGTGCAGCGTTATGCAGCTAGGGACAGACCGCCTGATGTGCTAGTATTACACGTGGGCGGCAATGATTTGGGGATTAGGTCCATGTTAGACATCACACGGGACATCAAATCAGATATTGACCGCTTGATGGAGCAATTTCCTGATATGGTCGTTGTATGGTCAGATATAGTGGCGCGTATGACATGGAGAATGGCCAGATCGGTAGAAGGTATTAATAGAGCCAGGAGAAAGATTAATAGGGAAGTTAGCAAATTCATGTTTCAGAAAGGAGGGTTGGCCATACGTCACCTAGAGCTGGAATTCGAGACCTGGAGATATTTAAAAAAAGACGGGGTCCATTTAAACGAAGTAGGCATAGATATGTGGGCTTTGGGCCTGCAAGATGGCATACAACGAGCGCTTCGGGTGTGGAGGGGCAGCCAGGGGTAAGGGAATTACCCTTGCCTGCTGTGGCGGACGTTGGTCTGTGCAGGGAAAGAAGATATCGGAAGGAGGAGATCGGGACCATCGTTGGAGGGGTCCTGATGGTGGTTCCCGGTTAACGGAGGTTAGCCGGGAAGTGAGAATGGGGCACTGCGGTCAGGGGTAGTCTTTGAGCCAGCTTGTCGGCTTGAGGCAGGGATAATACATTTGAGAGGGGCTGCAGTGCAAGAAGGTTTTTAACACAGAGGTTTACTAATTTCCTGCTCAGACCAACGTTAGATTTTCATAGGTTTATAACAGATATGTTTTTTATATTTATACGTTTATATGTTTTATATTTGACTCATTATTTTGGTTAAATAAAGTAGGCTGCTACGGCCTTTGTTACCCCATGAGCACGGTGTGGTCTCGGTTAATTAGGATGTGAAGAGGGCTATATAGTATGGGGAGTTAAACACATCTGTTATTCAGCAGTCAAGTAAGCCCGGAGCAACAGCAACCAAGCAATAAGCGTAGGGCGGGCATGACAGGGTTAACAGGGATTAACTACTCTTATTAGGGGTGGTTAGTATAGGGCCGAGGGGGAGGGGCTGCAGGAATATTTATAAGGGGATCCCGCCTGGGATGAGTCACCAAAGCGTGGGGGAAAGTTCCCACCCACCCTCCCTAGGGATAGAGTTGTGTCTATCAGGAAGGGTTTTCTCTTTTCTTTCTTCATAGGTACAGGCGCTAGGATGTCGTAGCGGTGGCGGACGTTGGTCTGTGCAGGGAAAGAAGATATCGGAAGGAGGAGATCGGGACCATCGTTGGAGGGGTCCTGATGGTGGTTCCCGGTTAACGGAGGTTAGCCGGGAAGTGAGAATGGGGCACTGCGGTCAGGGGTAGTCTTTGAGCCAGCTTGTCGGCTTGAGGCAGGGATAATACATTTGAGAGGGGCTGCAGTGCAAGAAGGTTTTTAACACAGAGGTTTACTAATTTCCTGCTCAGACCAACGTTAGATTTTCATAGGTTTATAACAGATATGTTTTTTATATTTATACGTTTATATGTTTTATATTTGACTCATTATTTTGGTTAAATAAAGTAGGCTGCTACGGCCTTTGTTACCCCATGAGCACGGTGTGGTCTCGGTTAATTAGGATGTGGAGAGGGGTATATAGTATGGGGAGTTAAACACATCTGTTATTCAGCAGTCATGTATGTAAACAGCAATTGCACCACATGTTAGGCATCACCGCACAAATCAGAGTGAGAACAATAATTCTGGGTCTATCATTGAAGGTTAACCCAAAACTGATAAACCTGTAAAGGCATTTAAATTGTTGCCTATGGACGATTTTGGGTGCCATAGTTTTTTGCCATTTTCAAAGCCGTGCTCAATTTTAAGGATTGACATGTTTGGTATCTATTTGCTCGAAACTACCGCATCGTTTAAAATGGATGATATATTGTTTCTGCACTTAAATTAATTTTAGGGTCCTTTCACATGGATTTTGTCACTTCCGTTAAGTAGGGGACATGTAAACAGTTTCCTAGATGAATTGAAGCTGAATGTGACAGATGTCAGTTTTGTAACAGGCATTCCCGTTCAGTCTTAGTCTACATTTTGACAGCAGACAAATGTTACTGAACCTATTACTACAAGTGTTACTTAGCCTGTTATTGCAAGTGTTACTGAGCCTGTTACTGCAAGTGCTACTGAGCCTGTTACTGCAAGTGCTACTGAGCCTGTTACTGCAAGTGCTACTGAGCCTGTTACTGCAAGTGCTACTGAGCCTGTTACTACAAGTGTTACTGAGCCTGATGCTGCAAGTTTTACTGAGCCTGTTACTGCAAGTGGTACTGAGCCTGTTACTACAAGTGTTACTGAGCCTGATGCTGCAAGTTTTACTGAGCCTGTTACTACAAGTGTTACTGAGCCTGTTACTACAAGTGTTACTGAGCCTGATGCTGCAAGTTTTACTGAGCCTGTTATTGCAAGTGCTACTGAGCCTGTTACTGCAAGTGGTACTGAGCCTGATGCTGCAAGTTTTACTGAGCCTGTTATTGCAAGTGCTACTGAGCCTGTTACTGCAAGTGGTACTGAGCCTGATGCTGCAAGTTTTACTGAGCCTGTCACTACAAGTGTTACTGAGCCTGTTACTACAAGTGTTACTGAGCCTGTAAGGCCCCATTCACATTAGTATTTCAACATGCGATTTTCATGCAATTCTGCCTGTTGCTTAGGGCCCTATACGAGTTTGTTGTTCAAAAATAAGCTCCTGCTCCTTTTTGAGTTACAAGCTTCACGTGCTGCTTCCTTCATTTAGGCACCCTACTGCCGACCCCGTCCACACACAGGCAGGTAGACACATTTGTACAATAGTGGCCAACTCTTGGAACTACAGTACACAGAGAGGCAGGCAAAAGATATTTTAGCCACCTTACCCCTTCAAGAGAGAGAAGTTCGGCAAGACAGAACAGTTAATGTTTTCAGGGGTCTTTAGGGTAGGATCCCTATCAGGACCCAGGTCTGAACTTAGGAACTCTACAGTGTCTGGTGGTGTCTCTTCTTGCCGAGCCACCTGGAATGCTGGACAGCTCCCTGGACAATTCCTTGGATGATCTTGCCTTACACCTTGTTTCTCTGGAACCTTGAACGCTTTGTTCCTCCCATGACCTTTCTGATTTAAGCCATGTCTCTGCACTTCCTATTTGCCAGATTATTGTGCTCTCTCCAGGCAATATCTCACACCTGTCACTCCTGCTGCCCCCGCATCTCCGCTACCATTCCTTGCCAACCTTTGGCTTATTCCTCGACTACGCTTCTGCTTCATCCAAATCTGCAACCACTCGTTACTGACCTTTGGCTGGTTTACTGACTATGCTTCTGCTTGATCCCTACCTGCGATATCTGCTACTGGACCCTGCCTTGCTCACCTCACTGTAAGGCGATCGTGAGGACCGTGACTTGGTACTTAAACACAGCAAAACCCATCTCCACCATCAGGAGCTCTGGTGAATACCAGTTAATACTAAGACTCAGGTGAGCCAACGCCATCCGCCAGGGTGACCTGCTTGTATGCCTATCCTGCTGGTCGGTGGGAGCCTCTCTACTGCGATAGCTACTGGTCTCCAAGTGTAACTCCAGACCATGAAAATCCCTTTCTCTAGGCAACATAGTTTTGATAAGAAACTGACATTTCAGGGGCCTAGCAGAGTCCCTTTTTCAAATGTCCCTTTACTATGTTGCCTTCAAAAAGAGACCCTTGAGGTGCGCATGCGCGGGACTCCCGGGAAGACGCTCTGAACGGGAGCCCCCGTCACAGCCGAGCCTTCCGCGGTCCCCAGACGCCGGATTATTTAGCGGAACCGTCCCTGCTTAACACCCGCTGGTAGAGGAGGCTAGCGGGCACAAATCTACATGCCCAACCGATCACAGCGCCTAGCGGCTAGCAGGAAACTCTCCTTTGGCCTACCCGACCCCACTACATCCAAGATGGCGGCCGCGACCTCCTCACAGGCAGACACAGGAGACGGAGTCATCATGGCTGACATCCCAGAGGAAGATCAGCTTCCCAACATCACACCGGGATCCTCTGTGAGTAACATCTCCCCCAAGAATGCCTATCTTACAAGCAAAGACTCCGTTTTTAACAGGACCCTAACTGACATGCTCCATATCCCTTCACTGCATGCTTCCGCCCCATCCCCTGCTATACAACAGGCAGCACCGCTGAACTCTCCCCACCAGTCAGACATGGCACAACTTCTGAATTGCTTTTCAGACATGCTGGCCACAGGCCTGGCCCAAAACGCAGCACAAATCACCACGTCTATTAAGGCAGACCTACAGAGCTTGGGGGGCCCGCATTGACCTGATTGAACAAGCAGTTGATCAAACGGTTGCGCGCACCAATCAGAATACCGACTGCATTCACTTGATGCAAGATCAACTTGAAACAGCTTTAGGGAAGATTGACGATTTGGAAAATCGTAATCGGAGAGGAAACTTCCGTATTCGAGGTATCCCTGAGTCTGTAACTAATATTCATGACACGGTGCAGCTTTTCATGAAAGAACTGATCCCAGATATCTCTGACCGCAAACTGGAGATTGACAGGGCTCACAGAGCGCTGCAACCACCCAGACAGGACGGGCTCCCGAGGGATATAGTGGTTAAGCCCCACTACTACGAGACCAAAGAGGAGGTCATGAAAAGATCTCGGAATCTAGACGCCTTATCCTTCCAAGGAAACAAGATGCAAGTCTTCGCAGACATCTCCAAAACTACAATCCTAAAGAGAAGAGCTTTAAAACCTCTGCTTGAAATCCTCTCACAGAAATCAATTAAATATCGCTGGACTTTCCCTTTCCGTCTTCAGTTTCAACATAAGGAAAGATCGTATAGATTCTCCTCATTCCAAGAAGGCGAACACTTACTCCTGCGACTTGGATTCATCTCTCAAGAAGCTTCCCCCCAGGATCCTCCGTCCAAGTCAAGTTCTTCTAAGAGACCCCCTCCAGGCAGCCCCATCACCCCCCTCTGGAACAAACAGCAAACGAAGTGTCACCGCGATTCCTTTCCTCCAAGATGAAGTCATCTCTTCTCAGCTTTATAAGGACTTTGTGACTCCCTTTTCTCCCTAAGGTTGTACCCTCTGAAGGAGGGGCTATGGTGTACATTGCATACACCCCTTCAGACCCCACTTATCCATCAGTGAGGGTGGTCGCACTTACCTGATCTTCCCCCACTCTCTTCACTGCAATGAAGATGGACGAAGATGACTCCGGGTTGTTTCCCTTCACCTCCCCCCCCCCCCTTTTTTTTTTTTTTTTTTCTTTTTTTTTTTAACAACTATCCTCGGTTTTCATAATGGACCGCACTTGAGGTTATTTTGACTTACGGGGAAACCAGGGCATAAGTTTGTACCTCACTTCACTTCTCCCCCCTCCCTCCCACTTCCCGGTTCCTACCCTCCACCCCCCCTCCCGGTTATTAATGGACCTTCCCCTATGGAGGGTTTTGTTTTGTCATTTTTATTTAAAACAGTGATTTGCCCTTGTAACTCTAATGCCGCGTACACATGAGCGGACATTACGGCGGACTTTGCCCGGTGGACTTTTCGACGTACTTTCCGACGGACTTTGTGAATGAACGGACTTGCCTACACACAATCCACCAAAGTCCGTCGAATTCGTACGTGATGACGTACGACCGGACTAAAACAAGGAAGTTCATAGCCAGTAGCCAATAGCTGCCCTAGCGTGGCTTTTTGTCCGTCGAACTAGCATACAGACGGCGGACTTTTCGACCGGACTCGATTTCAACGGATAAATTTAAAACAAGTTTTAAATCTAATTCTGTCAAACTTTTGAGAAAACAAAGTCCGCTGGAGCCCACACACATCGAATTGTCCGACGAAATCCAGTCCGCCGGGCAAAGTCCGCCGTAATGTCCGCTCGTGTGTACGCGGCATTAGAGTTTGGGCTCAACTCCTCATTTTTGATCCGTGTCTTTTATATGGGTATATTATTCAAATTTTTTGTGCTCACACTTACTAGGTTCCATTGTTCCCCATTAGATGGGGCCCCGGCGGCTCGGCTGGGCTAGCATCGCCACTTCCTCTGTTGTGATCAGGGGAGATCCTCCCACTGATTACACCAGACTAACAACCTCGGCTGAGGTTGTTCTTGTTTTTCTGAGACCCTTTTGTTTTTGGGTCTCAGACTCGAACTGAACTTTTCAGTCCAGTTCCTGGATTTTCTTGGCTTTTACGCCTAGTCTTTTTTGAAGTTACTAGAATGTATTATTTAATGATTCTTCCTCTCTTCTTTCATTCTCTTATCTCTCCCTTCTTCCCTCTCTTCTCCTCCTTCCCCTTTTTTATATTTCAGGAAGGTGCACAGGAGACCGACCTTACCCAGAGCCCTCCGCTGCGACAGCAAGATCTCTCTCCCAGACTCCATGCTGCATCATCAAGGAACCGGGTAGGAACACACCTAACGCACCAGAGTTACTCCCTTAGTGAAAATGACTGACCCACCTACCTTACAGAGGACACTTAAAGTTGCCTCCCATAACACCCAAGGACTCAACTCACCCGTCAAGAGACGCAAAGCTTTCCAAAGCTATCACTCAAGAGGAGTAGATGTAGTGCTCCTCCAAGAAACACATTTCCCCTCAAACTACTCGCCTTCTTTTTTACACAACAAATACCCCACTTTTTTTCTCGCAAACGCTAGCGAGAAAAAGAGAGGAGTAGCCATCCTAATCTCCAAACAAACCCCTTTCTCTCACACTTTAACTGTGCGAGATGATGATGGAAGATACATTCTAATCAAAGGACTGATTGAAGGTAATCTATACACTTTCATTTCCTATTATGCCCCCAACAAAGGCCAAGCTAAATTCTTCTCCTCCTTACTGGCAACTCTCTCACCCCATTTTGAGGGTAGGGTGATTATGGGAGGGGACTCCAATATTACCTTTGATCAGATCTTAGATAAAGCAGCTCAGGGGATCCCTCGCCTTAAACGACCCCCCAAACAAAGCCTCCAGATTGCCAAACGTATTCACTCGGTGGGACTCATTGATTCATGGAGGGAATTAAACCCCGCAACAAGGGACTACACACACTACTCAGCACCCCACAAGACATATGCTAGAATCAACCACATTTTCTTATTGAACTCTGACATACAAATTGCTAATCACGCCTCCATCCACGATGTTCCGTGGTCTGACCACTCCCTAGTAATCTTAGGAATATCCAATTCGTTATCCCCATCTGGCCCACGCACTTGGCGCCTAAATGAGAAAATCCTAGCTAATCCCGTCCACTGTACTATACTAGAAAAAGATATTAAAGAGTATTTTCTATTGAATGACACGGCAGACATCTCCCCTAGCACGCTCTGGAATGCTCACAAAGCAGTAATCAGAGGGAAATTGATCCAATTTGCAGCCAAATTAAAGAGAGAACGGCAAATTGATATCAAGAAACTAGAGAAAGAATACAAAAATCTCAGCAAGTCCCATAAACTGAACCCCAATCCTACATCTCTATCTAAGCTAGATTCTATTAGGCTATCCCTTAATTCAGCTTTGACTTCCAACGCAGAAAAGCACCTCCATTGGCTCAGCGGCAGTTTCTATCTACGAGCGAACAAATTTGGCCCCCAGCTAGCGGCCAAACTTACCCTGAAACACAGGTCTTTTGCCCTACCTAAAATAAAAACCCAATCCGGATCGCAAACCCAAAACCCAAGTAAAATTCTTAAATCATTCCAATCCTTTTATGCCAACCTGTATTCCGACGATTGCCCAATTTCTCAACAAAAGTTGGATGCTTTTCTAGACAAAATCCCATTGCCTAAAATTTCTGAATCTCACCGCTCCATACTGGAATCCCCATTTCAAGAATCTGAGATCCGAGCAGTCATAAAAGGGCTCAGAAAGGACTCAGCCCCAGGCCCAGACGGTTTCTCAAACCACTATTACAAAACTTTTATAGATTCCCTCTCTCCGTACCTGGCCCGCCTTTTCAACTCCTTAGCTAAAGCATCTCCGTTAGACCCAAATGCCAATTTGGCTTTTGTTTCAGTTATACCTAAGCCAGGTAAAGATCCCAGCGATGTCAGTAACTATAGACCTATTTCGTTAATTAATAACGACCTAAAACTTATGACAAAAATATTATCCAATAGACTCGCCTCTTTTATAGATACCTACATACATAAGGACCAAGTAGGGTTCATACCAGGGAGACAGGGACCGGACCAGATACGGAGAGCGATAAATGCAGTCTCCCTAATGAGATCGGGGTGGGATGGGGGATCTCCCCAGGGGGGCCTCCTCCTCTCCATAGATCTCCAAAAAGCGTTTGATACAGTGGCTTGGCCCTATCTCTTCACAATTTTAGGTAAATGGGGTTTCGGCCCTAACTTTATCAATATATTAAGAGCCCTCTATCATCAACCTAAGGCACAGGTGAGACTACTAGGACACCTATCAGATAAATTTTCCATACAGAAAGGAACAAGGCAGGGATGCCCTCTCTCTCCCCTTCTCTTCGCGATGGCTATAGAATCCTTGGCCATCGCGATTAGACAACACCCAGACATCCATGGAGTTCACTGTGGGCAAAATTACCACAAATGCGCTCTATTCGCGGATGATGTCCTCCTGTTCGTCACGTCTCCCATGATCTCCATCCCCAACATATTGCAACTTCTACAAAACTTTGAATTAGCTTCCGGACTTAAGGTTAATGTATCCAAATCAGTCGCTCTCAATGTTTCCACCCCTCCAGACATAGTAAATAACCTAAAGAGTAAATTTCCATTCTCATGGAATTCCACATCTATCCCTTATCTTGGCATTAACCTTACATCTGGCATAGATACTCTCTATAAATATAATTTTCCCCCCATGATCAAAAAGCTCACGGATGACCTGACCCAATGGTCGCTATATAAGCTCTCGTGGTTGGGTAAAGTGAACGCAGTTAAAATGACACTCCTACCTAGGCTACTTTATCTCTTTCGTTCCTTACCCATTCCAGTCCCCAAACCGCACATTCAACGCCTACAATCTGCCATAATCCGTTTTATTTGGGATAAAAAAGGCCACAGGTTTTCTAAAGAGGTGCTTTTTAGGCCCAGAAAAAAGGGAGGACTAGGGGTCCCTAATCTGTGGTGGTATTATCAGGCAGCACAATTGAGCCAATTCTCAACTATATATATGAAAGGACCCAAACCAGACTGGGTGAGCATGGAGCGTGAGGCGGTTCCCGGTTTCACCTTAGACTTTCTGCTTTGGAATATCCCCAAAAAACGCCCCCCTATTTTAGCACCAACATTATCTCACTCAATGAAACTCTGTGATGCCCTTCATAAGTTCAAACCCCTCATCTCCACATGGCACCCCCTGGCACATATCTTCAGAAATCATAATTTTCCCCCTGGCCTGGAGATTCGGGCCTTTAAATGGTGGCTGGACAAGGGCCTTTATAGAATTGGTCAATTCTTCAACTCCAATGGTCCCCTCACTCTAGCATACTGTACCTCCAAACTCGAAATGCCCCCAACCGAAAAATTTAGATTCCTTCAACTCTTTCATTTCTTAAATCGGGTATGGAAGGACAATGAAAACCATCTCTTTGTAACGCCTTATGAACAATGGTGTGCTTCAGCCTCGGACACCAAAGGGGGTATCTCTCTCATCTACTCATCCCTGGCGGAACCCACAGAAAAAGCAGCATACATGACAAGCTGGGAGCGAGATCTTGACTTCAGCTGGGACCTGGATAAGTGGCATATTAATTTTGCCCGCTCCTTTAAAGGTATGGTTAATACTACAATTAGCGAAGCAGGGCTGAAAGTTCTCACACGCTGGTATCTGGTACCGTCACGTCTTGCCAAAATCTATCCGCTAACGTCACCTCTTTGCTTTAGAGGATGCGGTCATGTGGGGTCTCTTTTACACATACTATGGGAATGCCCTAAAATCAGAATGTATTGGAACAAGATCTTCTCCCTTATCCGCAGAACATGCGGTTGTACTCTGCAACAAGATCCAACTGTTGCATTGCTAAATGGTCCCATACCAAAAATTTCTAAACATACACAGAAGCTGATCCAGTTTATTCTAGTGGGGGCCAAAATGACCATCACCAGGGCCTGGAAATCACCGAAAGTGTCCATTCGGTTAGCCAAGCAAAAAATCACGTGGATCATGCTGCAAGAAAAAATTTCCAACATTATCCTAGATACCACTGATAAATTTAACACTATTTGGGAACCCTGGGCAAATCTAGTAGGGCATCCTTTGTATGTGTGATAGATAGTACACTGGAGTGGTCCTTAGCTGAGGGGCTATCGGTCCCCCCCTCTATGAGGTCTCCTGTGCACTTCCCTCCCATAACTCCTGAAGATCAACTAACCCTTTCACCCTCTCTATCCCCTCTGCCCCTCCTGTTTTCTTCCTTTCCTCCTTTCACTCTCCTGTTCTCTATACACATCTATATTGGTCCCTCAAGCTCTCAGTACTTTTAATTACCTGGGCTATATGCCTCAGGGCAGATTATCAAAGGTAACACCCTTCCAACCTTCGAACATAACATGTTATGGACTGGATCATCAAACCAAAATTTGACCCATCATGAGAGATAGACAGACCAATTGGTTCCCTTCCTTTCTTATTTTTATTTTATTTTTTTTTTTTATTGTTTTTCCCAGTAACGAATGTATAAATGCGTTATTGACATGATCTTCCATGGTTACAGTGATACAAGCCCCTTTTGGTTGTCTCCCTTTTATCATTTTCCAGTTTCTGTAGGCGTGTATCTGTACTCTAGACAGTTATTCACTTGTTTGGGGAGAGATGGGCTGGGGGAGACCCGGCTCGTCGGAGCAGTTAGTTCCCAGAAGGGGCTCCGACGCCGGGACTCTCAATGCCCATAACTAGATATCCAGTTGTTTTACAAGCCTATATCTGCCTACAATTTATTGTTGTCATCTTTTACGAATGATGTATTATTTTTATATTTTGTACTCGATGAGCGATGTGCTCCTTTTTCATTTTGAAGATTGATGTATTCTATTATCTTCTTAATAAACTTCACTCTTTAAAACTTAAAAAAAACAAAAAAAACAAAAAGAGACCCTTTGAGGCCCCAAAACATGATTTTTTATACCTTTTGTAATAATGTCTTCAAAACAAACACGTGAAATGCAATTATTTAGAGTAATGGTGACTTTGCATCCCTAAAAGAATTCATGACTTGTATCTATTCAAATGAAAGATATATGAAAATTTCCATCATCCTTATCTATTGTGTGTAGATGTTATGGTTTTACTTGTATTTTCACCCTATAAATGTAGTACGGCCCCCTAAGGGACTGCTTGGATTTACCTGCTCATCTGCACTGCCATGAAATGATGAAAATTCCAGCCTACCTGACATTCCGGGTTCAGACATCTTTGCACCACCTAAGTCAGACAAATCTGTGTGTTTATGTTTTGATAATGTTTACTAGAACAGTTCAAAGAAGATATTGTCACAAAGAGGAGGCAATAGATCTGCTGAGTTATTGGCAACAGCGCCAACTCAGCAAATGAATTCCCCCAAATAATACAAGCCAAGATATTTTCAGGTAAAACAGTCTATTATATACACAAGTACAGGGGGTCCCCGGGTTACAAACAAGTTAGGGACTATAGGTTTGTTCTTAAGTCGAATCTGTTTGTAAGTCGGAAAAGGTACATTTTTTAAGTGTAGCTCCAGCCCAAAAAAATATTTTTAAGCTTTTTGGATAGCATAGGGAAGGGTTAACACTGCTGTAACATTTGTTTTGCTGTGTGTGCCCCTGTTCAGAAGATTTCACCTCACTTTCTGTCCCAATGACAATTGGATTTTGAAAATTTTGGGTTGTTGTGGAAACAAGCCTTGGTGATAAAGCATCAGTGGAGGTACCTTTTCCCCAAAATAACTCTTACAGGAGAGAATTTCACTTCCTGTTGTCTGCCTCCGTTTGTAAGTAGGAGTCGTTTGTAAGTCGGATGTTTGTAACTAGGGGACCCCCTGTACAGTGAAGTTCTGCTTGCACCTGGTAGGATAACCAGTTAAATGGTTATACTGACAAATTTCTAAAGGGGGAAACCTCGGCCAGCCTATGAACCTTTGACCCTAATGAGAGGTCAGACTTAATGGCAATGGTATAAGGGCCCTTGTAGCAATAATGACAGTAATGTCCACATTGCAGATCTGATGGTCTTCACCGGCAGTAGGAGCTCATTAATTGTATCCAATAAGGTGTAACAGCAGGCAATAGGGTTTCTTGAAATGGTAGAAGCTAAAGGTGTCTATGCACAGTGCTCAAGAATGGCTCATTAAAGTACTCCCAAGGTAAAGATGTCTGTGCAAAGTGTCCCAGTGAACCCGTGAGAAAAGGATTTGTAAAGGTGGGCAATTGCCCTCTCACCAATGACCAGGTCGATTTAATGCGCTCCGGACAGCAGCTCCTGTAGCGACACACATGCAGCGGGTCCACGATGCGAATCTCAGAACACAGGTTGGCAGGCGACCGAAGTGGTGTTGAATGGATGTCTGACGAACAGCAAGCAGTATCAGGCCCCTCTCATCCAGGTTGGAATGTCACACACCGCGTGGTAGGCCGCAACCTCTCTCTCTCCATGCACGGAGAGGTCCATCTCACAACAGGCTCAGGAGGAAGAGAGAGCGCAGGGCTTTGCTTTCTTATATAGTTCCTCCCAGCAATTTTTCCGATGGTAGCAAAGATCCCTGGAATATGTAGTCCAGCTACAGAGTCATGCACAGCAATTATCAGTCTGAGGAACTACTCATCCCACAATCCCTTTAGCTTGGCTCACAAACATGATGTCAGTTGATAATACTGGGCACTAGAGGGACATGCGACGCATAGAAATACCGGAGGATCGCTGTACTTTATAATTGTAGTCCACATTGCTACATCAGGAAAATATGTTGAAATTGGGAAATATCAGCAAAACCTGTGAAGGCACAGATTTACAATCCAAGTTGATATCTGTACTGTTTATTGGGCTGGAAACCAAGTAGCCAAACATCTGTACGGATGGAGAGAGCATGAAACCAAGGCACAGATTGGAAAGCAGGGGATTGGAAAAACCAACTCATAAATCGTCCAAGTCAATCCAGAAGTGTACAACATGGCAGGATTTTGGCTCGGAGCTGTCCACAAATTCCTTATTTCTGTCTTTCTAAAATCAATCAAAATTCTAAAAATAACAGCCGTCAAAAAAAGAAAGTCTTCTCCCCTTGGCAATACATCAAGCGGCTGCTATTTTTAGCGGTTGGGACCTGCGTTGGCTGTTTTTTTGGAGTCGAAATATTCCTGGATTATTTTTTATTCCTCCACGGTGGTTTTCTTGAAACAACCAAGCATATTAATAGGTGTTTGGCTCGAGTCTCAATGAACTGGCTATCGGGTAAGATGGCGTTCCGTTCGCGGTGATTAATGTCTGTGTTGTCGCGTTGGATGGAGGAATTTTTTGCCTCATGTTAGCACATGAGGTCATTATTACAAACAGGCAGTCTGGTACAGAATTTGGAAACATGAAATGTGTGTGTGGTATGGAAGAGCTGATGGAAAGCACAGAGGGCCGGATAAGCAGGATTGTGACCTTAATTCATTATTATTATGCAGTGGTTTCCAGTTCTGGATGATGACTTCCTCACTTGTTCTAAAATACAGGTCAAGCCTTCTGAAGATTTCACTTCTTTATTGAAGGGTTTTTAAAGGAGAATTCCAGATATGGCATGGCTGACCTAATGTGTTCACAATGCAGCTGGGCAGCCACTCGGCACGGGACCCAAGAGCCAGTGGAAATTACTGGATTAGCAGTGCCTACTTCAAAGATTTCCAGATTTCAGTGGCATCAGCCATGCATAGTTACATTGGTCCAAGCTGGACCAAGAACTACCCACGATGCTTACATTATGGTTCCCCAAAACAAAATAAATTATTAATGTGGATAACCTTACAACGAAGTTGAATGTTAAAGAGAAAAGATTCAGGTGCACATGATTCTATTGGATTGAGTTGAGTATAAAACAGTACTTTACCGGTAACATTAGCCACCTGGTCTCCCCTTTCCCCGACTTGACCTCCTTATTACGAGTGAGTGACCTGCCCTGGTGCCCCCCCATCTCTTTCCTTCCTTATTTCTCATGGTTGTTCTAATTCTCTACTGGTATAATTCTCTCTTCTGAAGCATATAATGAGACTGGAGGGTGGTCATGTCTTTGATTTTTTTTATAATGTTCTGGGTGGCTGTGAGTATCACCAGTTTTTTCTATGAAACGTTTACTATAATTTAGTGTGTTTTTCACCCAGGAATGTGTTGCTATTGAGATTTTGTGACCACTTCCATGTCCTTGTGCAAAACTTTTAACTAATTTACAAAAAAAAAAAAAAGAGAGAGTGTAAACTGCATAATAGTTTTAGTCCCTCAATACTTTTATCCCTTGTACCCAATTTGTGGCCTAGGGATTACACCTATTATGAGCCCTCGGGCTCCAGCAGATATTAGTCTGTGTTTCCCTATATTAGTAGTAATCAATACAAATCCAACCTGTCTTGCAGCACTTGAGTATGGAAAAGCTCTGGGGCCATCCTAAAATGTTTTAAGTACAATCTGAGTTTGAAATTGTTTAAAACATTTTAGAATGGGCCCAAGTCTCTTCCATAATGTCTTTGTGTGTGTGTATCTTACAGAACAGCCAGTGCTCAGTGGGAGGTACTACATTAACGCTCATTGCTCATATAATCTCATAAATCCCAATCCTCCTATTAGAGACTAATGCATTTATAAATTCAGAATTCTGACTTTGGCAACTGAGAATTCTGACTTTGAAACCTGGAATTTTGACTTTGAAACTTGGAATTTTGACTTTGAAACTTGGAATTCTGACTTTGAAACTTGGAATTCTGACTTTGAAACTCAGAATTCTGAGTTTGAAAGTCAAAATTCTGCCATTTAATCTCAGAGTTCTGATTTTCAATCTCAGAATTCTGACTTTTAATCTAAGAATTGTGTTTAATAAATTTTAGCATGGCTCAAACTTGTAATCTCAGAATTCTGACATTGAAACTCAGAATACTGACTTTGGAAACCAAGAATTCTGACTTTGAAACTGAGAATTCTCATTTTAAAAACTGAGAATTCTGATTTGTAATCTCAAAATTCTGGCTTTGAAACTCAGAATTCTGACTTTGAAACTTGGAATTTTGACTTTGAAACTTGGAATTTTGACTTTGAAACTTGGAATTCTGACTTTGAAACTCAGAATTCTGCCATTTAATCTCAGAATTCTGAGTTTCAATCTAAGAATTGTGTTTAATAAATTTTAGCATGGCTCAAACGCGTAATCTCAGAATTCTGACCTTGAAACTCAGAATTCTGACTTTGGAAACCAAGAATTCTGACTTTTAAACTGAGAATTCTGACTTTGAAACTGAGAATTCTGATTTATAATCTCAGAATTCTGACTTTGAAACTCAGAATTCTGATTTTGAAACCTGGAATTTTGACTTTGAAACTCAGAATTCTGAGTTTGAAACTCAAAATTCTGCCATTTAATCTCAGAATTCTGACTTTCAATCTCTGAATTCTGACTTTCAATCTAAGAATTGTGTTTAATAAATTTTAGCATGGCTCAAATTTGTAATCTCAGAATTCTGACCTTGAAACTCAGAAGTCTGACTTTGGAAACCAAGAATTCTGACTTTGAAACTGAGAATTCTCACTTTGAAACTGAGAATTCTGATTTGTAATCTCAGAATTCTGACTTTGAAACCTGGAATTCTGACTTTGAAACCTGGAATTTTGACTTTGAAACTTGGAATTTTAACTTTGAAACTCAGAATTTTGAGTTTGAAACTCAGAATTCTGCCATTTAATCTCAGAATTCTGACTTTCAATCTAAGAATTGTGTTTAATAAATTTTAACATGCTTCAAACTTGTAATCTCAGAATTCTGACCTTGAAACTTAGAATTCTGACTCTGAGCCTAGATTCACACATACACGATATGACATGGCATGTTATTCGCACCCGCACTGCAGGTGCCGATCATATCCGATGTCTGTGCAATGCGAGTTCAGCCATACAGTTGTATGGCTGAACTAGCATTAGATTTGCATAAAAAAAGTGCTGGGACTTTTTTCCCCGCACTGAGATCAGATCGCATAGCTGTTCTCACCTATGCGATCCGATTCCTGTGCGAGTTCACAGTTCGCATTGAGATCTGTGAACCGATCTTGGGGTGTCATTAACAATGTATTGACACCCGCAGCGGTTCGCAGAGGGCAGTGTGAACTGCCTGCGGGAGAAATGCAATGCAGGAACCGGTGCTGTAATCGCGTTGGTTCCCACATCAAACAAGTGTGAACCTAGGCTAAAACACAGTATTGTGTTTAAAACTTTTAGAATGGTCGCAGATTTCTTCCATACTTGAGAACTTCCTTTACCTCGGTGTACTGGAAAGTTTCCTGTGTCCTCCACCAGGAATAAACAAAAGCTAACTTGCCAGGTATTCAGATCTCAAGCGGCATAATAGAGGCCAATAAGCACCTTGGTAAGTTGCCACCATGCAGGACCATTCCAAATTTTTTATACCTTTGTTTGTAATCAGGAATCCAATATGTCACCTCCACCACAGGGTATATATAAAATATGAACTGCAAATACAGTAGTGTGCGAAAATTGGTTCCACCAATTTTATTCAAAAATATTGTATAAAATGTTACATTAAAAAACATAAAATTCTTAACCAACCAATTTGTAACAGCTGTGGGGTGAAATAGAACACATTTTGAGCTGTGAATGGTCATGTCTAGGGCCATCCCCCGAAAAATTATCCATCTGTTTGTCTAGCTATTGTTCCATTGACACCTGCTATTCCTTTTATCATTGTTATTGTTTTTCATTTGAACATCAATTTCAGTTAAATGGCATCACAGCTCAAATTATTTACCAGATCCGCTCTGAACTAACTGCCGACTCTGCAACTGTTTCCTGGAATCACATAATGTTTTCTTCTACTCAGTAAATGAAGAAACATTAAAAATGATTCATTTGTATTCATGTGTGGAATCTCGGGTTTACAATCCAGAATCCATCTAACTATCTAATCTATCTATCTATCTATCTATCTATCTATCTATGTATCTATCTATCTATCTATCTATCTATCTATCTATCTATCTATCTATCTATCTATCTATCTATCTATCTATCTATCTATCTATCTATCTATCTATCTATCTATCTGTCTATCTATCTATCTATCTATCATATATTATATCATCTTTCTATAGATCGATTGTTCTATCTATATTATATTATATTGTATAAAATCTCTCTCTCCCTCTTTCTCCCCCTCTCTCTTCTCTCTCTCTTTCTTTCTCTTGTTCTTTCTTTCTCGCTCTCTCTCGCGCTCTTTCTCCCCCCTCTTTCTGTTTCTCTCTCTCCTTTTTCTATCTCTCATTCTTTCTCTCTCTCTCATTCTTTCTCTCTCTCTCTCTCCTCCCATCTCTCTCTTTCCCCACCCCCCTCTCCACCCTCTTTCTCTCCCCCCCCTCTCTCTCCCCCATCTTTCCCCTCTCACTTTCTCTCTCTCTCTGTTTCTCTCTCTCTCTTCTTCCATCTCCCCCTCCCCACCTCTCTCTATATATATTCCCTCTCTCTCTCTCCATATATATATCCCCCCTGTCTTTCTCCCCTCTCTCTCTGTTTGTTTCTGTTTTTCTCCCTCACTCTCCCCCATCTCTCTCCCCCCTCTCTCTTTCACCCCTCTCTCTTTCTCACTCCCCCCCCACCCTTTCTCTCTTTCTCTCTCTCTATGTCTCTTTCTCCCCCTCTTTATTTCTCTCCCCCTCTCACTCTCTCTATCTCCCCCTCTCTTTCTCACTCTCTCTTCTCTCTCTCTGTTCCCCCTCTCTCTGTCTTTCTTTCTCTCTCTGTTTTTCTCTCTCTCCCACCCTCTCTTTCTTTCTCTCCCCCCTCTCTTTCCTCCTCTCTTTCTCGCTCCCCCTCTTTCTCCCTCTCTTTCTTATGTCTCTTTCTCCCCCTCTCTCTCCTCTCTCTCTCTCTCTCTCTCTCTCTCTCTCTCTATTTCCCCCTCTATTTCTCTATCCCGCTTCCCCCCTTTCTCTTTTTCTCACTTTTTCTCCCCTCTCTCTGTTTCTCTCTCTTGTTTCTCTCTCTCTGTTCTCTTTCTCTCTCTGTCTTTCTTTCTCTCTCTGTCTTTCTTTCTCTCTCTCGTCCCATATCTCTTTCTCTCCCCCCCCTCTCTCACTTCCCCCTCACTTCTCTTTCTCTCTCTCCATGCTCTCTCTTTTATTTTTTCTTTCTCTGTTCCTCTCTCTGTTTCTCTCTCTCTGTCTCTCTTCCACATCTCTCTCTTCCTCCCCCCTCCTCGCTCTCTCCCCCTATCTCTCTCTCTCTATTCCCCCCCGCTCTCTCTCACCCTATCTCTCCCCCCTCTCTCTCTTTCTCCCCCCCCCCTTCTCCCTCTCTCTCTCTTCCTCTCATACTATATTAACTTTTAATTTAATTTTACTTTTATATGATCAAATCTGTCTATCTATCTATGTATCTATGTATCTATGTATCTATCTATCTATCTATCTATCTATCTATCTATCTATCTATCTATCTATCTATCTATCTATCTATCTATCTATCTATCTTATATTATATCATCTTTCTATAGATCGATTGTTCTATCTATATTATATTATATTGTATAAAATCTCTCTCTCCCTCTTTCTCCCCCTCTCTCTTCTCTCTCTCTTTCTTTCTCTTGTTCTTTCTTTCTCGCTCTCTCTCGCGCTCTTTCTCCCCCCTCTTTCTGTTTCTCTCTCTCCTTTTTCTATCTCTCATTCTTTCTCTCTCTCTCATTCTTTCTCTCTCTCTCTCTCTCCTCCCATCTCTCTCTTTCCCCACCCCCCTCTCCCCCCTCTTTCTCCCCCCCTCTCTCTCCCCCATCTTTCCCCTCTCACTTTCTCTCTCTCTCTGTTTCTCTCTCTCTCTTCTTCCATCTCCCCCTCCCCACCTCTCTCTATATATATTCCCTCTCTCTCTCTCCATATATATATCCCCCCTGTCTTTCTCCCCTCTCTCTCTGTTTGTTTCTGTTTTTCTCCCTCGCTCTCCCCCATCTCTCTCCCCCCTCTCTCTTTCACCCCTCTCTCTTTCTCGCCCCCCCCCCCACCCTTTCTCTCTTTCTCTCTCTCTATGTCTCTTTCTCCCCCTCTTTATTTCTCTCCCCCTCTCACTCTCTCTATCTCCCCCTCTCTTTCTCACTCTCTCTTCCCTCTCTCTGTTCCCTCTCTCTCTGTCTTTCTTTCTCTCTCTGTTTTTCTCTCTCTCCCACTCTCTCTTTCTTTCTCTCCCCCCTCTCTTTCCTCCTCTCTTTCTCGCTCCCCCTCTCTCTCCCTCTCTTTCTTATGTCTCTTTCTCCCCCTCTCTCTCCCCCTCTCTCTCTCTCTCTCTCTCTCTATTTCCCCCTCTATTTCTCTATCCCGCTTCCCCCCTTTCTCTTTTTCTCACTTTTTCTCCCCTCTCTCTGTTTCTCTCTCTTGTTTCTCTCTCTCTGTTCTCTTTCTCTCTCTGTCTTTCTTTCTCTCTCTGTCTTTCTTTTTCTCTCTCGTCCCATATCTCTTTCTCCCCCCCCCCCCTCTCTCACTTCCCCCTCACTTCTCTTTCTCTCTCTCCGTGCTCTCTCTTTTATTTTTTCTTTCTCTGTTCCTCTCTCTGTTTCTCTCTCTCTGTCTGTCTTCCACATCTCTCTCTTCCTCCCCCCTCCTCGCTCTCTCCCCCTATCTCTCTCTCTCTATTCCCCCCCGCTCTCTCTCACCCTATCTCTCCCCCCTCTCTCTCTTTCTCCCCCCCTTCTCCCTCTCTCTCTCTTCCTCTCATACTATATTAACTTTTAATTTAATTTTACTTTTATATGATAAAATCTGTCTATCTATCTATCTATCTATCTATCTATCTATCTATCTATCTATCTATCTATCTATCTATCTATCTTATATTATATCATCTTTCTATAGATCGATTGTTCTATCTATATTATATTATATTGTATAAAATCTCTCTCTCCCTCTTTCTCCCCCTCTCTCTTCTCTCTCTCTTTCTTTCTCTTGTTCTTTCTTTCTCGCTCTCTCTCGCGCTCTTTCTCCCCCCTCTTTCTGTTTCTCTCTCTCCTTTTTCTATCTCTCATTCTTTCTCTCTCTCTCATTCTTTCTCTCTCTCTCTCTCTCCTCCCATCTCTCTCTTTCCCCACCCCTCTCTCCCCCCTCTTTCTCTCCCCCCCCCTCTCTCTCCCCCATCTTTCCCCTCTCATTTTCTCTCTCTCTCTGTTTCTCTCTCTCTCTCTTCTTCCATCTCCCCCTCCCCACCTCTCTCTATATATATTCCTTCTCTCTCTCTCCATATATATATCCCCCCTGTCTTTCTCCCCTCTCTCTCTGTTTGTTTCTGTTTTTCTCCCTCGCTCTCCCTCATCTCTCTCCCCCCTCTCTCTTTCACCCCTCTCTCTTTCTCGCTCCCCCCCCCCACCCTTTCTCTCTTTCTCTCTCTCTATGTCTCTTTCTCCCCCTCTTTATTTCTCTCCCCCTCTCACTCTCTCTATCTCCCCCTCTCTTTCTCACTCTCTCTTCCCTCTCTCTGTTCCCTCTCTCTCTGTCTTTCTTTCTCTCTCTGTTTTTCTCTCTCTCCCACCCTCTCTTTCTTTCTCTCCCCCCTCCCTTTCCTCCTCTCTTTCTCGCTCCCCCTCTCTCTCCCTCTCTTTCTTATGTCTCTTTCTCCCCCTCTCTCTCCCCCCTCTCTCTCTCTCTCTATTTCCCCCTCTATTTCTCTATCCCGCTTCCCCCCTTTCTCTTTTTCTCACGTTTTCTCCCCTCTCTCTGTTTCTCTCTCTCTGTTCTCTTTCTCTCTCTGTCTTTCTTTCTCTCTCTGTCTTTCTTTCTCTCTCTCGTCCCATATCTCTTTCTCCCCCCCCCCCCCTCTCACTTCCCCCTCACTTCTCTTTCTCTCTCTCCATGCTCTCTCTTTTATTTTTTCTTTCTCTGTTCCTCTCTCTGTTTCTCTCTCTGTTTCTCTCTCTCTGTCTCTCTTCCACATCTCTCTCTTCCTCCCCCCTCCTCGCTCTCTCCCCCTATCTCTCTCTCTCTATCCCCCCCCCCCCGCTCTCTCTCACCCTATCTCTCCCCCCTCTCTCTCTTTCTCCCCCCCCTTCTCCCTCTCTCTCTCTTCCTCTCATACTATATTAACTTTTAATTTAATTTTACTTTTATATGATAAAATCTGTCTATCTATCTATCTATCTATCTATCTATCTATCTATCTATCTATCTATCTATCTATCTATCTATCTATCTATCTCTTTCTAATCCTCATTTTTCATTCTAAATATTGCGGCCTTAGCCAAAACATTTTCTTTCTTTTCAGTTTTGGATAGACATCTTGTAGTGTAAATGCTTTGCTCTAGTTTGTATTGAAGTCTGTGACCCCACTGGGGAGATTACACTTCATCTCCTGTCCCTGAGACAACAGGACAAGAAATAATGGTAGTGGTTATCACAGGGACAGGCAACCACACAATAATATTATCCCAACAAAGATTCTTGCCTTTCCCCCATTAGTTATTTGTTGCAGTTTGTAGTTGGAGTTAGAGTTCTTCTTTAACCGCTTCCGGACCACCAGCAATACATTTACTGCAGGTGGGCGACACAGGCAGGCTGGATCATGTACCAGTACGTCAACCAGCCTGTTCCGGGTTTGGGATGAGCAGCGTGCCGGGTATCATGTGATCGCTATGATTGGTCATAGGGATCACATGATAACAATGTAAACAAACTGTCATGAATGGATTTTCATTCATAAACAGCTTGCTAATGGTTGTGATCTGTGATTGGTCCAAAGAAATCACATGATTCCTGGATACCTGCACCATGTGATTAACTGTAACCAATCACAGATCACAACCATAAGCAAGCTGTTCATGAATGTTAACCCATTTATGACAAAACTATTACTTATACGGCTAAAACATATTACTTATCCCTGTATAAGCATTAACAGTGTAAAAAAATAAAAATAAACCATCATCACCCCCCCCCCCCCCCAGAGTAGTAAAGTATCACTACTTTATTTTTTTTATTTATTTCAGGTACTTAAATAGCGCCTTCAATTTACATATACATTATACATTCACATCAGTCCTTGCCCTCAAGGAGCTTACAATCTAAGGTCCCTAACTCACATTCATACATACATATACTAGGGACAATTTAGACTTGAGCCAATTAACCTCTTGATGAGAGGATGTACAAAAAATATATAAAAATGAAAAAAAAGTTTAAAAAATATTTAAAAAATTGAATAACATTTTTTTTAAAATGATTTTTATTTTTTTTCATACGGTCACCAGTCAGTGTGATCACCCTGATCACTGCCATATCAATCAGATTATGAACCTGTACTGCACTAGTGACAGTATGTGAAAAAATAAAAAATGTGAAAAAAAAACAATTTTATTTAATTTCTTCATTTTCCAAAAAAATTGTTACAAAAAATTACAACTTCCAAAAACTCGCCATGTCTCTTACTAAATACCTTGGACTGTCTATTTTCCAAAAAGGGGTCATGGGGGGGGGGGGGGGGAGGGGTATTTGTACTGTTCTAACATTTTAGGGCCTCAAGAAATGAGACGAGCCGTCAGTACATCAGGTGTGATCAATTTTTTAAATAATATAGTTTGTAGACTCTAAACTTTCACACAAATCAATTAATATACACTAAATGGGATATTTTTTTTTTTTTTACCAAAAAAAAAGGAAGCTGAATACATTTTGGCCTAAATTTATGAAGAAATTTGATTTTATTGCATATGTTTTGTAACGGAAAGTAGAAAATATTGTTTTATGTTTCAAAATTTTCGGTCTTTTTTGTTTATATAATAATAAAAAAAAAACATCCAGTGGAGATCAAATACCACCGAAAGAAAGCTCTATGAGCCCTTGCACACTGGGGTGGTTTGCAGGCGCTATTGCGCTAATAATAGCGCCTGCAAACCGCCCCGAAAGTGCCGCTGCTTTCATTCCAGTGTGAAAGCCCCGAGGGCTTGCACACTGGAGCGATGCGCTGGCAGGACGGTAAAAAAAGTCCTGCCAGCAGCATCTTCGGAGCGGTGAAGGAGCGGTGTGTATACCGCTCCTTCACCGCTCCTGCCCATTGAAATCAATGGGACGGCGCGGCTATACCGCCGGAAAAGCGCCTCTGCAGAGGCGCTTTGCGGTGGTATTTAACCCTTTCTCGGCCGCTAGCGGGGGGTAAAACGACGGTTATTATTAGCGGCGTTTTACCGCCGAAGCCGCCCCCCGCCCCAGTGTGCAAGGGCTCTATTTCTGGGAAAAAAATTATATAAATTTAATTTGGGTACAGTGTTGCATGACCGCGCAATTACCAGTTAAAATAGCGCAGCGCTGAATAGCAAAGAATGCCCTTGTCATGAAGGCGCTAAAGCCTTTCCGGAGGTCAAGTGGTTAAAGGTGAGGACTCTGTGTTGTTTTCAGCCTGCACTTATTATGCATGTAACCAGCGTGTTCATGTTTGGGCTCTGACAGACATCTTCTACACATGTGGTTGAGATAACATTTAAATAATAAAAAAAAAAATGCTGATTCGGCCTTGGTGAGCTGCGATACATGGCAAGCCATATTTTCCATGGCCCTCAGCTGCTTTTCATCATGAAATCAGATGCAGGTTTTCTGAAAAGCTGGAAAATGACTGTTTTTTCAGTTTTTTTCCTGTTGGTCATGTGATCATCTTAGTGTTTTTTAGTGTTTTGTGTACATTAATCATTTTTATGTGTTAAAATGGAAGATAAGGACAAAATCCTAATAGAAAACATTTGATAGTAAGATACAAAAGTATACATAGTATAATAAACAGGGATCTGCATTTAAAGCGGTATTAAACCCAAAAAAACTAATATATATATATATATATATATATATATATATATATATATATATATATATATATATATACAGTATCTCACAAAAGTGAGTACACCCCTTACATTTTTGTAAATATTTTATCCTATCTTTTCATGTGACAACACTGAAGAAATGACACTTTGCTACAATGTAAAGTAGTGAGTGTACAGCTTGTATAACAGTGTAAATTTGCTGTCCCCTCAAAATAACTCAACACACAGCCATTCATGTCTAAACCGCTGGCAACAAAAGTGAGTACACCCCTAAGTGAAAATGTCCAAATTGCGTCCAATTTGCCATTTTCCCTCCCCGGTGTCATGTGGCTCGTTAGTGTTACAAGGTCTTAGGTGTGAATGGGGAGCAGGTGTGTTAAATTTGGTGTTATCGCTCTCACTCTCATACTGATCACTGGAAGTTCAACATGGCACCTCATGGCAAAGAACTCTCTGAGCATCTGAAAAAAAGAATTGTTGCTCTACATAAAGATGGCCTAGGCTATAAGAAGATTGCCAAGACCCTGAAACTGAGCTGCAGCACGGTGGCCAAGACCATACAGCAGTTTATCAGGACAGGTTCCACTCAGAACAGGCCTCGCCATGGTCCACCAAAGAAGTTGAGGTCACGTGCTCAGCATCATATCCAGAGGTTGTCTTTGGGAAATAGGCATATGAGTGCTGCCAGCATTGCTGCAGAGGTTGAAGGGGTGGGGGGTCAGCCTGTCAGTGCTCAGACCATACGCCGCACACTACATCAAATTGGTCTGCATGGCTGTCATCCCAGAAGGAAGCCTCTTCTAAAGATGGTGCACAAGAAAGCCCGCAAACAGTTTGCTGAAGACAAGCAGACTAAGGACATTAATTACTGGAACCATGTCCTGTGGCCAGGTGAGGAGTACAAAGACAAGTGTGTCTTGTCTACAGTCAAGCATGGTGGTGGGAGTGTCATGGTCTGGGGCTGCATGAGTGCTGCCGGTGTTCTGCCGAGAAAGTTCCTCTCGGCGGATAAGGACCCCCCTCTACTGCGCAGGCGCAGCACTTGCGCAGTAGGAGCCGGCGGAAATAGACGAAAGTGAATAGAAGAGAAATCAGCTGTACATGGCGCCTGTAGGAGGGCCCCTCACGGGCTCGTTTTGCTCGCCACGCTTCGCTCGCCACGCTTCGGGCACGTCCTCGCTTTGCTCGGGACTTTTTTATTTCCCCTCTAGGTCCACTTGAATGGTGGGGCTTCAGCCTGGACCCAGGGCGCAGGCGCCGTGTACAGCTGATTAAAGTTTTTCATCTTCTGCTATTTTCGGCAGCTCCTAGTCATTCGTACTGCGCAAGCGCTGAGCCTGCGCAGTACAAGGGGGACCTTATCCGCTGGGGGAACTTTCTCGGCAAGACACCGGCACTGGGGAGCTACAGTTCATTGAGGGAACCATGAATGCCAACATGTACTGTGACATACTGAAGCAGAGCATGATCCCCTCCCTTCAGAGACTGGGCCGCAGGGCAGTATTCCAACATGATAACGACCCCAAACACACCTCCAAGATGACCACTGCCTTGCGAAAGAAGCTGGGGGTAAAGGTGATGGACTGGCCAAGCATGTCTCCAGACCCAAACCCTATTGAGCATCTGTGGGGCATCCTCAAACGGAAGGTGGAGGGGCGCAAGGTCTCTAACATCCACCAGCTCTGTGATGTCATCATGGAGGAGTGGAAGAGGACTCCAGTGCCAACCTGTTAAGCTCTGGTGAACTGCATGCCCAAGAGGGTTAAGGCAGTGCTGGAAAATAATGGTAGCCACACAAAATATTGACACTTTGGGCCCAATTTTGGACATTTTCACTTAGGGGTTTACTCACTTTTTTTGCCAGCGGTTTAGACATTATTGGCTGTGTGTTGAGTTATTTTGAGGGGACAGCAAATTTACACTGTTATACAAGCTGTACACTCACTACTTTACATTGTAGCAAATCGTCATTTCTTCATTTCAGTGTTGTCACATGAAAAGATATAATAAAATATTTACAAAAATGTGAGGGGTGTACTCACTTTTGTGAGACACTGTGTATATATATACAGTGACGGAAAAAAGTATTTGATCCCCTGTTGATTTTGTATGTTTGCCCACTGACACAGAAACGATCAGTCTATAATTTTAACGGTCGGTTTATTTTAACTGTGAGAGACAGAATATCAACTACAATATCCACAAAAAGTTATAAATTGATTTGCATTTAATATTTGATCCCCTATTAATCAGCAAGATTTCTGGCTCCCAGGTGTCTTCTATAGAGGTAACGAGCTGAGATTAGGAGAGCTCTGTTAAGCCCAGGTTCACATTGCTGCGGGTTAGAAATTGGGCGAGTTCAGCCTCAACCCGGCAATGCAGTCCGACATCAGGGGCGATTTGACAGACATCAGTGCGGGTTCCTGCACAGATGTCTATTGAAATTGCACCCGAAGTCACCAAAAGTAGTACAGGAACTACTTTTGGGGATCGGTGCGGGGATCGGTGCGGCAATAGCCGCCAATTTGGCATGCGATTTGACATGTCAAATCGCATGCCAAATTGGACCAATGTGAACCTAGGCTTAAGGGAGTACTCCTAATCTCAGCTTGTTACCTGTATGAAAGAAACCTGTCCACAGAAGCAATCAATCAAATTCCAATCTCTCCACCATGCTCAAGACCAAAGAGCTGTCCACGGATGTAGGGACAAGATTGTAGACCTACACAAGGCTGATTGTTTGTGAAAAACAGGTAAGGTAAGGGGTAAAAAAAAGGGGGAAGAGTGGAAAAAAGCAGAAAAAGAGTGGGATAAGTAGAGAAGAAAAGAAGGGGAGTCCGTCCGGGGATCTACTACCCAGCCGTTCCTGGAGTCAGCACCTTATGTCTGGGACCTGCAAATAGGCAAGCCAAGGAGACCATATTTTGTAGAAGAGGCGTTGTTTGTCTCGCAAGACACTAACCAATATTTCATTTAGCATTATCCACGTGAGGTTACGCTTCATTAAGGCTATATCTATAAGTGGGCTTTTCCAGGCGGTCGCAATGGCAATTTTGGCCGCCAGGACCATGAAATAAATTAAGGTCTGTGTGTGTCTCAAAGACGTTGTTGACTGGTTTTATTCAGTAGGGCAATACTTGCATCTTTGATAATATTGACTGACGTAACTGAAAAAATAAAAGAGCCAATCAGCTACCAACTTCAGCTTGTTCAATTACGCTTTGACAATAAATCCTGGAAGCTGATTGGTTCCTATGCAGAGCTTCACCAGATTTTGCGCTCTCCAGTTTTAGTAAATAAACCGGTCTCAGAATGTGCACTGGCTATGATGTAATCCCCTCGCTATGACATCATCATGGTTAAATAATCCTTATCTTTCTGCCTCGAAGAAGACACAATGCTCCTCTGTGTATTTCTTCCTTCCTAAATTTCCCATCTACCGCACAGCGTGTTAATGGTTCCCGCGGGGCCCGAGCACCTGAAGGTCGATCTTCTCCTTTCGGTTGCCAAAACCAACATGACCGTCCGTGGTTCCCATTTTTCTTCTTTTTTTTTTTTTTTTTGTTTTTTTCAAAGCAATTTCTTTCACGTGCGTGTTTGACAACAAGAGCCCTGAACGAAATTTTCATTTTGGAGCATGTTGCAATTGAATCCATTCTTCTTTGTGGTGTTTCTTAGAAAGAGTTGTGACCTTGGGAGTGCAGCCAAACTTATGGGTTATGGGCTGTTTCTGCTCCGCTTTTTTTTTTTTTTTTAAGTCCTAATGGAAAGAATTATTCTAAAATTGCTTAGCATGTTTTAACTTAAAAAACAATTTCTCTGGTGCTTACACATGATTAATAACATACGGGAAGAAGACAAGCTTTCTTTTTCTTTTTTTTTTTTTTGGAGGACCTAGCGTCTCGTGAAATTCTGCACCCCCCATTATAAAAATTAAATAAATATTGCGCTAAAAAGGAAAAAAGAAAAAAAAAAAGTTTCTATCTGCGGTTATTGACTGTTGATAATGGATTAGGGCTGGACATATGGATGATGATAGATAAATCACTTTGCCGCACAGAAGGGAGGGCGGCCGATGACAAGATAATGCATCTCGTAAGGCCGAACCGAGGAACCACACCAAGTTAGTCACAGACAAATGGCTTGAAATATTACACTGTGTCAACCTGCGGGTCTAAAGAGAACGCGAAATCCACATCCTCTGTCCGGAAGGATAGAACCGAAGAAAAGCTGAACTCAGATTAATGCAGCTCCTTAATTATTAGTATATTATTAAATGTAATCATTGTAAGAACCTGAATCTGAGTTGGTGTCCGTCTCTAGGGCATGGCTACTCAACCTGTGGCCCTCCAGCTGTTGCGAAAACCACCAAGTTCCATGAGGCATTGCTAGATTGAGCCCGGGTTCACACTATAATGCGCTGCGGACCGCTCAGGAGCGCTGTGCGTCCCTGTTCACCGTTTCAGGGACGAATCAGGGCAGATTTTATGCCTGAATTCGGCCCTGAAACGCAGCCAAAGACGCACAGCGTTTTTTGTGCAGTGCGCACCGCAGCCGCCCCGGAGATATGTGAACCGGCTCCATAGGGAGCCAGTCACATTCTCCTGCTATGCAAATTAGATGTGCGGAAACGCACATCTAATTCGCATAGGTGTGAACCCAGGCTCAAAGTTACAAGCATGACTCCTAAAGGAAGAGGCAATGGTGGGACTTGTAGTTAGGCAAAAGCTGGAGGGCCACAGGTTGAGCACCCGTGTTCTAAGGGCTCGTTTACACTTGCATTTACCCCCCTTCCTGACCGGGCCATTTTTTGCGATACGGCACTGAGTCGCTTTAACTGACAATTGCGCGGTCATGCGACGTTGCACTCAAACAAAATTGACGTCCTTTTTTTCCCACAGATAGAGCTTTCTTTTGGTGGTATTTGATCACCTCTGCGTTTTTTATTTTTGCGCTATAAACAAAAAAAAAATATATAAATATCCAGATTTTAAAAAACTAAAAAGGTTTTCTCAAAAAAAAAAATCACAATAGCGTATATTGACTAAAAAAGGTTTTCCTCAGTTTAGGGCGATATGTATTCTTCTACATATTTTTGGTAAAAAAAAAAATCACAATAGCGTATATTGATTGGTTTGCGCAAAAGTTATTTCGCCTACAAAATAGGTTATTGATTTGTGGCATTTTTTATTTTTTATTTTTTTATTTTTACTAGTAATGGCGGCGATCTGCGATTTTTATCGGAGACATTTGATCTGCAACATTGCGGCGGACAGATCGGACACTTTTTTGAAACCATGGACATTTATACAGTGATCAGAGCTAAAAATAGCCACTGATTACTGTATAAATGTCACTGGCAGGGAAGGTGTTAACACTAGGGGGCGATCAAGGGGCTCCCTCACTGTGTGTTCTAACTGTGGGGAGATGGGACTGACTGGGGGAGGAGACCAATCGGTGTTACTATATACTAGGAACACATGATCTGTCTCCTCTCCCCTGAAAGAGGAGACTGTTCCCTTATCCTCAGCATTTCGTGGAGGAGGTCTTATGGCGGAGAGATGTCTACCTAGGATTCATCTGATCCATTCAAACAAAGCGCATTTTGACCTACTGTAAAAAGTGGTCAAACACCTCTGGTGAGTTGCCATCTACCTCATGAGCACTCGTGGTGAAGCTTGTATTTGAAGGAACATCAAACAAGAAGATTTCATATCTATATTTATATGGTGTTGGGATTGTCACTTTGGACTTTATTAGTTTGCTTTTTTTTTTGCACATGGTATATTTATACCAATTTCTATGATGTATTCTTTCATGATGTTTTATAGCGCCAACACCTTTACCTTTGTTCATTCACATTCATATCTAATACCTGATAGACTGGGGGGGGGGGGGCTGTCTCCTGTTGTGCCTCCAGGAAAGAAGCAGTGGCGGCTGGTGCTCAATATTTTGGGGGGGGGGGGTGGTGGTGGTGAACAAACCTTCCCCCCTTACTCGCACCACCAACACCCCCCCACCCCCATGTGGGAGATGGACGGGAAGGCAGGGGTTTAGAGGCCTTACTATGAGGAGGAAGATGACACAAAGGAAGGTGACATGGAGGAAGATGATGACACAGAGGGCTGCTGCTCCTCGCTCCATGAGGATCCGGGATGTGCCGGAACTTCTCCTCCCGGACGAACAGGAAGTGGGTCCTGAGACCCGATTGGCCGGAAGTCCTAAGACTCCCTGGCCAATCGGGTCTCAGGACCCGCTTCCTGATTGGCCGGGAGGAGAATCAGGAAGACAATAGCAAATATTAATTCACTCTTGTCACACAACTGGGTGGGCTCAAGGCGCAGTGCTCTGCCCCCCCAGAGACCACCCTTTTATGAAGCCATTTAGAGCCTCAGGCTCTAATCATGTGCTTAAAAAAAACCCCCATTGAAATCCATGCGTCCGGCATCCTGCAGGTAAATTATGGGGCGGGCGCATGGATTAGGGGGGGCGGCACCCCTGTGCCCCTTTATAGACGGGCCGCCACTGGACAGAAGGGAAATCTCTTACCTTTCCATGATCTTTGTTTTACTCTATTAGTCTGGTTTTGCCCTTTTTCTCAAATCATACAGATGGTTATAAAGGGATCAATAAAAAAAAAAAAAAAAAAAAATGATATGTTATTTTACAACTGAGGCCTTATTCAAACGGGTGGCCGAAGGTGGTATAAACAGACACTTGAGAAGGGGTTTCACTGCCCCTGACCACCAGTCCCCAATAGCTCCGGCGCGATCTGTCACCCGCCATGTCCACCACTGACACAGCCGATGACAGATAACTGTACCACCCAGCAGCCGGTACCATGTGATTGCTGTGACCTCTCGTAAGCCACGCTGCTTCTCACTATCCTGGTCTGGGTTGCGGTGGCGGTAGAGGTGTTTGGAATCCTCCCCTTGGGGAAGAGGGCAAAGCAACATATCTTTTTAAAGGGATCTCCATGTGGGAATCTGTGTTTTCCGTTGGACATACATTATTTGGTAACTATACTATATTGATGTATTACATGGTTAATGTAGTTAATATTATATTTATACCAATGGAACTTATATGTGTATATCAATTCTATTTTCATGTTCTCCCCAGCAGACTGACCCTCTGAAGAAGACCCCAACTATAGGGGTTGAAACGCGTCAGTTTTAATGTTCATGATATAAAGTATTGTTATGAATAAATGTCTGCTTATGTATGTTCAGCCAACAATTTTAAAATAATTCCCACTGGAGCTCATTGTTTTTAACTCTGATGATATATTATCCAATAAAATTGTTATATTTTTTCATACAATATGGACTATATCTGTTATTGTGCTGCCTAAAAACCCCAAGGTGGGGAAATCTTTCCTTTTTTGTTCCAACTTTTAAGGGGTGAGCAGCAATTCCCTTTTCTTCTCTCTAGTGTCCCCTCCATTTTTTTTTTCATGTGATTGCTGTGGCCAATCGCAGCAGATCACATGACAGTTGTACGAAATGAAAGGCTTTTTTTTTTTACATGCCTTTCATTGTGTGCTATTGTGATGGGCTTTGTGATTGGTCACGGGAATCACATGGTACAGACAGGGCCAATCACGGATTATCTGTACCATGTGATTAGCTGTGGCAAATCACAGCTCTTCACAATAATAAACACCAAATGAGTAGTTTTCAAATGGATGCTTATAACTGTAAAATGCACAGTTATAAGCAATCATAAAAAAAAAAAAAATGTGTAAATAAAAAAAATAAAAAAAAGTCCTGATCACCTCCCAAGAATAGTACAGTCTTACTGTGGCAACACTGTATTGCTTTGGTCACTGCATGTAAAAAATTATTGTAAAAAAAAAGAAAAAAAAATGTAATAAAATTTTTTTTAAATATATAAAAAAAAAATTTCATTTTCCAAAAAAATTGTGACATAAAATTACATCTTCAAAAAACTCGCCATATCTCTTACTAAATACCTTGGGCTATCTATTTGGGGGATATTTGTACTGTCCTGGCATTTCCGGACCTCAAGAAATGAGGCGGGATTGATCAATTTTCAGATATATCCCATAGTTTGGGGGCTCTATAACTTTCCTACAGACTATAGTATACTAGACATGTGCAGAACAAAAAAAAATTGTTTTATTTCGATTTGTTATTTACATAAATTTGTTTAGTTAAATTAGTTTAATCCATTTAATTTGTTTTCGGAATTTGTTTTGTTTATTCATATTCAAATCGATTCAAAGGCCTCTTTCACACGAGGGATCCGTATGTCCGTTTTTCACCCTTCCGTTTTCGGATGAAAAACGGACATACATGTATCCCTATGGAGCGTCGGATGTCAGCGGTGACATGTCCGCTGATATCCGACCCGCTCCGATCCGAAAAGTGTAACGGAGGAAAAACCTACTTTTCCCTCCGTTTTCGGATCGGATCGGATGACGACGGACACTACGGACCGTCATCATCCGATCCCCCCATAGGGGAGAGCGGCGCTCTGACAGGTCCGTCGCTGCACAGTGTGCAGCGATGCACCTGTCATCTTCCTGCTCAGCGGGGATCGGCGGAGCTATCCCCGCTGAGCAAGCGGATGTTCACGGGGCGGATCATGACTGATCCGCCCCGTGTGAAAGAGCCCAAAGTTTTCCAATTTCCAAAGAGAATAAAATAGAATAGAAAATAAAGGAGCAGAATAGAAAACAATTGAATAGAATAGAGAATAATATAACAGAAAATAAAAAAATAGAATATAATAGAGTAAAATAGAACAAAATAGGGTAGAAAAAAAATGAATAGAATAGAAAGGAATAGAATAGAATAAAAAAAAAGACTAGAATAAAATAGAAAGATTATAACCATCTTCTGATATTCAAATAGAATAGAAAAGAACAGAATTAAAAAAAAAACACAATAGAATAGAAATAATATAACCATTTCCCAAAATTCGAATAGAATCAATTCGAATTTGAATAGAATTGAAAAGAATAGATTAGAATAGAATAGAAAATAACAGATTAGTATAGAAAAAAAAACAATAGAACAAAATGAATATAACCATATTCCTATTCTAATCTATTATTTTCTTTTCTATTAAAATTCAAATTGATTCTATTTGAATTTTGGGAAATGGTTATATTCTTTCAATTCTATTGTTTTTTTTAATTCTATTGTTTTTTTTATTTGTTTATTCTATTCTATTCTTTTCTATTATTTTATTTTATTTTCTATTCTATTCTTTTCTATTCTATTCAAATTCAAATTTATTCTATTCAAATTTCGGAAGATGGTTATATTATTTCTATTTCATTCAATTCTATTCTGTTTTTTTTTCTATACTATTCTGTTATTTTCTATTCTATTCCAATCTATTCATTTCTATTCTATTCAAATTCAAATTGATTTTATTTGAAATTTGGGAAATGGTTATATTCTATTTTATAGTTTTTTTAATTCTATTCTATTATAGTCTATTCTATTCTTTATTTTTCTATTCTATTCTTTTCTTATGTATTCAAATTCAAATGTATTCTATTTAAAATTGGAATTTTAGAAGATTGTTATATTCTATCTATTTTATTCTATTCTATTTGTTTCTATTCTAGTCTATTCTATTCTTTTATTTTCTGTTATATTCTTTTCTAGTCTATTTTTTTCTATTCCTTTATTTTCTATTATTTTTTATTCTCTTTGGAAATTAAAAAACTATTCAAGTTCGAAAACTTTTGGAATTTGAAAAACTATTCGAAAACTTTTCGAATTCGAAAAGTATTTGAATACAATTTGATTTTTTTTCTGTTATTTCGGATTAGTTTAAACTCGGTTCTGTTGTAATTCGGAAATTCGGATACAACCGAATTGCCGAAAAACGAAAATTCATTCCAGATTTCAATTTCAAACTAACTGCACATGTCTATAGTATACACCTGCAATCTGTACCATACATATGCCTGACACCTACACTCTGTACCATACATACTACTGGCACCTACACTCTGTACCATACATACTCCTGGCACCTACACTCTGTACCATACATACTCCTGACCCCTGCACTCTTTACCATACATACTCCTGACACCTGCACCCTGTACCATAATACTCCTGGCACCTGCACTCTGTACCATAATACTCCTGGCACCTGCACTCTGTACCATACATACTACTGACACCTGCACTCTGTACCATACATACTCCTGGCACCTGCAGTCTGTACCATACATACTACTGACACCTGCACTCTGTACCATACATACTCCTGACACCTGCACTCTGTACCATAATACTCCTGACACCTGCACCCTATACCATAATACTCCTGGCACCTGCACTCTGTACCATAATACTCCTGGCACCTGCACTCTGTACCATACATACTACTGCCACCTGCACTCTGTACCATACATACTCCTGGCACCTGCACTCTGTACCATACATACTACTGACACCTGCACTCTGTACCATACATACTCCTGACACCTGCACTCTTTACCATACATACTCCTGACACCTGCACCCTGTACCATAATACTCCTGGCACCTGCACTCTGTACCATAATACTCCTGGCACCTGCACTCTGTACCATACATACTACTGACACCTGCACTCTGTACCATACATACTCCTGACACCTGCACACTGTACCATACATACTCCTCCTGACACCTACACTCTGTACCATACATACTCCTGGCACCTGCACCCTGTACCATACATACTACTGACACCTGCACTCTGTACCATACATACTCCTGACACCTGCACTCTGTACAATACATACTACTGACCCCTGCACTCTGTACCATACATTTTCCTGACCCCTGCACTCTGTACCATACATACTCCTGACACTTACACTCTGTACCATACATCCTTCTGACACCTACACTCTGTATCATACATACTCCTGGCACCTGCACTCTGTACCATACATACTCCTGACACCTGCACTCTGTACCATACATACTCCTGACCCCTGCACTCTGTACCATACATACTCCTGACACCTGCACTCTGTACAATACATACTCCTGGCACCTACACTCTGTACCATACATACTCCTGACACCTGCACTCTGTACAATACATACTACTGACCCCTGCACTATGTACCATACATTTTCCTGACCCCTGCACTCTGTACCATACATACTCCTGACACCTACACTCTGTATCATACATACTCCTGACCCCTGCACTCTGTACCATACATACTCCTGACACCTGCACTCTGTGCCATACATACTCCTGACACCTACACTCTGTACCATAATACTCCTGACACCTGTACTCTGTACCATAATACTCCTGGCACCTGCACCCTGCACCCTGTACCATACATACTCCTGACCCCTGCACTCTGTACCATACATACTCCTGGCACCTGCACTCTGTGCCATACATACTGCTGACACCTGCACTCTGATCAACTTTTAAGCCCCACAATATTGCCAAACCATTCTAATTCATATTTGAGGTGCTGCTTTATTATTGTCCTCAGAATCTTCAAGGGGTTCCTGTCATGTAGACCATATTGGATCCCATGATTTCTAATGGTGCTTCTCATTTAGTTATGACTAAGGCCTTATAGGCTGAAACGCGTCAACTGTTCTCATTTGCGTTTGGTCACTGTGGCTTGTCAATAAATATTACACTTTTTAAGGGCAATCACCAGAGTGCGGATCATCTTTTCCTTATTTCCTTACTCAGCCAGCGACTGTGGATCGAGCACCCGGGATCTCTGCTTTCTACGTGATGTATGGGTAGTAGCACTGACTTTTTTTTGTTTAGCTTCTCATTTAGGCCTCATGCACACTGGACGTTTTTTGACGTTTTTACAGCAGCTGTTTTTGGCTGTAGATGTTTTTTTTCTACAGTCATTAAACTCTCCATCCTGTTATCCTATGTGTCCATGCACACACAGGCTGTTATCAGCAGTTTTGGGCAGGGGCGTTTTTAAACAGTAAAAAGAAAAAAAAAAAACTAGTGGTTTCTGAGAGACGTTTTTTTCAGCTGTAAAAACGCTCTAACGCTGATAAACGTCGATAAATGCTCAAAAACATCGCTCACCAGCCTTTGTTTTATAACGTTTTTGATCCATTGAAAAAAAAAAACGTATTTTTTTTCCTTCTATAAAAAAAGCTAACGCTAATAAACGCTAAAAACGCGAATAAACGCTAAAAAACGCTAATAAACGCTAAAAAACGCTATTGCAAAAACGTTGAAAAAAGTTGAAAAGCTCACTGTAAAGTTACTGGCGTTTTGATAACGTTATTTTGGCGTCCGGTGTGCATGAGGCCTTATTAAAGTGGAAAGTCCCTTTCGCAATAGTAAGAATTAAAGGGCGAATCCTTCCTTCTCTATAGAGAGGATACAACCTGCCAATGACAAGCATGAGAATGTTCATGTAATCCTCCGTCATTGTGAAGGGGATTTGCGGCGGGGAATATGAGTATTTTGTTTCTAATACGAAAATAGCATCACCGAGGCGCGTCCCACTGCACTAAAACAGCTTCTCTCTCTCTGGTTTTTTATTTTTATTTTTTTTTATTTCTATAACAAAACACGCACTTTGGAAATGTAAATGATGACTTCAGATCGGGAACATCCGGAGCCGATCGGAACATTAGTCAGAAAGTGGCCTTGGTTACCGCTTGGCTTCGCCAGTCGGTGGAAACTCAAACAATGGGTTTAAAATCGGTGAATTACACTGCGGTTGGTTAACTCATCTACAATTATAATCATAAAAATATTACTTTTCAGCGGCGGCCAAGCAATAAAGTTTCATTTTGGAGAAAACCATGGAAGAGTGCGAAGGATTAAAGTGAATATGTCACATTATAAAGCTGAACTCCAACCTTCCCTTCAGTCTTGCACTGTTGTACCGGCTCCTCTCCTGTACTAAAATGGCTTGCTCTGATTTCACCGCACACTGCGAGCATCTCACAATGTGCGTCAGAAGCTTCAGCAGTCAGATAGAGTCCACCTCATTTCCTGGCTGGAGGATGTCCAGTATCGTTTAGCCCTTTTTTTCACCAGCCTGGCAGTCCCTGGTCCGCGGGAGTAACAATCCCTCATGGTTGGTGTCAATGGAAGGAATTGGGTCCCATTTTTGGTGTCAGTGGGAGAAATGGTGCCCCATCATTGGTGTTAGTAGGAGGAATAGTGCCCCATTTTTTATGTCAGTGGTGGTTTGTGTCAGCGGTAGGAATAGTGCCCCATCATTGGTGTCAGGGGGAGAAATAGAGTGCCATCGCTGGTGTTAGTGGTAGGAATAGTGCGCCATCATTGAAGTCTGCAGTAAGAATCGTACCCCATCATTGGTGTCAGCTGGAGAAATAGAGCCCCATCGTTGGAGTCAGTGGGAAGAATAGTGCCCCATCATTGTTGTCAGCTGGAGAAATAGAGCCCCATCATTGGTGTCAGTGAGAGGAATAGAGCCCCATCATTGGTGTCAGGGGGAGAAATAGAGCCCCATTGTTGGTGTCAGCTGAAGGAATAGAGCCCCATCGTTGGTGTCAGCTGGAGAAATAGAGCCCCATCGTTTGTGTCAGTTGTAGGTATAGTGCCCCATCATTGAAGTCTGCAGTAAAAATAGTGCTCCAATATTGATGTCAGTGGGAGGAATAGTGCCCCATCATTGGTGTCAGCTGTAGGAATAATGCCCCATCATTGGTGTCAGTGGGAGGAATAGAGCCCCATCATTTGCGTCAGCAGGAGGAATAGTGCCCCATCATTGGTGTCAATGGGAGGAATAATGCCCCATCATTGGTGTCAGCTGGATAAATAGTGCCCCATCATTGGTGTCTGTGGGAGAAATAGAGCCACATCATTGGAGTCAGCAGGAGGAATAGTGTCCCATCACTGGTGTCAGTGGGAGGAATAGTGCCCCATCATTGGTGTCAGTGGGAGGAATAGTGCCCCATCATTGGTGTCTGTGGGAGAAATAGAGCCACATTGTTGGAGTCAGCTGGAGGAATAGTGCCCCACTGTTGGAGTGTGCATGATGAAAAAAAAATGTGTTTCATTTCAGATTTGTTCATTAAGTTAATAATTTTGTTTTGTCATATTCGTTATGTTGGAATGATTTTTTTTCAGAATTTGTTTCCTATATTTAGATTCAATTTTATATTTTTATATTTGAAAATGAATTCAAAATTAAAACATCTTACAATAAATACAGTAAGGTATAAAAGTGAAATAAGATGACAATTCTTACTTTTGGCTCCTTTATAGAATATAATAAAAAATAATAGAATAAAATCAAACAGAATAGTATAGAATATAAAAGAAAACAGAATAGAATAAAACAGCATAGAGTAGAAAATACATGAATAGAACAGAACAGAATACAAACCGAATAGGAATCATCATCTTATTTCACTTTTATACTTTACTGTATTTATTGCAATATGTTTCCATTTTGAATTCAAAATTAATTTTCAATTCAAATTCAAATTCATTTTGGAATTTGGATATTTCGTTTCGGTATAGTTTATTTTGAATTCCTTGAGATTTGTTACTATTGTGATTTGGAAATTCGGATACATCAGAATCTTCGAATAATGAAAATTTTGTCAAAATTTTGATTCGTAATGAGACGAATCGCACATGTCTAGTTCAATCATACCATGGGACTATGGAGAACAAATGTAACCACCAGGAAGTCAGATCACAGCAGCAAAAAGAAAAGGGAATACTGTATGGAGATTTAAAAATACAGTGCCTTGAAAAAGTATTCATACCCCTTCCACATTTTGTCATGTTACAACCAAAAACATAAATGTATTTTATTGGGATTTTATGTGATAGACCAACACAAAGTGGCACATAATTGTGAAGTGTAAGGAAAATGATAAATGGTTTTCAACATTTTTTTTACAAATAAATATGTGAAAAGTGTGGTGTACATTTGTATGGTGCCCCCCGGAGTCAATACTTTGTAGAACCGCCTTTCTCTGCAATTACAGCTGCAAGTCTTTTTGGGGATGTCTCTACCAACTTTGCACATCTAGAGAGGGACATTTTTGCCCATTCTTCTTTACAAAATATCTCAAGCTCTGTCAGATTGGATGGAGAGCGTCTGTGAACAGCAATTTTCAAGTCTTGCCACAGATTTTCAATTGGATTTAGGTCTGGACTTTGACTGGGTCATTCTAACACATGAATATGATTTGATCTAAACCATTCCATTGTAGCTCTGGCTGTATGTTTAGGGTCGTTGTTCTGCTGGAAGGTGAACCTCCACCCCGGTCTCAAGTTTTTTGCAGACTCTAATAGGTTTTGTTCTAAGATTGCCCTGTATTTGGCTCCATCCATCTTCCCATCAACTCTGACCAGCTTCCCTGTCCCTGCTAAAGAAAAGCACCCCCACAACATGATGCTGCCACCACCATGTTTCACGGTGGGGATGGTGTGTTCAGGGTGATGTGCAGCGTTAGTTTTCCGCCACACATAGCGTTTTGCTTTTAGGCCAAAAAGTTCAATTTTGGTCCCATCTGACCAGAGCACCTTCTTCCACATGTTTGCTGTGCCCCCCACATGGCTTCTCACAAACTGCAAACGGGACTTATTATGGCTTTCTTTCACCAATGTCTTTCTTCTTGTCACTCTTCCATAAAGGTCAGATTTGTGGAGAACACGACTAATAGTTGTCCTGTGGACAGATTCTCCCACCTGAGCTGTGGATCTCTGCAGCTCCTCCAGAGTTACCATGGGCCTCTTGGCTCTTCTCTGATTAATGCTCTCCTTGCCCGGCCGGTCAGTTTAGGTGGACGGCCATGTCTTGGTAGGTTTGCAGTTGTGCCATACTCTTTCCATTTTCGGATGATGGATTGAACAGAGCTCCATGAGATGTTCAAAGCTTGGGATATTTTTTTATAACCTAACCCTGCTTTATACTTCTCCACAACTTTATCCCTGACCTCTCTGGTGTGTTCCTTCATGATGCTGTTTCTTCACTAAGGTTCCCTAACAAACCTCTGAGGGGTTCACAGAACAGCTGTATTTATACTGAGATTAAATTACACACAGGTGGACTCTATTTACTAATTAGGTGACTTCCGAAAGCAATTGGTTCCACTAGATTTTATTTAGGGGTATCAAAGTAAAGGGAGCTGAATACAAATGTACCCCCCACACTTTTCACATATTTATTTGTAAACAATTTTGAAAACCATTTATCATTTTCCTTCCACTTCACAATTATGTGCCACTTTGTGTTGGTCTATCACATAAAATCCCAAAAAATACATTTACGTTTTTGGTTGTAACATGACATTTCAAGGGGTATTAATACTTTTTCAAGGCACTTTACATACTTGAATAGAACTTTCTGTCACACACGGTCGGATTTTCCAACGGAAAATGTTCGATAGGAGCCCGTTGTCGGAAATTCTGACTGTGTGTAGGACATTTTCTGTCGAAATTTCCGACAAACAAAATTTGAGATCTGGATCTGAAATTGTCATAAATTCCGATCGTGTGTACACAATTCCGACGCACAAAATTCCACGCATGCTCGGAATCGAGCAGAAGAGCCGCACTGGCTATTGAAACTTCGTTTTTCTCGGCTCGTCGTACGTGTTGTACGTCACCGCGTTCTTGACAACATTTGTGTGACCGTGTGTATGCAAGACAAGTTTGAGCCAACATCCGTCGGAAAAAAAAACATGGATTTTGTTGTCGGAATGTGCGATCGCGTGTACGAGGCATTAGAAGAAGAAAACATCCAACATGGTGTTGGCTTCAGCAATAGTGGGGGGAGAAACGGCCTACAGCCAAAACCAATTCATGCTTCATAATTCTAATACATAGAGAACTAGCGCTAGTTTATTTAGTTAATGGGGTTCTGACTTTTCTTTGACAGGACTCTCTTTCTCTTTGATGATGTATTAATGATTAATGAAGTATTAATTTGTGTCTCTTATATCTGCCTGGAGTTTAGCTTTAACCATTTTGCTGCCACTGATGTCTGTCATACGTCAGCAGCAGCACGGCAGCAAATTTCTGGCTATTTGTGGTCATTTTCTCAGCCAACTGTCACCGTGGAAGTGATCTGAACCACCCAATCACTAACCAGGGCTGCTGTATATTTTTTTGAACAATCTACAGCTGCTGTTAATTTCTGCAAAATTCAATGCAATATGGCAACCTGTAGGTCTTCTGTACATCATTGGTGTTCCCAGAAATGCAATTTCCTGCTTGTGCGATCGTTCACTCGCTTACAGAAGGGTTAATGTTTTTTCTGTGCTGACTTCTTCCTGTGAAACTGTTACAATGTTAATGTGTGGTGGATCTGAGGAACTGATTGGCTGTTTTTTCCTGTAGATCCACCTAAAAAGGGGCTCTTCAGTGCCCCAGGAGAGAGCTGCTAGAAACGCTGTAAAAATCTAGGCCGTTATGCTGCCTGAGGCACCGGAAACCTGAGGACCCTGATGCCGCGTACACACGATCGGACATTCCGACAACAAAATCCTGGATTTATTTCCGACGGATGTTGGCTCAAACTTGTCTTGCATACACACGGTCACACAAATGTTGTCGGAAATTCCGAACGTCAAGAACTGTCAGGGCTGGGCTCAGCCCTTCCTTCTCTGAGCCGGCAGCTCAGCTGTCAGCTAATTGCCAGCTCCTATCTCTCCACAGTGACTCAGCTGTTGATGATCTGCTCGTCAGTCCTGCCTACTTAAAGCCGTCCAGCTCACTTCATCTCTGCCTTCGCCTTTGGTCACATCTCAGAGTCTTTCTCCTGTGTTCCTGTTGAAGACTTGCTCGGCTGATGTCCCTTCTGGCTCCTGATCCTGCTTGCTGTACTACTACGTTGATCTCCGGCTCTCTGACTTTGGCATTGGCTGACTACCCGATCTGGTTACTGAACTCTGGCTATGTATTGACTACGCTTACTCTGTTTACCTTTTTATTATTATTAAACAAGTGTGATTAACTGTACTTCTGTCTCGCTCTGATTCATGGTTTCTGACAAGAACGCGGTGAAGTACAACACGTACGACGAGCCGAGAAAAATGAAGTTCAATAGCCAGTGCGGCTCTTCTGCTTGATTTCGAGCATGCGTGGAATTTTGTGCGTCGGAATTGTGTACACACAATTGGAATTTCCGTCAATGGATTTTGTTGTCAGAAAATTTTAGAACCAGCTTTCAAATTTTTGCTGTCGGAAATTCCGACAACAAATGGCCGATGGAGCCTACACACGGTCGGAATTTCTGACAACAAGCTCACATCGAACATTTGTTGTCGGAAATTCCGACCGTGTGTACGCGGCATTAAAGGAGAAGTCCAGCCTGAGCTTTTTAGGCTGCGCTTCTCCTATGGGTCACAGGAGTGAAATTTGTTTTGCACTTCTGTGAGCCGTTTTCAGCAGAGGTAAGTATGAATAAAAAAAAACAAAAAAAAAACATGCTTCTCTTTTAACTACCAAGGATGGCCTCATAGCCTTTTAGGGATCTTTGCCATAACATGGAGTATATGGGCTCTGTGCTACCTCTTGAGAATCACTCTCAGTCAACTGTTACAGTGGAAGTAATTTGAGCCAACTGATCACATCCAGGGGTGCTGTAATATTTATTTTTCAATCTGCAGCTGCACTAATTTTCTGCAATATGGCAACATGCACAGTCACATAGTTACATAGTTTCATATTTAGGTTGAAAAAAGACACAAGTCCATCCAGTTCACTACCAAGGATGGACTGATGGCCTATTAAGGATCTTTGCTAATATGGACTATAGGCGATACCTCTTGTGGATTATTTCCCAATCATGGACAATTTCCCCTAAAGGACTAGGGATGGGCCGAACGACCCCCAGTTCGGTTCGCACCAGAACTTTCGAAAAACCGCAAAGTTCGGAACCGAAAAATGAACTCCATTGAAGTCTATGGGACCCGAAGGTGGAAAATCAAAAGTGCCCAATTTGAAGGCTTATATGCAAGTAATTGGGCATACAATGGTTATAGGGGTCTGGGTACTGCCCTAGAGGACATGTATCAATGAAAAAAAAATGTTTGTAAAAAATGTCATATTTAAATGAGCAGTGATTTATCGATGCTTAAAGTGAAAGCATAAAATTGAAAAATACCTTTCAATATAGTGCCTGGGGGGTCCACTTAGTCTACCTGTAAAGTAGTGCATCTGTACTGTGTATAGAAGCTGCTGCAGAAATAATTGCATATAAGATTAGAGATTTTTTGGATAAATTCTGGTGTCTCTTCCACAGTCTTTGGATAGAAGTAACAGGTGTGGAAAAATTGGTCTTTGGGTGTCGTTGGTGCCCTCAAACGTAACCCTATAGAGGTACTCTTGATGAAAGCAAGAATAGGCCTTGCTGTCAAAAATTAAATTGATATGCACCTGTCAAACAGGTGTGGAAAAATTGGTCTTTGGGTGTCGTTGGCACCTTTACAATGTAGCCCTATAGAGATGCTCTTGATGAAAGCAAGAATTGGCCTTGCTGTCAAAAATTCAAATGATATGCACCTGTCAAACAGGTGTGGAAAAATTGGTCCTCCTTTGGGTGTTAATTGTGACCATGAAACCTACACCAAAAAAAAATTCTTCCAGATGAAATTAACACCCACAATGCTAGCCAGCCTAGAAGTCCTGCAGAGATTCCACATCCCAAAAACACCTAATCGGCAACATCAGCATCAGGGGCTTCATAGCTGCTGGTAATCCAGGACTGTTTCATTTTGATAAATGTCAGACGGTCGACTGAGTCTGTGGACAGGCGTGTTCTATTATCAGTAACAAAACCTCCAGCAGCACTGAATGCCCGTTCAGAAAGCATGGTTGCAGGGCTGCCCAGCAGCTCAATTGCATACTGGGCAAGTTCTGGCCAGTGTTCTATTCTCATGACCCAGCAAGCCAGTGGATCGTCAACTGGAAAGCTCTCCACCTCTGTTTTCGCCCCTAGATAATCGTCCACCGCGTGATGCAGATGCTGCCAATGGGATGCATCACTTGTGAAATGCATCACTTAGGCGGCCACCTTCTCCGCTGTTCCTCTCTTGACCAACAGAAATCGCAAAACTACGTGTTCTCGACACTGTAACCTACCAGAATCGGGAAAAGCATTAGATAGACTCCTCTTTAAGGTGTCCTCAAGAGATTTCATCTTTTTCACTCTCTGTGGGGATCGGATGAGTTCTGAGACTTTTCCCTTGTAACGGTGGTCAAGGAGGGTTGCCAACCAATAGTGACCCTTCTCACGTATTCTTTGGTCCTTTCGCAGGCTTTGAAGCATGAGGGAGCCCATGCACCGCAAATTTGCGAAGGCATGAGAAGGAGACTCCTCGGGGTCACTGAAGATTAGAGTATCTGGAACTGCCTCCTCCCAGCCACGTACTACTCCCAAGAGTTCTGGTGATGGAAAACCATCTCTTACTGTTTGAGGTACAGGTATGTCTCCCTCTGCTTCAATGCCTCCAAAGCTGCCAGAAACCTCCTCCTCCTCCTCCCTCTCTTGTGTGTTCTGTGGCATAGGAACAATGGTGTCTGCATAAAGTGGGCTTTGAGATGAAAGGAAGTCCTCCTCTTCCTCCCGCTGCTCTGGCTCAAGTGCCCTGTTCATAATGTCATGCAGAGTATGCTCCAGCAGGAACACAACAGGGATTGTGTCACTGATGCATGCTTTGTCACGGCCATCCTTGTGGCCTCCTCAAATCGTGACAGTACAGTGCATGCATCCTTTATGAGCAGCCATTGGCGTGGGGAAAAAAAAGCTGAACTGGCCTGAGCCTGTCGTTGTGCTATACTCACACAGGTATTCGTTGACAGCCCTCTGTTGCATGTGCAGCTGCTGCAGCATTGCCGAAGTCAAGTTCCACCTGGTGGGCATGTCACAAATCAGGTGGTTTATGGGGAGGTGGAATTCCTGCTGAATTTCAGCCAACCGAGCACTGGCTGTGTATGACCGTCTGAAATGGCTACAGACTCTTCTGGGCTGCTTTAGAGGATCTTCCAACCCTGGGTACCTATTTAGGAAATGCTGAACCACCAAATTGAGGACATGTGCCAGGCATGGCACATGTGTCCACTTTCCCTGTCTAAGGGCTGACAGGAAGTTTGTGCCATTATCACACACCAACATTCCTGGCTCCAGTTGGCACGGCATGAACCACCTCTGGGCCTGCCCCTGCAGAGCTGCAAGAATCTCCACTCGGGTGTGGTTCCTGTCCCCTAGACACACCAGCTGAAGCACTGCATGGCACCCTTTAGCCTCACACATTAAATAGTCCCTTAAACGCTTAGGGGGTACTTGTAGTTCATAGGACAATTAACCAGAGGAGGGCATGGAGGTGGAGGAGGAGGTGGAGGAGGAGGAAGAGAGGGTAGAGCTGACAAATCTGGCATCATCACCACTAGCTGTATGGAGACATGGGGGCACAACAAGCTGCAGCACTGAGCCCTGTCCTGCATCCTTCCGAGTTGCAAGTAGAGTTACTCAGTGTGCTGTGAACGAAATATATCATCCCTGACCATGCTTGCTGGACCACGTGTCAGCAGTAAAATGGACTTACCCAACAATGCCACAACATTGCCTTCCATGTGATGGTACAGAGCTGGAATGGTCTTGTGTGAAAAGAAATAGTGACTGGGAACCTGCCATTGTGGTACAGCACATTCTGCAAATTCAGGATAAGGGGGCAGAATCCACCAAATGGAAAGGCAGAAGTTATAGAGCCAGCTGCTTTAAAAAAAGCCTGCATTTAGACGCTGGGCATGTGGGTGGCAGTGACTGTATTGTATTTCTTTTTTCGCTGCAGCAGATGAGGCAGAGAAATTTGCTGGCTATAGTCTACAGCTGGTGGTGTGCTGCTGGCAGATGTGCTGCAAGGACCTGGGACACCCTGCGCTATACCATCATCCCTGTCAGTAGAGGCTGCTGAGAGGTCATGAGGTATAGCGGGAGCAGACTGAGGTGAGTAAGGAGGAGGAACAGATTTGCGCCCCTTTTGTGTGTTTTTTAGGTGCTCTTGCAAATGGGCTGAGTGGTGGGAGGTTGAATGCCTTGTCAAGCATGTGGTACCCAAATGGCTGGTGTTTTTGCCACGCTTTATGTGCTTGAGACAAAGTTTGCAAATTGCAACAGTGCGATCAGTTGCACATGTGCTAAAAAAAGGCCCAGACAGCTGAGCTGTGGGAAGTGGGCCGAGAGATAACAGCTCCACAAAGGGATGGCATAGGGTGGCTTCTCTCTACTCTTTCATGATGGCTGCCTCGTTGGGGTTGTGCCTCATGCTCACTTTCCTCCTCTGCTCTATTTGGCACCCAAGTCACGTCAGTGACCTCATCATCAACATCTCTTCCATCCTCATTACCACTGGAGGTAACTTGGCAATGCACTGCGGCTGGAGGAACATGACTGCCAATTTGTGTACCATTCTTCTCCCCTCTCTGCAGGCCCATGTTCCTGCCTTCCTCACAGAGGCGGCTCTCTAATTAGGCAAATTAGGCGGTCACCTAAGGCCTCGCAATCTCAGGGGCCTCGTGGCCGCCTAATTTGCCTGTTCTCAATCACTGAAGTTGATGCCGAAGCCGATGCCGAATCACTGAAGTTGCTCCGCCTACCCCCACTGGGACTCAGCTTAGGAGCTGACGGACAAATCAGATACTGCCCGCAGCCTGAGGAATAGTGGCCTCATCACAGAGCGTCCCAGTCCGTGGGGCCTCATGTGTAAGTTTTGCCTAAGGCCTCACAAAGCCTAGAGCCGCCTCTGCTTCCTCATCCTCAGAACCAACATCGGAATAAGGTAATGGCTGTACATCATCAAGGAGCAAGTGACTGATGCTGTGTTCATATAACTCAGCTGACTCCTCCATGCCTGATGCTGGGGCTATGGCAGGAATAGCTGTGGACAAGAAGGCAGGTTTAGCCACTCTAACAGCTGCAGTGGACTGTGCACCAGACTTTGCTTGGGTGACAGAGGATGAGGAGGACGAGGATGGTTTAGTAAGCCAGTCCACCACATCCTCTGCATGCTGTGGCAGGATAGTATGGGCAACTTCACTAAACAGAGGAAATGATGCCCTGCCTGAGGACTAACCACCTCCACCTTTGCCTGTGGACACATATGCTGCTGGCCCTCTCACAGTGCCATGGGAACATCTGCCTCTCCTTGTTGTCCTCCCAGACATGATGAGGGGGGGGTGCTTATTACCACAATGTAATATAGATGTGAAAATGTGTACGTGGATGCACTTTAATCTATGGAAAGTGGTGTTTGGTGCACTTTAACTTGAGTACTCTACTACACAGACACACTCCACTATTACACTATATTATACTGCAGTACAACTGCACTGACGCATTGTAATATACTGCGTCAAATGTACAGTAATGCACAGAAATATAGTGCGTTAAACGGAAGGTAACGCAGTGAAATATACGCGTTAAACTTGCAGTAATGCACTGAACTGTATGGCGTTAAACTTGCAGTAAAGCAACTGAAATATACTGGGTTAAGCGTGCACTAAAGCACAGAAATGTACTGCGTTAATCGGCACGTAACGCACTGAAATATACAGCGTTAAAATTGCAGTAACGCACTGAACTGTACTGCGTTAAACTTGCAGTAACACAACTGAAATATACTGCGTTAAGCGTGCAGTAACGCACAGAAATGTACTGCGTTAAACGGCACATAACACACTGAAATATACAGCGTTAAACTTGCATTAACGCAGTGAAATAAACTATCTATCTCTCTCCACTTCGATATCCCACTGAAAATGGCCGCTATTGAAAGGATACTTTTATAGTGTGGGGCCGGACTAACAGCAGTGAGCCATGGTTGGATAGCGTCATCATGACAGCGTCCAATCATGGCTCTGACAGTGTTCTGTGCCCTGATTGAGCAACGCTTTCATTGCTTCAGCCAATCAGGGCTTTCAATGCACTGTGTGGCGGCGCAGTGCATTGTGGTCGTTTGGCAGGGACCAACAAACGGTCAAACGCCCTGATAATTTGTTGTTCGGCGAACAGCCAATATTCGGCCAAAACTCATGCTCGGGCCAAACCATTCGTCCATCCCTATAAAGGACTATGGGCTGCTGTTATTCAGGTATGATTACCTTATGAGCACTAAAGCACATTGTACAGGAATTAATGTAAAGAAGCTGCTTAATAAGAGCTGTTCCTGTATGTTGCCTTTCTTCAGTAAAGTTACCATTAACTGTTTAATGCCTGGTCTGAAATCTCTCTTGCATGGCATATCCAAAGAACAGGGCTTGTTACATGGGAAATGTAGGTTACAGTAGATACAGTATACATTAGTCCAGTGGGTAGTTTGCTGTCTAGTGTAGGCTATGTAGCGGTACACCCATAGGGGCTGCTGAGTGATGTGGCCCACCTGTCACCCTGCCCAGCCCGGCATTCACTTCCAGTCACTCGAAGACAATGAACAAGTTCATCAGTTTTGTTTTTGTATTTTTATTGAGGGATTATTACTTGGATGGGGTTAAGAAATTCATGGGATTCCCAGAAAACTATTCTTGCATGGTTTGGGACAATTCAGACATTCTACTCCTGCACAACACTTACTGCAGATTATCTCACCTTCTCCCTCCAGCACAATTCTTCAGGCGCAGCTAGCACATGGTTACGCCTTACTCTGGTTTCAGCCTGGCCTTAGCAAAGACTACCCTATAACAGGCAGGGACCGCGGGCCCCTGTAGTGTAGCAAAAGAAAGTTCTGGTGCTAGCTGCCCTCTTTGATGGACTACTGCTCCCAGTCAGCCCTTTGCAGACACTGGCAGCTCTCCCAGCTGCAGTTGCCCGATTTCACTGCCAGTAACATCACAGTCTCTCCCACTGGCTCTACATCCATCTCTGACTGCCCACTCCTAGTCTGCTCCGGCATGCCTCTCCCAGCTCTACCAAATGTGCCTGTCACTCACCGACACCTGATGGATCCCGCTGGAGACCTACCCGGCAGTATTCCCCGCTGTCCTCTCCTGCTCCGGACACCCCTGGGGTTTTGTGGGGTTCCTGTTCAGCTCTGAGCCCCTGGCCCAAGGTCACCAGCCCCCCCCCCCCAGAGTAGGGGACTTCCTCAAGGGCCCCAACAGCCTAATACTCATCTCCAGTTCTTCCAACCGGACAACTCCTAAAAAAAACCCAAAAAAAAATTTGGATATTTTTTTTTTTAACTTACCTCTAAATGCCTGTTGCTAGGGGGTCCCTCGTAGTCTGCCCCTTCCAGTGCCTGGGCTGGTGACATCACTTCCCCCTCGGCACAGGAAGGGCTCCGCTCTACTCCCTCCCTCCTGTCAATCATCTGGGACCCATTACAGGTCCCAGGTGACTGAGCGGCCAATCACGGCGCGCGGCGCCGCTCGCGCATGCGCAGTGGGTGCCAGGCTGTGAAGCCACAGCCCGGCGCCCACAGTTGCAATGCTGGCGCCGCTGAATGGAGGGGGAGACGAGCGGGGCTTCGATCCCCCGCATCGCTGGACCCAGGGACAGGTAAGTGTCCAATTAAAAGTCAGCAGCTGCAGTATTTGTAGCTGCTGACTTTTAATTTTTTTTTTTTTACTGTACCCCCTGGGTGGAACTCCTCTTTAAGGAGGCCTGCCCCCTGCCAATCCAGGTTGGGGATTGGTCATGGCTCCTTAGAACATCCCAGACGAATCCACCTCTCTTCCCCTCCTTCCTTCTAGAATCCTCTAGAAGCAGAAGGGAGGTAAGCGAAAGATGAAGCTATCCGTGAATCGCCAGCCTACTCTGAGCAACTCCCAGCCCACACAGATCAGAACAAACAGACCTAGCCTTTAGCTAGGCCTGCCTAAATTTACCTGCATTGCAGAAAAATCTCACTCTAGCACCTACACTAGGTAGAGGGTGCTACAGCTATATTACTGTTGTTAGGGACAAGCAGCCAACCAGCCAGGGAATTGGTGACTGGTGTAGGACGATAGTTGCTCTGGTAGTAAAGGGGTGTTGTGCTTGTCCTCTTCACTGGCAGATGGCTCCCCTCATTTCAGGACCAGACCTGAGGCAAAGAATACCTAGGAACCTAGCCTGGGAGTCACGGGAGAGATGTAGAGGCGGTCCCTGACAGAGAGCAAGCACTTAATTACAGAGCGAGGTTCATTTCCTGCATCCACTGGAAACTGTGGACATGTCACTGGGAGGGAGGTGACAGGAATTGATGGGCTGGTGGGTGCTGGTGCAATCTCCGTAGCTGCACATCTGAGAGTTGGTGTTCTGTATCTGTTGTGTTGTCTAGAGTGCTTTGTGTTAACAGTACAGCAAGTTAGCCTTGGTTTGCTAGAGGGTTAACTGTGTTCATTGTGGCTTGCTTCTGAATCTGCAGTTATGCAATAATGCTGACTATCACATGGAGCAGGGGACACTTCACACTGCAGGATCTCTATCTTTCCAGCCCTCAGCCAGACCAGGTAGCACTGCTCAAATCAGGAATCCATCACATCAGGTAAACACTCACTTAACAAGTGGGAGGGCTTAATTGGGTTTTTCCCCCAGGCAAGGTACCTCCGAATAAATGAATGAATGAAGAATTTGTATAGCGCTACAAATGCGATCTGAATCGCCTCAAGGCGCTTGATCCGTCCTGAGTTGTCCTGCTTCTTAGAAGAGGTGAGTCTTAAGTTTTTTTCTGAGGGCCCGATGGTTTTCTTCCATGCGGATGTTAGTGGGTAGAACATTCCATAGCCGTGGTCCTTGGACTGCGAATCTTCGTTCTCCCTTTGATTTGTACCTGGACTTGGGAATGAGGAGGAGGTTTTGGTTCGTTGATCGTAGACTGCGATTAGGTGTGTAGTGTTTTATTTTCTCGTATAGGTATTGCGCAGCGTTTCCTTGTGTGCATTTGTGGGTGAGGCAGAGGGTCTTGAATGTGATCCGATTCTTTACGGTTAGCCAGTGTAGGGTCCTCAGGGATGCGGAGATGGATTCCCAGGGTTTTTTTCCCTTTACTAGTCTTGCTGCCGTGTTTTGGATAACTTGTTAGCGAATAATCTGGTATTTAGGTAGTCCTATGTAGAGGCAGTTTGCGTTGTCTATTCGGGAATTGATGATTGTTCCGACTACTGCTGCTTTGTCATCTTCTGGAATGAAGGGATGAGTCTACGTAGTAGGTGGAGAAGATGGTGAGAGCCGCTGACTACTGAACCTATTTGTGCATCCATTGACATCTCTGCATCAAAGATGACTCAGAGACTTTTGGCTTTGGTGCTTGGGGAGATGGTCTGTCCAAGGATGGTGGGTGATGTCCATGGGGTCTTAGTTTTTGTATTATGGTTTGCGTGGAGGAGCAGAAGCTCTGTTTTGGATCTGTTGAGTTTGAGGGAGCTAGTGGTCATCCAGTCGTCTATCAGTGTGAGGCATTTTTCTAGTCGCTGATATTGGTCTTTTTGTCTGGTGATGCGAAAGTAGAGTTGAGTGTCGTCAGCGTATGAATGAAAGAATAGGTCTGATTTTCTGATGATTTTGAGGAGTGGACGGATATAGATGTTGAAGAGCACGGGGGACAAAGGTCAACCTTGAGGGACTCCATAAGAGATTGCGCGGAGTCCCAGTTTACCAGTAGGGGTACTATACAGTCAACCATTCCTGCCAAAAAGCCAAACCAACAGTGGAGCACCCCTACCAGACACTGTTTGGAATAGATACTACACTTGATCCTAGCCGAAAGATCAAGAAATAGAGTATATAGGTGCAAAAAGTGAGCACACTAAAAGCATACCTCCCAACATTTTGAGATGGGAATGAGGGACACCTACTAGCAAACGTATGTAGGCATAGGACACGCCCCCTTAAAGGGGAAAAAAACAAACAAAAGGTTATTTAAATCCACAAGTGCTTTTTTTTTTACCACTACTATTCCTTTATATTGGCTTTTCAAATTGAAAAATACAGCAATTTAGAATTTGGGTGAAAGGTTTAGCACTGGGAAACACTTTTTGAAAGATAAAAAGTACATTTTATATACAACTATATAGATCAGACCAAAATGAGGGACAAATGAGGAGGAAAAAGGGACAGAGGGACATTGCTCCAAATCAGGGACAGTCCCTCGAAATCAGGGACAGTTGGGAGCCATGCTAAAAGTGAAAAAAAAAACTAAGTGCACATATAGGCAGGTGCAATTTATTCAATTTATTGTCTCCATTACAGCAATGCAGAAGAAAAAATCATAGGGGAACATGGTTCCTCTGTTTTGCTGACTCACTGGGGCAGCAATCCGATTGGACGCTGGCCATCCATGTGACTCTAGCAGCCATCTTAGGCATTAGAGAGTCTAGCCCCTGAGTTTGGTGTGCATTTATGTGTAGGTAGTGTAGGGACAGGTCATTCGTCTTTCAAGGACAGTATTAGTGGTAGGGAAAGGTTCCAGTCGAGTAGGGAAAGCTTAGAGCTCAGCATTTTCTGTGGACACATTTCCGTTTGGTCTAGGAATGACCAGGCTGCATTCTGCCCCTCCAGATGCTGTCAGTTCAGCTGAAGCCTGCTCCTCTACACACTGTTGGTATTTGTAAGGGTTCCCAGTTAGGCCTTCTCCCACCACGTTGTTGTGAACTGTTTGCCGTTACTTCAGTCCAAGTTCTACCATTTGCATCTGGATTGTGTGTGTGTTATTGCCACCACACACAAGGTGTACACATGGTCCTCCTCCACAGAGAAAGGACCCAGGCCCTGATCTCCTGGAGCACAAGATTCCTGATGGGGACTTGGCTACTTATGGTCCAGCTGGATGAAACCAGGCTGACCCCAGTCTTCAAGGGACCTGCTGAGGCAAGGTCCACTCAAGTACTAGGTGGGTCTCCTCTGAAGTAAGACCTCATGGAGCCCCTGAGTTTGGTGTGCATTCATGTGTAGGTAGTGTAGGGACAGGTCATTCGTCTTTCAGGAACAGTATTAGTGGTAGGGAAAGGTTCCAGTCGAGTAGGGAAAGCTTAGGGCTCAGCATTTTACGTGGACACATTTCCGTTTGGTCTAGGAATGACCAGGCTGCATTCTGCCCCTCCAGACAGATGCTGTCAGTTCAGCTGAAGCCTGCTCCTCTACACACTGTTGGTATTTGTAAGGGTTCCCAGTTAGGTCTTCTCCCACTGCGTTGTTGTGAACTGTTTGCCGTTACTTCAATCCAAGTTCTACCATTTGCATCTGGACTGTGTGTGTGTTATTGCCACCACACACAAGGTGTACACATGGTCCTCCTCCACAGAGAAAGGACCCAGGCCCTGATCTCCTGGAGCACAAGACTCCTGATGGGGACTTGGCTGCTTATGGTCCAGCTTGCTGAAACCAGTCTTCAAGGGACCTGCTGAGGCAAGGTCCACCCAAGTACTAGGTGGGTCTCCTCTGAAGTAAGACCTTAATGGAAGCGGGAGATGAATACCATAAGGCCCTCCCCCTACGACTTTTAAGGCAAGCCTGATAATCTACACCCTACTAATTGGGAGTTAGAAAAATAGAGCTTTACTACCTCTAATTGTAGTGAACCAGCCATGGTTTCAGGGGGACAATAAGCCACCCATTGGTTAGAGGACAGGGCCGAGTTAAAGTCAATGCCTATTAGGAAAACAACGGCTGTTGATGGAATGAAAAGAATGGCAGATATTCAGTCTTGTTTGGGCGCGGTGTAATATGTTCAGATGGTATATCCATGGTAGCCAAGTCTGTTTTGTCAGGGATGAGTGTTCGGGAGCCATTGATCTAAGCGTGCGCGTTGACAGCCTATGTCGAGCTCTGACGTGATTTCGGGAGGTTTGGATAAGAATTTGTAAGAACCGCGGCCTGTTTTGGAAGGAAAATTAGAGAAGAGAGAGCTGGGCGTTTCCTTGGAATGAGAAGGAAAGACAAGATAATGAGCCACCCAGGAGCTGGAGATGAAGGCTCTGCGCTTGTCGGTGAAGCGTCTTTTGACCGTGGAGAAGGAGGAATTTGTTTGTCTGGGCTGTTGCTAAGATCTTACGTGCCCAGGGACAGAAGTACCAACACGTTTACCTTCTTCTTTATTCTTACCTTATACAACCGTGTCTACTCAGGACCTAAAGCTAAACTCCAGCCTTTTCTTCAGTCTTGCACAGTTGTACCGGCTCATCTCCTGGACTACCCTGATTTCACTGCACACTGTGAGCTTCTCACAATTAAAAGCTGCAGTCAGTCATAGCTCAACTCATTTTCTGGTTGGAGGACATCTAGCCCTTTCCTCACCAGCTTGACTGTCCCCCGTCCCGGCCCTTTCATTCATTGGATTTCAGTTCTTTCAGTCATCGAAGCTCAGCACTACAGGTGGGAATTACCTAGTGTGGTCTGCATGTAAATTCAAGCTACCTAGTAATGCCCACTCCCTCCATACTGACACCCACCAATCAAGGCATTTTGAAATTTGCATAATCCCTCCCACTGCTTGAATAGAGTTCTCGCAAGAGGAGTACGGAGGCAGGATGCTGTGATGTTTTCAGCAAGCTATGTACATCAATCTGCTGGCCCCTCCCACCAGCCATGATCTGCCTGCACTGCATAGAGAAGCACTGGAGGAAGGACTGGATATCTGCTACTCCGGAGGGTGAAGGGGATCTCAGTACTCCTGATTTTTGTTCAGAAAATTATAGTGAGCTGTATATTATGGCATGTCTGGTGTTTATTCAAACTTGTAGAGTTAATAAGGGCTTCATTTAACCACTAATAAACAGGCGCAGTTTATTTTCTCCACTGCAGGTGGCGCTCAACTGCAGCTGCACTGCAAAGGGAGAGGAAGTCAAGAGGAACATGGTTCCTCTATGGTTTCCTGGGTCATTGGGGCAGTGATCCAGTTGGATGCTGGCAGCCCATGTGACTCTGGTGGCCATCTTGGGTCAGGCAGAGTCTATTTAAAGAGGAACTGCAGTCTGCTCACATGATTTGTAATAAAAACATCTTTGCGATTCTGAAGCTTCCCTCCAACCACTTTGCATATTATTTTATATATTTACTGTGATTCTGTACTTGCCAAATATGCTGCAGAAATCTCCCTCCACTGAGTCTGGCTGCAACTATTTTAACTGTGGGCAGCTGAAGCTGCTGCCTGTCCACTTCCTGGATTTACACAGACACACAGAGGCACACCTCCAGCTCTGCAGCCCTGCAGCTCTCATTGGCCCTCTTATGACTCACCCCCCCCTTCCTTCCTTCCTTCCTGGCAAACTCTCACGATAGTGAGAGGGAGCTGTGCATAATATCATAAGCATAGGCCTTTTACCAGACAAGAAACAGGAAGTGGGCTGTATAAGGTATTTACTGGCAGAAAAAAAAAATGGTTTTACTATCCAAAGTTAAAAAAACAACAAGGGCAGAAGATTTAATAGATGGAAAGTTTAAAAAATGAGTGAAGGTCCGCTTTAAGACCCGGGCTTGGCGTGCATTTAACGTAAAAGGTGGTGAAGGGACAGGTCACCCGTCTGTCAGGGACAGTAATAGCGGCAGGGAAGGTTCCAGACAAGTAGGGAAAGCATAGGGATCCGCCACTCTTCCTGGAAACCTCCTTGCTTGGGCACGGACTGGCTAGGCCGCATTTCCTCAAGACAAACAATGTAATTTCAGCTGCTACAAGTGCTCTGCTCAGGGTTTCTGGCATCTATTTTCTCCACGCAACCCAATATTTTATATTTTACTAAAAAATTGGGTATAATATTGTGTTGGTTTGCACTAAAATGATTATACCATTTTAGTGCATTTTTTTTGCTGAAAATATGCGTTTGATAACTACTCAAATATTGTGCAATAGAAAATAATTGCAACTGCCACCATTTTATTCTCCAAGGTCTCTTTTTTTAGAAAACAGATACTTTTTGGGGAGTTTACAGCAATTTCTTTTTTAAAAAAAATGTAGACCAGCCGCCGCAGTCGTACTGCGGCAACATGGCTAGGCTGCGTGAATCGCCGTCATATAACGTCGGGTCCTAAGGAGGTCACTAGGGGCGCCACCCGCCGGGCTCCCACGATCGCTTGTAACACGGCGAGAACAGGGATCTCTGTGTGTAAACACAGAGATCCCGGTTCTCTGAGGGGAGAAGTGACAGATCATCTGTTCATACAGAGTATGGACAGGGATCTATCTCTTCCTCTACACAGTCCCCTCCCCTTTCAGTTAGAAACACAAACAGGAAACACAATTAACACCTTTATCGCCCCCTAGTGTTAACCCCTTCACTGCAGTGACATTTTTACAGTAATCAGTGCATTTTTATAGCACTGATCGCTGTATTATTCCCAATGGTCCCAAAAATGTGTCAAAATTGTCCGATGTGTCCGCCATAATGTTGCAGTCCCGATAAAAATCGCAGATCGCCGCCATTACTAGTAAAAAAAAAAATATAATAATAAAAATGCTATAAATCTTTTGCCTATTTTGTAGGCGCGATAACTTTTGCGCAAACCAATCAATATACGCCTATTGCGATTTTTTTTTTTTTTTACCAAAAATATATAGAAGAATACATATCGGCCTAAACCGAGAAAAAATTTGCTTGGGGATATTTATTATAGCAAAAAGTACAAAATATTGTGTTTTTTTTTAAATTGTCGTTCTTTTTTTGTTTATAGCGCAAAATATAAAAACCACAGAGATGGTCAAATACCACCAAAAGAAAGCTCTATTTGTGGAGAAAAAAGGACATCAATTTTGTTTGGGTACAAGGTCGCACGACCGCGCAATTGTCAGTTAAAGTGATGCAGTGCCGAATCGCAAAAAGTGCTCTGGTTGGGAAGGGGGGCTGAAGCGGTTAAGATGTACGTGAAAAAAAATAAATAAAAAATTGCTTTGGTAGGCAAGTGGTGTAGTGGGGGTTCTAGTCACTTGCTCTGATATACAGATGACCACTAGAGGGAGCATCTCTAAATGAAATATGGTACAGCAAGCTCAAGAAAATTGTAACACTTCCACAATCGCTTAAAAGTCTTAACTGCACTCTTGCTGAAAATACACCAGAGCTTCTTTTAACAGGCTCAGTGACCCGTCACCTATGACAGCACGTCACAAAAGCTGGCAGACAGATAAGAAAAATGGAAATTCTACACTCCATCCCAGCAGCACCTCCACTCTGTCTCCTCAATAACCTCACTTAACATCCCTCAGCTAAGACCCGTGATGCTGTTTGTCAGCATGAGGCAATTAAGGGATTTGTAATGGAGAGACCAGGGTTTTGGGTCAGTGAATGTGCTGCTTTAGGAAGCCATTTTTTTTTTCGATGCCAAACCCCCCCCTGTAGCGTCCGTCTTTCAGCACTCATCTCTCCCCTTCAATTCACGCCGTCTCTTCGCAGCGGGATCCCCCCATTGATAGATGGGACCTGAGAGGGGCTTAATCGTCACTTTCTGCAAAGTCTTGTAAACCTTTAACAGCTTTTTTTAAACCGTCCGCGTCTGCTCTAGGTGCTTCAAGAGCCGGGTTACAGGCTTATGTCAGGATGGGCCATTGAAAGATTTACAACGTGGACCTTTGTCTATAAAAATACTGCAGGGGTCATTTTATACCTGGGGGGGCCCGGATTTTGTAGACGGTGCTATTATTATTACTTTTTTATGCACAAAGCACCAACAACGTTCCATGGCACTCTAGGGGAATGCAAGATAGCGGAATCTAAGTGGACCTAGCATCAGATATACACTATATTACCAAAAGTATTGTTGGTTTGTAAGTTTGAGTGGGGGACCCACCCTTGTACTACTTTTTCTTTTTTCCTTTTACATATTTTTATATATTTACCCAATTTATATTTACTTTCAACATTTTTATAGACACCTATCATGCATCTGCTCCTGAAGAGTGGCACTTTAGCCACGAAACGCATCAAGCTATTAGATGCTCCTCTCTTTACATCTTAAAAAATATTGCCAACGTTATGTTTCTTTGGATCTTACCAATTTCAATTATGTTTTTTTTTTACTGTGGAGACATGCTACAATGAGCTTGGCATTTTTATGATGCTGTTACTGTGAACCATTGCGTTGTTATGCCATTTTGCCATCATATTATTAAGTATTATGTTATGGAATAAAGTTTTTTTATGCTATTTTAGATGTTATTATATTATGTATAATGTATGGTCATAACTACCCTGTTTCCCCGAAAATAAGACCTAGCGTGATTGTCGGTGATGGCTGCAATATAAGCCCTACCCCCCAAATAAGCCCTAGTTAAAGTCATTGTAGGTCTTATTTTAAGGGTAGGGCTTATTTTCGGGGAAACAGGGTAGGGCTTATTTGGGGGGTATGGCTTATATTGCAGCCATCACTGACAGTCATGCTAGGTCTTATTTTAGGGGAAACAGGGTATGGTATACCCACCAGACTCATCTATGTTGTGAGGTCTCCCTGGCTGCATGTTTCACACAAAGTCAAAAACCCTGCTCCCATATATGTTCTCTTGTTCTTGCCTTGACCTTTTGAAGGATCTCCAACCTTTCTGACTCACCTGGGGATGTAGGCCTGACATAGATACAGAACGTCAAGACCTTTTATACTCCCAGTGGTCAAAGTCTGGTCCTTCTAAAGTCTGAGGGACAATAAACAGGCCCTTTGTTTCGAAAGTTTGGAGACCCCTGGTTTAGGATTATAAATAATCAATGTTTGTGGAGAGAGTGAAGTTCCACTTTAAGATGCCTAATAGCCACACGTGCCCCCAACCCACCCCCCCTCCCCCAGCAAAAACTGCCAGATGGTTGGGGAGGTTTATCTCATGACTTGTAGATGCAAGGATTTTTACCTAGGTAAAACGAAAAGTCGCTTCTGAAGAATGACCTATGACCATGTTTACCTATTTGCATATGGGAAGATGACCTTCCCCATTAGACATGTTGGCCTTTACAATAGTTACGATGTAAATTCCATTCAAATTTACACTCCGGAACATGTGTCTTTATTGCCTTGGGGGGGGGTGATGTGACAGTGATAAAGGTAATAAATACCTGTAGATGGGGCTCTGGGCTCAATGCCCACAAGGGAAGAGAACGCACACATAGACTAGTTGTTGCGATAAGGCATATTAACGTGAGGGTATGGAGGAAGCATAATAGAGTCTGCATACACGGCCACGATTGGCTGAAGCACTTACAATGAACCATCCAGAAGATTTCTGTGCACATAGTTAACACCCAACAGCATCTGACAGCAGAGGCGGCTGGAAGGCAGAACAGCAATGGGGCACTTGAATAAGAAAGCGCTGCTGCCCGAGCCACGGTGACGGTCCCTACATGACCACTTCCAAAATGCACGCCAACCAAAGGGGGACAGTGCAATTAGCAGTGCTCACATTATAGATGAGGTCAGCCAAGGCAAGCTGCTGCCATGATTACACCTCCAGAGGCCTCAGAGAAACCCCCCCTACCTACACACTTGTAAGCATCATCTATTACTTAGCATGCTGCACCTTGATCGAAACATATTTCTGATGCAAGGTCCACCCAAAGTTCTATTTCATGCAGCGATCGCCTCTTCAAGAGCATGTTACTCCACAAACAACTGCAGTTGAATTTGAAGAGATAATGGTTATGGCAACTGGGTGGACCAGACTCATCAGTGGAGTCCCAGAGAGATTTACGAAACCAATGAGTGATTAATCCTTTTAAATAAAATTCCGTTTGCGTGAATGAGTGGAAGCAGATTTGTTTCCACTGTGAACACGTCCATTAAGTTCTCGTTTTATAGCCCATCCCTAACTTTAGCAATCTTGGCCCTGTGATGTCCTCAGCCTTTCTCTTGTCCAAAAGAAGCCTTTAAATAGAGAAGATTGTTTTCATCTGAGACTTGAACGCAGCGCTGGTCCGCTCACTCGGGAGCCGCCCTGGACTGACGCGCTAATTGTTTTAGAGCAGAAAAAATAGGTATCTACGGGGGGGGGGGATTGTACAAATCAGAGTCCAAGTGCCTAAATTCCAGCAACAGTTATGTCATCGTCGGAAGTGCTGCTCATTTTGATTTCTGTATCAAGTATAATAAACAGAGCTTTTGCAAGCTTTCTAGGCTGCAAAACACCATAAAGTATATCAGGATTAATTATTGTCCCTCCACCCTTAATTCTCTGGGGTGAAGGCAAAACTGATATTCTCAGAATTATTCATTGGCATTGACGGTGCAGACTGCTGCCACCTTGTGGTCACTAAAGAAGCCACAGACCCAAGGACTGCACAATTGGGCCTACCAACGATTGTTGGATCACACAGAATTTTGTACAAACAATTGCTCCATAAACCTAAGACTTTCTCTACCGAGAAAATCACATATGTAGGGGTCTGCTGCCCTCTACTGTCGAGATTGTAAATGCCTATTCATTAATTACTGTATGTATGCACTTCCTGCCCCTGAGTTGATTGCACAGAAACTCTGTAAGTAGGGTTGTCACCTGTCCGGGATTCACCCGGACAGTCCAGGTTTTGAATCATGTGTCCGAGGTTCAGGTGGACTGAAACCCAAACACATTATTCAGACTGGGGCAGGTTCGACATCACTGGGGGGCAGGGTGATGATGTCAGCAATTTGGCCACACCCACTGTTTGCTGTGGCACGCTATGCGCACCCAATTACTACTCTCCTTGGGGCACCCAAAGGTGTCCCAGGCAGCTAAAGTGTTTGGGATTGGTTTGAAGAAAAGGTGGCAACCCTACCTGGATGATGTCAGGACCCATTTCTGAATCTGCAACTTCTAGTGTGTCTGGCAGTGTCTCTTCTTGCTGAGCAACCTGGGATGCTGGACAGCTCCCTGGACAGTTCCTCGAATTATCTTGCTTCAAACTTTTTTTCTCTTGAACCGTGAACCCTTTGCTTCTCCCTTGAATCTCCTATTTTAACCATGCCTTTGCACTTTCTGTTTGCCAGATTATTGTGCTGTCTCCAGGCAATAGTTCTCTCTTGTCACTCCTGCTGCCGTCTTCTGTCTTCACTACCACTTGTAACCAACCCTTGGCTTGATCCTTGACTATGCCTCTGCTTGATCCCAACCTGCAACGTGTTATATCTGCTGCTGGACCCCGACTTGCTCACTTCTTGGTGGGGCAATCCTGAGGACCATGACCTGGTATAACAAGCAACAAAACCCATCTCCGCCATCAGGAGCTGTGGTGAACACTGGTTAGTGCTTAGAACTCCACACGTTGGGTGAACCTGTGTCATCCGCCAGGGTGACCTGTTTCTGCACTTATCCAGCTGGTTGGTGGTAGCCTCTCTACTGCTACAGCAACTGGTCTCCAAGCCTGACAAGAGAGACTATCAGCCACATCTCCTTACCATGTTCCAACCCAGAAGAGACTATTATACACTACTAGGAAGGGACTAAAGCACAGATTACCTAGGCAGATTCCAGTTCCAGGCCTCAACACATTTGATGCCTCTGAGAAGTTCCATTTCAGGCTGGTTGGACAACATTTAGAGGATCTCCCCATCCCCGCTGATCTTGTCGTCAGGTCTCTGACACAAAGACAGGCGCCACATAGTCCTCAGAGGCCCCTGCAACTGGACTTTGCTGCAACATACATCTGGAGGTATCTTTAATAATAACCAGGTCTTTTTTTCTCAGAGAATAGGTGCAGGTAACCACCTCTTCTGATTCACCCTTTTTCTCTGCCCCCAACCCACCTCCAAGCACTGTCCCTTGATTCCATCCTGTCAGGGCTGGGCTCAGCCCTGCCTTCTCTGAGCTGGCCGCTGAGCTGTCGGCTAATTGCCAGCTTCTATCTCTCCACAGTTACTCAGCTGTTGATGATATCCTGCTCGTTAGTCCTGCCTACTTAAGCCGTCCAGCCTAGAGGATCTCTACCTTCTCACTTCAACATCACAGAGACGCTTTCCTGCATTCCTGTTAAAAGACTTGCGTGGCTGACATCCCTTCTGGCTCCAGATCCTGCTTACTGTTTTACTACGCTCATCTCCGGCTCCCTTATGTTTGGCTTGTCTGACTATCCTTTCCGGTTCCTCAACTCTGGCTATGTTTAGACTACGTTTTGTTCTATTTACTTTTATTATTAAACAAGTGTGATTTAACTGTACTTCTGTCTCAGTCTGATTTCATGGTTTCTGACACATCCCCTACCCACCTCCCAGTACCCTTTTTAGAGAATACAGAACCGCCCAGCAACAATCGTTCCCACAGCTGCCAGCATCAATAGACCCTCCAGCACCCATTGCTATAACATTCACTGCTGGAGGTGCCAGAACTGCATTTCCCCATGTTCCAACTAAAAAAATAATCCCTGGTAAGAACTAAATATATGTGTACAATTTCACCAGGACACCTATCAGGCCATTTGCTGATAATATCGGTTTGCGCATTGGATGTACTGTATGTACTATTAATAATCTTTTCTTAGATAAATTGTGGGGAGGTGCTGCATGGTGCGGCGGCAGTTAACACTCAGAGTCCAGCTGCAGAGAACAGAACTTGTCACAAGAAACATGGTGGAAAGGCACATGAACTGGAACACTCACGGCATTTAACAACGGTGTATAGCAGAACAGATCTCAGATGTGCCAACAGTGTCTGTCTGTAGGGGCGGAATGCATGTCCTCATCCTTTCCCCACTCATCTGGAACCTCTTCCTGCCCCTAATCACTGTCCCTGACAGACGGGTGACCTGTCCCTACACTACCAACACCCAAAATGTGCACAAAAACCCAAGATGGCTGCCACATGGGGTGGCAGCATCCTTACTTCCCCTCCAACTGCAATGCCTCTGTGGTTGAGTGCGACCTATAGTGGAGAAAATAGACTGCACATGTAAACACTATTATTTTTATACTGGTATGCATATACTGTACACTTTATTGACAAAAGTATTGGGACACCTGCCTTTACCTGCACATAACCTTTAATGGCATCCCAGTCTTAGTCCGTAGGGTTCAATATTGAGTTGGCCCACCCTTTGCAGCTATAACAGCTTCAACTCTTCTGGGAAGGCTGTCCACAAGGTTTAGGAGTGTGTCTATGGGAATGTTTGACCATTCTTCCAGAAGCGCATTTGTGAGGTCAGGCACTGATGTTGGATGAGAAGGCCTGGCTTGCAGTCTCCGCTCTAATTCATCCCAAAGGTGTTCTATCGGGTTGAGGTCAGGCCAGTCAATTTCTTCCACCCCAAACTCGCTCATCCATGTCTTTATGGACTTTGCTTTGTACACTGGTCCAAATCATTTGGTGGAGGGGGGGATTATGGTGTGGGGGTTGTTTTTCAGGGGTTGGGCTTGTCCCCTTAGTTCCAGTGAAGGGAACTCTTAAGGCGTCAGCATACCAAGACATTTTGGACAGTTTCATGCTCCCAACTTTGTGGGAACAGTTTGGGGATGGCCCCTTCTTATGTTCCAACATGACTATGCAATTGTGCACAAAGCAAGGTCCATAGAGACATGGATGAGCGAGTTTGAGGTGGAGGAACTTGACTGGCCTGCACAGAGTCCTGACCTCAACCTGATAGAACACCTTTGGGATGAATTAGAGCGGAGACTGCTCTACAGTTAGAACTAATCATACTAATCGTATCGTAGAAAGATTAAAAACCCCAATAGTTGTGCAAATATACATTCATGGATTGCATTGTACATAATTTGTACATGACTGAGCAAAATACCCTTTCAGTGTTAGAGACTCCCATATAGGTATTTACATGGAGTCATCTTACTTTTTTGACACATTTCGCAGGTCGATGCCTGCTTCATCAGGAACATTAATGCCCCGTACACACGGTCGTATTTTCCGCCGGGAAATGTTCGATGGGAGCTTGTTGTCGGAAATTCCGACCGTGTGTAGGCTCCATCGGACATTTTTCGTCGGACTTTCCGACAAACAATATTTGAGATCTGGGTCTCAAATTTTCCGACAACAAAATCCGTTGTTGTAAATTCCGATCGCGTGTACACAATTCCGACGCACAAAGTTCCACGCGTGCTCGGAATCAAGCAGAAGGGCCGCACTGGCTATTGAACTTCATTTTTCTCGGCTTGTCGTACGTGTTGTACGTCACCGCGTTCTTGGCGATCAGAATTTCCGAAAATATTTGTGTGACCGTGTGTATGCAAGACAAGTTTGAGCCAACATCCATCGGAAAAAAAACATGGATTTTGTTGTCGGAATGTGCGATCGTGTGTACGCGGCATAACACTTTAAATATACTTTTATATTCAGCTTTGGGTTCAAAATTGGAAAAAAAAGGAGTGGGACTAGAAAGCTATATCCATGGGTCATTCTCTAACCAGAAATGGTCAGACATAGCCATCGATCGCCACCATCCAATAAAAGACATCTTGGACACGAAAAATATATCAGATGGTAGGTCCACTTTAACATTTTGCGCATGTTGAGCGTTTGAAATAAACCCAAATCCAGCAGCCTCAGTTCTAGACGCTCCTTGTTTGTCTACGAGGTGTTGCTACTTGCTAATCAGGTTAGAGAAGGAATAAATGCCGTATCAGCAATACACAAGCAAGGCAGCATCACCGGTAGCCATATTTGATTTTACTATTGAAGATGAAGGATCGCACGCAAGGGACTTCAGAAGAAACATTGCATTGGCTGAACTGCCTAAAGGAGAACTCCATGAAAGGAAGAGTTTGAATTTTTCTTTGAAAGGCTACAGATTTATAAAACCTAAAGCGATCCGAAAACAGGAGAGATCAGAATACACATGCTGCAGAATGCATATAATGCCCAAGCTCAACTGCCGGTTTAGCTTCTAGTGTCTGAGGACCAGGACTCTGGCTATAGTGCTCCCACACTCAAACGATCAGATCCAGTAACATCAAGCCAGCAACTCGGTGTAGTCCTTAAAATCCGAATCTTTATTGGCTACATACTGAAACATACTGGTAACAAGCTGACGCATTTCAGCTGTCACACTTGAAACGCGTTAGCTTGTTACCAGTGTGTTTCGGTATGTAGCCAATAAAGATTTGGATTTTATGGACTACACTGAGATGCCAGTTTGGTTTTACCCTGTTTCCCCTAAAATAAGACCTAGCGTGATTGTCCGCGATGGCTTCAATATAAGCCCTACCCCCCAATTAAGCCCTAGTTAAAGTCCTTGTAGGCCTTATTTTCAGGGTAGGGCTTATTTTCGGGGAAACAGGGTAGGGCTTATTTGGAGGGTAGGGCTTATATTGCAGCCATCACCGACAATCACGCTAGGTCTTATTTTAGGGGAAACAGGGTACTACATACTGCAAAATGACTCAGAAGAGGAACGTATCCCACTCGCTCTCTCCTGGCAGAGGCAATCCATCTGGTGTCGGCGATTTGTACATTATAATCCGAACTCCAATCTATTTCAATCCACCAATACACAGCTGTTTCCTGAGCCAGTACTCTGAATCGGAGCAGCCACTACCCATCCACAATGCTGAATGGGAAGTATTTATATTTAATATTTATAGAAATATACATACATAACAATATTATATATTTATATATTTGAAAAATACTCTGGTTAAAAATACATAAAACATATTCTTAGGCTAGGTTTCCACGATTGCGACCTGAAAGTCTCGCGATTTTGCCACAATTTTTTTGCCGCAATTCAATTTTGCCACAATCTTGATGGCACTTGAAACAATGCCTGTGTATTCTTGAGGTCTGTGGACCTCAAGTCGCAGCAAAGTGGGACCAAAATTAGTGCAGGGACTACATTGAAGTTCCTGCAACTTGAAGTCGCACAGATATGAACGGTACTCATTGGAAATCAAGCGGTACGACTTGTCATGCGACTTTGCAGTCCCAAGTTGCACTTGTGGAAACTGAGCCTTAAACTATGTATCTATATATGTCAATCTTTATCTATCTATCTTCTCTACTCTATCTATATAAATACATAAATACACACACATATATATGCAGGGAGCACCAGCAACACCCCCCCACCCCTGGCCCCCGCAGGAGACAGGCGGTCTCCTTACTTTAGGAGGCAGATGTCCTGTTGACTCTGATCTCTCCTCCTTCTCCCTCCCCTGTCCAAGCCGGGGAGTGCTGGATGCTGGATGGCTGAGCCGCTGCGGGTGAGCCATCCCTGGAGTCACAGTGGCGGCTGGTGCGCCTCCTCCGGCCGTGCCTCTCCTCCCTCCTCCTAGGCCAATAGGATTGCTTCTCCTTTCAGCCAATCGGGAAACGAGTCTCACGACCTGCTTCTTGATTGGCTGGGAGGAGAATTTGTGTGACAATAGCGAATATTCATTCGTGCTCTGCGCCCCGAGCTCACCCTTTTTTGAATCCTATTAGAACTCTGGCTCTAATCACGTGCTTCAAAAAAAAAAAAGAGAAAAGAATACAGTTGTGGTCATAAGTTTACATACCCTGGCAGAATTTATGATTTCTTGCCCATTTTTCAGAGAATATAAATGATAACACAAAAACATTTCTTTCACTCATGTTTATTATCAATCAACTGTGTTTACTCTTTTTAAATCACAATGACAACAGAAACTATAATATATATATATATATATATATATATATATATATATATATATATATATATATATATATATATATATATATGTATGTATATTTATATTTATACACACACACCAAGATCAACAAAAGTCCCAAGATTGTTTTAAAACGAAAGCGGACCCTTGCAAGTTTTAGAAATGTAATTCATTCTAAGGATAATGCCCTCAGTACTTCCTCATGACCACAAGATGTCCTCAGTCACTCAACCCAGGAGGAATGAAGTGTCATAGGCCCACCCCCAAGGGGGCACTACTACTGTGCACCAGACCACTCTACTCTGCTCCCTATTGTCCATAGTCTGTTGATCTGAGAACCCTTTTTGTTTACCTGTTTGAAATGCAGTAGATGATTTCCAAAAAAACATCTACTGCAGGCCCCCTTGCTCTCAACCAACCAATCAAATTCAAGCTTTACAAAGCACACCCCCACACACGCCACACACACTGACCCTGAGAGGTACTCTAAGCAATCTTGCTACAAGCATAGAACCCAGATAAAGCAAACCTAAGTGCATTTCGCAGATTGGGCTCCATTGCAGTGTTTTCCGGAAGGCATCAGCAGCACACTGACCGGGTTTACTCTTTACTTGGAATTGCACATTTAGCGCATTACACGTCACCCAGTGTTCAGGTCATAAAAGACACAATCGTCATTATTCCAAGAGTACGTGTAAGCCCAGCCTCGCCCACGGCCTGGCGCATTGTTTGCCGAGCTAAATACGCTTTTATAATAACAAACAGGTGAAAGGGGAGCCCTGGTTTTGTTTTATATTAAATGCAAATATGGGCGGACAACAAAAAAAAAAAAAAGAAACACGGATTGTATGTTTGTCTGTAAACGGATTCAAATCGATGACTTCATCTGTTTGACCAACTAATCCGCAAGTGAACAAATGTTTACTGGGCCTTTGCAATTCATGTTCCGCCTGTGCTTTGGTTGTGACGCACTCTTGGCTGCCGTAGAAGGCCGGCTTCTCAATTGTTAGACTCCAGGATGTAATATATGTTTACTTAACCACTTGCTTACTGGGCATTTATACCCCCCTACTGTCCAGACCAATTTTCAGCTTTTAGCGCTGTCGCACTTTGAATGACAATTGCGCAGTCATACAACACTGTACCCAAATGAAATTTTTATCATTATTTTCCCACAAATAGAGCTTTCTTTTGATGGTATTTGTTCACCTCTGCGGTTTTTAGTGTTTGTTAAAAAAATTGAAAAAGACAGAATTTAAAAAAAATAAATTTTTTTTTATATTTTGTTATAAAATTTTGCAAACAGGTAATTTTTCTCCTTTGTTGATGTACGCTGATGAGGCGGCACTGATGAGCACCGATAGGTGGCAGTGATGGACACTGATGGGTGGCAGTGATGGGCACTGATGGGTGGCAGGGATGGGCACCGTTTGGGCACTGATTGATGGCAGCACTGCTAGGTGGCACTGATTGGCACCACTGGTGGGCATTGATAGGTGACACTTGTGGGCATTGATAGGGGGCACTTGTGGGCATTGATAGGTGGCATTGCTGGGCACTGTGGGCACTGGCAGGTGGCAATGACAGCAGGCACAGATGAGGCATATGTGCCTCCTTCCTCTTCAGGACCGATGTCCCTTTGACATAAGCCGGTGATCGGCTTTTTTTTCCTCCTCACGCTGTCAGCGTGAGGAGAAATTGAAACCGATCACCAAGCTTTTGTTTACATCATGTGATCAGCTGTCATTGGCTGACAGCTGATCACATGGTAAGGGGCCAGGACCGGCCCCTTACACGGATCTGTGATCATCCGAGTCTCCGTGACTCGGTGATCACATCGCGCACACCGCGCGCCCTGCAGGGTGCGCGCGGTGCGCGTGCACAGGGGAGGACGTCCCATGACGGCCTCCTGGAAATTGAGGTCCGCGCTGTAGCCGTCATTCGGCTATGGCCTGGACCTAAAGTGGTTAAAGGAGAAATCAGAGCAAAGATAAGAAAAATAAGCTTTATATCAATTATGTACTTCTGAAAAGACCATCTAGTTTTTTTGTTTTTTTTCAGTTCAGCTAATAAAATTCCTTGCAATGTATACCAACAATATTCTAAGGAACGCATGGTCCCTAGAGGTTTACGATGGAATATACACCCCCAACAAGGAGACTCTGAAATAGAACCGTGGTTTTGTTACTTTAATGAAGCAGGAATCAACTTTTTAGGATTCTTGACTGACAAGAAACGGGTTAGATTAACCACTATAGACAAAGAAATTAAAGATCTTAAAGAGAAACTTTTACCACATTAAATGACAACTAAATACATTTCACTTTCAACAAATTTGAAGAATCACTTAGAGAAGGAAGAACGAGAACAGGGAACAAAAAAGCAAAAGAAATACACTAGAGATGTTAATGGCTATAAATCCAATTGTGTTTTTAGTTGGCAAAAAAAGGAGAACTCCCCTTTGAATACAGGAGAAGAGCCACCCCAAATGGGGACATCTGTCCCCACTATATCGGCAAATGAATTTAGACCACCACTCTACTCTAACCAGCCTTCTAAATCAGTGAGAACTGATTAACTCCTCTACCCCTAGTGGTCCTAAAAATAGACATCCTAATGCCCACACCCCCACTTCATATTACAGGGGGGCACATCCCCACTATGGAAGGGGAAGAGGGACCAAAAATAGGGGTAGAGGGTTAAAAGGATGGTTCTCAATACCATGAATACCCTAGACGCGATAGATCACCCCATGGGAGGCAGAGTGTTCAAGGTGATTACCAACATGATTACCATTATTCTCAGAGCACACCTGTACATACACACAATGGGTTTTCACCTCTCAGAGATGAATATTCTCGAGAACTTTATAACTCACATTATTCATATGTAGATAGAGAACATGGCCAATACAATAGATCTCTTTTCAATTACAATCAAACTCATCCTGGACCCTCTCAGACTGGGGGTTTTCCCAGAGAGACAGAAGGCCACAAACGAGGCCCAGAACCAAGCGTGGCTCTGGAAGGGAGCGGTGTGCCAGGAAAAAGAAAGAGAGTATAAAAGATAAAGGTATTTTTAATCTCAGTCATGCTACATTCACAGAAGCTGAAAAGCTAATTTTAGACAAAGGTCTTAAATTTGTCCCCCCAAAAACATTAAACAAATTCGCTATGTTTATTGATGTACAGAAATGTATATGCAAACTAAATATACAAAGACACTTTATTATCAACCCTATGAGACCACCACACACAGATGGAAGGGGAGGCACTGTTCATTCAGGCCTTGCTAACCCCTCCTTTTTAAACCCCCCAGGCCCCATTGCACCTTCGATTATTGTCTTTCGGGATTTGGTACTCAAGGATTTAGACCATCTGCCCAAAAAAGAATATATGATAGTTCTAATGTCAAGGTGGGGCTTAAACAGTTGCGTGAGCGTAAAGACCTGATGATACGTCCGGCTGATAAGGGTGGCGGTATCGTCATTCTTGATAAAAGCGATTATTATATAGAGATGTTCAGAATCCTTAAGGATTTTGACACCTACAGACCATTACCAAAGGATCCCACCTTTGAGTATAAAAAGGCATTGGTTGGACTTGTAGATAAAGGGGTACAGTTGGGGATCCTCGATAAAAAAGAAAAAGAATATCTGGTACCTTTGGCTCCACATATACCTGTTATGTATTATCTTCCAAAGGTCCATAAGGATGCCTTACATCCCCCAGGTCGCCCCATAATTAGCAGAATCAATTGCGTTACGTCCCATATAGAGCGCTACATCCAGGGATTTTTTTCTCAAACAATAGGTTCTGGAACATAACCACGACCCCACAAAACACCTCCCCCTACACACACCCTCCAAATCACATCAAATAGTGGGTGTGGTCAGTCAAATTTCACGAACAGTAGAAGGGCCTTAAAGGGGCATTAAATACCAGGATTGCATCACATACAGAGTGCAGAGCTGTCACTTGTAAACATAGAAACCAGACTTCTGTGTTTACAAGTGATTGTGGTGAGCAGGCACCAAAGGGTCTGAGCCAAAGGTGGTGGAACTGAGTTCCACCAAGTTCCCCCTGAAAAAAAGCATTGGCTACATCGACTTTCATCTACAACCTTTGGTGAAATCCATCCCCTCGTATCTCAAAGACACTAAGGACACTATCAACCTTTTACAGCGAATGAGTTACAGTGATGATCTGTTGTTGGTCACAGCAGATGTTGCAGCTTTGTATACCTGTATACCACACGACCTTGGGATTTCAGCTGTAGAATTCTATCTAAGTAAGAGTGATAATATTCCCAGAATTCAACAGGAATACATTATGGAATTACTGATTTTTGCAACAAAACATAACTATTTTTGATTTAGTAACCAGTTCTACTCACAGCAGACGGGAGTGGCTATGGGGGCCAAATTCACCCCCAGCCTGGCAAACCTTTTTATGGCCCGCTGGGAGGAGGAGGTCATCTGTGCATTTAATAGACCAGAGTTGGTCCTTTGGGCTAGATACATAGATGACGTCCTCCTCCTGTGCAAAGGAGATGAGGGTTCTCTGTGCGATTTCATGATGACCCTGAATTGCAATAATAGCAGCATCAAGTTGAGGCCAGTTTTACCACTATACATTTTGTGGATTTGGAGATCTCAATCATGAACCACCAGTTGGTTACCAAAACCATTTTTAAACCTACCGACCGGAATGGATACATTCCGGTCGATAGTTGCCATCATGCATCATGGTTGAAATCGGTTCCACGCAGCCAATTGCTGCGCATTAGACGAAATTTCACAAATCTACCAGACTTCAACCTACAGTTCTCAAATGAAAATTTGTAGAAAAAGGCCACCATCCTTCAAACATAGATGAATAAATAAACAAGGTATCATCCATGAATAGGAATCTATTGATGAAAGACCAATCCAGGCACATCCAAGATACTAAATGTAAGTGGTCCTTTATCACTTCATTTTCTGTACAATATAAACAAATAAAAGACATTTTTAACCATCACTGGAAGGTACTAAAGAATGATCGGGCATTAGGCCCAGTTCTTCCAGATCGTGCTGGTGTTATCTACAGAAGTTTGGTACCTTTGGGCAGCAAATTGCTCCAAATGTCATTGACCGTCATTTTTTCATGACCTTAAAGCTTATTTTCCATGTCGTAGGTGTAATGTATGTTTGCACAATACTTGCAGGGGAAGGAAATCAGAGTCCTTTGAGTCCACTACTACATCCCAACAATATCAAATGAAACACTTTACCACCTGCGCCACTCGCTACATTGTGTACCTGATCACTTGCCCTTGTAAAAAGCAATATGTTGGGCGCACTATGCGAACATTTTCGGTAAGGGTAAATGAACACATTGCGAGTATCAAAAAAGGCCGCAATAATCATAGTGTTCCTAGATGCTATTTAAATCATCACAATAAAAATCCACTAGGCACTAAGTTCCAGATTATTGGTAAATGTATCCCTCATTGGAGGGGTGATTCCTGCCTAAGAGGGGTCTTACATCTTGAAACATTTTGGATTTATCAATTAAAATCTTATTTGCCTTATGGGGTGAATATAGACTGGGACATAAACGCCTTTATTAATCAAGCTTAAAAATGAAAATCTACATTACTTATATATTGGTTGTTCTCTGTTCTTCTCTTGAGTATTTCTACAATCCACATTTTTATAATTCATGTGTAGATTGATATTTTTCACATGAGTTGTATTAATGACTTCATTGGTTCATTTTTATGAAGTTTGATGTATTTCTCAATTATGTATCTTAAATATTTTTTACTGATATTTAAATTCTTAGTTTATGGATTTTATATAGATAACTATATTAATGCTAAATGGGGGCTATTTGCTCTTTACATTGTTTTGGTGAATGACCAGTCTCATGTGAGTGACTATATGAGATGCGGCCCTTTTGTCACACAGGAGAGGGCTATACTGAGTTTTGATGATCATCGAGTGACGTGGGCCCTCCTGGATGCCGATTATTCTGACATAGATGGGTGTGGCTTCGCTGACAGAGGTAATCACGTGATGATAAGGGCACCCCCAATACTTCCTGTGTTACGAGCCGCTAATTGAGGCTTGACCGTCTGCCGTAATACCGCAATGTCTTAGAGGTCACCAGCATGAACTGGTGATGTACACAACGTGATCCACACTCAGCTCCCCCATGATTGGCGGTTTCAAAGCGAGGTGTGAGACGCACATATAGCGTACATTGGTGACGTACATGACGTGCCCCCTGCGTAGCACTTCTATGATTGGTGGACGAATGTGAGGTGAGAGATGCACGCCGTCCACCATGAGGCACTCTAACCACGTCCGGTTTACGGTCAGTTGCCAAATTAATTGATTCATGTATTCCTATATATAAATACAGCGCAGTGGTAACTAGCAAGACAATGCCCCAGTGGAAGTCCTGTTGGACGAAACGCGTCAGGATAATGCTTGACTAAGCTTTACACACTGCGCAATATATTTTTTATATATTTTTAGTGATCACCTTAATTGTACACATCGGTCATGGTGTATGTACTTTTTCACATTAAGACCCTACGTTTTTACGCTATGTGCAGGCCTTCTCTCTTTTTTCTTTTATGATTATTGCTCCCACTTTTGCTTGGTGAGCGATCTGTGGATACCGTATACCATTGGGGAGATTCCGGTTGTATCCTAGGCCGATTGGTGAGTGATCTGTGGATATTATATACCATTGGGAGATCTCGGTTGCATCCCTGGTTCCAGTACTTGCTGACCGTTTTACAACCATTGGGGCAAGTTTTCATCTCAACCATCCAAGGAGATCGCCATCTGCAATCTATGGTTGCATCCCTGCCTGTATGACTCACCACCGCTGGTGTGTGGGTCCACATCTCATGGTAAGTGTACCCACCCCCCTTCCCCCTGGTGACGGGAGCACAGCCCTGGGTGTCACTCGATTCTTGGTTATTTGAACATCACCATCTGTGGCCTTTTGGGGACGTATCAACATTTAATCCATTTAAAGATTGTCGTTGTAGATGGAAAAACCTACATGTTTGGACTCCATCACATTCTTCGTTTTTTATTTGAACATTGCTTTGTATATATGTGTACTTTTTGTTTTTTTTCTCACAAGCATTGGTTGTTATAACAACATTGTTTATTTTAATTTTCTTGCATTTTGGGTTTAGTTTTATTACTCAACTGTAGAGGTGTATGTGTATTTTTTTTCCCTAGGTTTATTTCAAAGGGCTTACATGTTTTTAGCGCTACACATTTCCCATTTATATAAAATAAAGGAATACATTGTGTACAAAACCTACAAATATTCCCTTTAAAAATAATCCCCCCACCTGTCTCTACATACACACATACAAAAAAAAAAAAACATGTAAATTTCTGACAAGAGAAGGCCATGAATTTTACGTAGTACTGGAAAGGGCGTGACTGAACCATTTGTAAAAAAGTGATGAGCCCGCAGTAGACCAGCCTGGGACCAGGCCGAGAAGGGGGATGGGGAGGTCCAAGCTGAATAGGAGGGATTGCGGATAAAGGATAGGAGGGGGTTGTGTGGAGATTGTAGACTAAAATGAAGCCTGAGTCTGTCCCAAATGGATAAATTGTGTTTGGTAATAGATAGACATGTGCACTGCCGAAAAAATTTGTTCATTTTCGTTTATGTCGTTTTTTGTTTTTTTCGGGAATTCGAAAATTCGGAATTTGGAAATTCGGAAATTCAGAAATTCAAAAATTTGGAAGTTCTAAAATCCGAAAATTCACAAATCCGAAAATAAGAAAGGAAAATCCAAAAATTTGAAATAATAACTGACTAATAATAACAAACTATTAAATTATAGGTATTGGAATTTCCTTTTCAAATTTGGCTGTTAGTGAACGTAGCGAATACAAATTTATCTGAAGTTACGAATTATCCCAAATAACGAATGCCGCATCTAAACAAATGGAACAGAACAAAATAATAATAATTAATAATAAGTTTATTATTATTATTTATTATTATTAATTTGTTCTGTTCCATTTGTTTAGATACGGCATTCGTTTTTACGGACAATTCGTAACCTTGGATACTTTCGTATTCGTTACATTCACAGCCAAATTTGAAAGGAAATTCTAATACCTATAATTTATTAGTTAGTAATAGTTAAATTATTATAAGTTAGTTATTATTTCAGATTTTCGAATTTTTGGGTTTTTGAATTTTCGGATTTTTATTTTTGTACTTTGGAATTTTCGGATTATTATTTTTGGATTTCCGAATATCGAATTTCTGAATTTTTGAATTTCCAAATTTCGAAAATTTTGACATTTCAAATTTTCGAATTTCCGAAGTTTCGAATTTTGTAATATTCGGAAAAATTCGGAAATTTGGATATTTCCGAATGAACAAATTTGCCTAACTTCGTTAAAAAACGAATTTGGAAACTAATTGAACATGTCTAATAATAGAGTTGGTGATGATGTGTTGTTAGAAAGTGAAGGAAACTATGAGATCTAGATCCATGTTCTAAGAGGTCTCCACCTGATTAAAAGAACTTTCCTCACCTCAGGGACTTATCACTTGTTCCCACCCCTATATGCCTGTGTTTTGCTATAAGGGTTTGGGTTTAATTTGTGTGATGCACACTCTTTATATTGTTATATCACAAAGGACATGATAAGAGTGGTTTTCTTTGTAATATTGGAATTCTCACTGTTTCATTGCTCTTGTATATGTGATCCAATACTACTTAACTTCTGGGATATACACTGCTGGTCAATCAGCACACTCTAACGTTTCTGACTGACATATTATAGCGCTACACTTTTTTGTTCTTATATTTGTTGTCACAATTAGTCTAATTGGTGGTGTTGGCAGCTTATCGTTTTCACTACATTTTTTATTCTATACGTATATTTGTTTTGTTTGGTGGGCGCAGCAGCTTTTTCCTTCACTTTCTACCTTCGTGCTATTTTTTGACACCACTGCTGCAGCCTTCCGCCTTTTTCATTTTCCATATCATTCAAAGATATGGACGTATTTGAATATTGCACTAGCCGCACTTTTAATATAGAAGGTGTTTTTTCAATTCTAAACACAGATTCTGAAATGGGAGGCCTCTTCCTAAGGTTGAAAAACCTAATGGTTTCAGAAATCCATTTAGAATGGGATATTGCATTCTTAGAACAGTACTCTAAAGACCGGATGGTCCCAAGAGGGCTGCGATGGACTATCCATCCACAACAAGGAGATACAGACATTGAAACTTGGTTTCACTATTTTAATGAGGCAGGGATCTCATTGCTGGGTTTCCTTATGGACAGGAAACGGCAAGGAGAAGTGTATTAGACAAGGAGATTAAGGAAATCAGAGATAAATTACTTCCACATAAATCTACAGCAGAATATATCAATCTATCTACAAATCTAAAGAACCATCTAGAAAAAGAAGAACGGGAACAAAAAACTAAAAAACAGAAAAAATATAGTAGAGATATGAATGATTATAAAACAGGGAATGTATTCAACTGGCAAAACAAGGAACAGACCGTTGGGTCTACAGAACAAAATGGGATGGAGGTGACAACCTCATCCAATACAAGGTCTTTGGAAGCACCAGTGGCCCCCCCCATTCAAAGGGGAAGATCACAGGGCCCAATATCCACCTGACCCCCACACACCCAAGTACCAATATAGGAGTCCAGCCCCCCAATATAGGGGTAGAGGTAAAAGAGGTAGGGGCAGGAGTAGGAGGAATGATGATCGTGTTTCATATTATGAGCAAGGTCCTCGTGACTCCTCAGTACAGGGTGGACATAGGGGACGTGATGACTATCATCACTATGAACCATACAACCAAAGGACACCCCTCCGGACCTATAATAAGTTCTCCCCTCTAAGAGACGAACAAAACAAAGATTATAATTCCCAATATTCCTACAGAACTAGGGATAATGACTACCCAGAAAGGTCTCCGTATAATTACAATCAACGGTTTCCCAGGGCTCCAAGGATGGAGGGTTTTCACAAACAGAACGAAAACCCCCCACACTATGGAAATCAAAACGGGGCACCAGAGGGGGGAGGCGTGCCCGTAAAAAGAAAGCGGGTATAGAAAACAAAGGCATCTTCAATCTGAGTAAAACAACCTTTTCAGAAGCAGAGAAGATTGTTCTAGAGAAAGGTCTAAAGTTCGCTCCCCCCAAAAAACTGAACAAATTTTCTGTTTTTATTGACGTACAGAAATATGTGCGCAAATTAAACATCCAAAGATATATCATGTCAAACTCCAGTAGACCCCTTGGTCCACAGATTACTACCCACACTGTGCATTCAGGATTGAGTAATCCGTCTTTATTCAATCCACCAGCCCCCATAGCACCTCCAATTAAGGTATTCAGGGACCTAGTTTTGAAGGACCTTGAAGACCTTCCCCCTAAAAGGATATACAATGATCCGAAGTTCAAAATAGGATTAAAGTCCCTATGTGAAAGGAAGGATCTTATTATCCGCTCCGCGGATAAGGGAGGAGGGGTTGTCATTCTTGACAAAAGTGACTACCATAGCGAGATGACCAGGATCCTCAGTGATTCCGAGACTTACCGCCGCCTTCAAAAGAATCCAACTTCAGAATACAAAAAGATACTAACTGGCTTGGTGGATACCGGGTCACGACTTGGTATTCTGAATAAAAAAGAAAAACACTTCCTAGTACCAGTGGCACCACGCATCCCCATTATGTACTATCTGCCGAAAGTACATAAAAATGCGATAAATCCGCCAGGACGCCCGATTATCAGTGGGATTAATTCTATAACCTCCCGGGTAGGGAAATATATCGACTTCTTCCTCCAACCGATAGTCCAAGCTGCCCCTTCCTTTTTGAAGGATACAAGAGATACCATTATGAAATTACAGCAAGTTACAGACACTAGGAACTTAATACTAGCCACTGCGGACGTCACGTCCTTATATACATGTATACCCCAAAATCAGGGCCTAGAAGCAGTGGAGTTTTTCCTTTTGAGAGAGGGCAACATCCCCCGAACACAGAAAAAATTTATTATGGATTTACTTAAATTCGCTACAGGTGCCAATTATTTTTGGTATAATGACCAATTTTTTCTACAAACAAAGGGGGTAGCCATGGGGGCGAAGTTTGCCCCCAGTCTGGCAAACATTTTTATGGCCAAATGGGAGGAGGATGTCGTCTATGCTTTAAACCCCCCAGAGTTAGCTCTGTGGGTGAGGTACATAGACGACATCCTCCTCCTATGGAGGGGCAGTATGGACTCGTTGGATGCATTTATTACTACCTTGAATGCAAACCAGAGAGGGATTCATTTGACATATGAAGCCAGCCTGTCCAAAATCCATTTTTTGGATTTGGAGATCATATCCAATAACGGTTATTTGGAAACCAAAACATATTTTAAGGCTACGGATCGGAATGGCTATATTCCGACCGATAGCTGTCATCACGAGGTATGGCTTAAATCCATTCCGAAAAGCCAGCTAGTGAGAATAAGGAGAAATTGCTCCCATCTCTCTGATTATTTTCTACAGGCTGAGATCTTAAAACAACGCTTCTGCGAAAAAGGATATGATAATTCCCTTATCACAAAGGAGATTCAACAGGTAGCCTTAATGGATCGGGCCTCTTTACTGACAGCCCAATCAGGCAAACCTAAAAAACATGGAGATTCCAAGCACAAATGGTCTTTTCTAACGAATTTTTCCACTCAACATAGGCAAGTTAGAGACATCATTAAAAAACACTGGAAAATACTGAAGAGTGACACCATTTTGGGCCCTGTACTACCCGAACAAGCTGCTACTATATTTAGGGGTGCTCCATCAATTAAAGGACAAATCGCACCGAATGTGATAGATCCTCCAAATAAAATTTCATTCTTTCACAATATGCAGGGATTTTATCCTTGTAGAAGATGCACAGTTTGCAAATGGAATGTTTGCCAAGTACGCAAAATGGAAACATTCAATTCCACTACCACAGGCAAAGTATACAAAATGAAACAATTCGCTACATGTAAAACTCCATATATTGTATATCTCATTACATGTCCGTGTAAAAAGCAATATATTGGTCGGACAATACGTAATTTCACCACTAGGGTGAAAGAACACATCACAGCAATCAAGAAAGGCAAAACTAACCATAGCGTTTCCAAACACTATGCATCATATCACGACCGCAACCCAGCAGGGACCACTTTCCAGGTTATAGATAGGTTCATTCCACATTGGAGAGGGGAATCCAGCATAAGGGGAGTCTCTAGACTCGAAACCTGGTGGATACATCAAATCAAATGTTATGTACCCCATGGTTTAAACATCGAGTGGGACATAAATGCGTTTATTAATCAGTCTTAGGACCCTCATTATGCCCTCCCCCCATTCTGGAAATTTCTATACATACTTTCTGGTTGACTGTTGGTACTCCAATTTGTATTAGATTTTATCATCCCTACCACATAGATTCCACAATATATGTAACGTCCATTTGATTCGATATATTTTCTTACTTTTTTGCCTCTCTTCCCTACTTCCCCCCCCTTTTTCCTGTTCACATTAAAATAGGAAGCATCTAAGATCCAATACAGGGGGCCAAATAAGAAGCTTACATATCCCCTTCCTTAGACACACGTTCTTGCTAGATGGTTTTGGTTGCTATGACCAATATATCAGGTGGATTTTTATTCTCTGTGATTATATATCTATACACATGTATTTTATTTTTTATATTTTTTATACAAATTTTTTAAAAAAGATAGTTTGTAATACACAGTTGTGTAAGAGATTGTATTATTCTGCTCAAGAACAATGTTTGGAAACATGGGGGAACATGTGTGTCGTGACTATCATGGTTCCGCATTCAGGGTTCTCCTCGATGATTTCAATAGTCCATGCACCTACATTATTCCTATGCCCCAGTGATTATATTCTCTTTGGATGTCACAAGATCTATGTCCGACAATCCTAATATGTATAGAGAATAATATGAGCGGTGAATGGAGTGAGGAGGTGTTTTCGATTGATGTTTGTTCATAAACACTATCCCTTGATAACCTCAGGTGGGATGGACTTTCGATTCCGCGCTGCTGCGCCTGCGCGATGCGAGCGGTTCTTCGCCGCTTGCATTACTCTGAAAAATGAGAGGGTATGGTGGACGTGTGACGTCGCCGCGTAGATACGCGGTGACGCATACGTCCACAAACAGCCAGCTAACTAGGATTAACAGATTGGGCTCCGCGTCACCACGTCGTGACGCCGGGATGTGGGGATCACATGTCCTCATCGCCCAATTAGAATTGGTTGCACATGAGACCCAAACCGAGGCTTGGTTTGGATCCGGAACTCAATTTTCGATAGGCCAGATAGTGAGTCAGCTGATATTGAACACCATCACATGACGCAAACCCGGAAGTCACGCCGCACAGGTGTCCCCGATGCTAATCTGAGCACTTTTTATTAAATAGCGCAGCAGATGAGAGGTTAGCTGTACCCCAGTTGATGTCTTTTCAGACAAAACGCGTCGGGTGTAGGACGCTACCTTATACCATCTGTCTACTGCGCTAATTACGTCTTTATGAATGTTTGTTTTTATCTGGAATTTTTTCGTTGGAAATTTTTTATACAATAAATCTCCTGATTAATTGGATTTACACTATGTGGAGCTTCTTTTCGTCCACTTTTTCCCTATCTCAAACTGCTTGAGACCCAAGAGAGTGCTGGAGGACGAACCGGGAGACTGTTCAGGACTGGAGTCCTTCTCAAGACCATCCGATTGCAGACCAGGAACAGCTATAACCCTACCGTGCTACACGGTTCAAGCTCGTACGACTCACCGCTGTATGGCTTGTGAGTCCACCGCGTCCGGTAAGGGCATTTTATGTTACTTTTGCACCAGGCTGATCAGTGGAGGAGTCCACCATTAACAACCATTACTATGAGATCTAGATCCATGTTCTAAGAGGTCTCCACCTGATTAAAAGAACTTTCCTCACCTCAGGGACTTATCACTTGTTCCCACCCCTATATGCCTGTGTTTTGCTATAAGGGTTTGGGTTTAATTTGTGTGATGCACACTCTTTATATTGTTATATCACAAAGGACATGATAAGAGTGGTTTTCTTTGTAATATTGGAATTCTCACTGTTTCATTGCTCTTGTATATGTGATCCAATACTACTTAACTTCTGGGATATACACTGCTGGTCAATCAGCACACTCTAACGTTTCTGACTGACATATTATAGCGCTACACTTTTTTGTTCTTATAGATGATGTGTTGTTGCGAGGGTGCTATCCAAAGAAGGTTAGCTGTAGAGAGGGGGTCACAATCTACAGCTTTGAGGGCTACACATACCCTGTTTCCCCGAAAATAAGACCTAGCGTGATTGTCGGTGATGGGTGCAATATAAGCCCTACCCCCCAAATAAGCCCTACCCTGTTTCCCCGAAAATAAGCCCTACCCTGAAAAAAAGACCTACAAGGACTTTAACTAGGGCTTATTTGGGGGGTAGGGCTTATATTGCAGCCATCACCGACAATCACGCTAGGTCTTATTTTCGGGGAAACAGGGTAGTGGCGTGGTATTTAGGAAGCTGTGCCAGCTGTGCTGGTTAATAGTATTTTGTAAAGTTGGGTACACTTATGCCCCGTACACACGATTGGAAATTCGGCCAGCAAAAGACAGATGAGAGCTTTTGGTCGGAAAATGCGATCGTGTGTATGCTCCATCGGTCTTTTGCTGGCGGAATTCCAGCCAGCAAAAGATTGAGGGCATGTTCTCAATTTTTCGGTCGGAAAAAGATCCTAGCCGAAAATGCGATCGTCTGTACAAATTCCAACGTGCAAAATACCTACGCATGCTCGGAAACAATTCTACGCATGCTCAGAAGCATTGAACTTCATTTTCTCGGCTCGTTGTAGTGTTGTACGTCACCGCGTTCTTGACGGTCGAAAGTTCAGAGAACTTTTGTGTGACCGTGTGTATGCAAGGCAAGCTTGAGCGGAATTCCGTCGGAAAAACCATCCAAGTTTTTTCCAACGGAAAATCCGCTCGTGTGTATGGGACATAAGGCCCCCTCTTATACAGGGAGTGTAAAGAGTTATTTTAGGTAGGCGAGGTTTTATTTTCCCCCATGTGAAGTGTAATGCCCCGTACACATGATCGGATTTTCCACCAACAAAACCGTGGATTTTTGTTCGAAGGTTGTTGGCTCAAACTTGTCTTCCATACACACGGTCACACAAATGTTGGCCAACAATTATGAACGTGGGAACGCGGTGACGTACAAGACGTACGAAGAGCCGAGAAAAGGGAAGTTCAATAGCCAGTGCGGCTCCTTCGGCGTGAACTTTTGTGCGACGGACTTGTGTGCACACGATCGGACTTTCCGACAACAAAGTCTTGTTGGCGGAAAATTTGAGAACCTGCTAAGAAACATTTGTTGATGGAAAGTCCGAAAGCAAATGTTCAATGGAGCATAAACACGGTCGGACTTTCGACAACAAGGTTTTGTTGCTGCTAAGAAACATTTGATGGTGGAAAGTCCGATAGCAAATGTTCGATGGAGCATAAACACGGTCGGACTTTCGACAACAAGCTCACATCCAACATTTCCCGTCGTAAAAGTCCAACCGTGTGTACGCGGCATTAGACTTTGCGCTGTAGAGACAGTGCATATTTTTAGCACTGATCACTGTGTTAGTGTCACTGATCCCCAATAAGTGTCAGTTAGTGTCCTGACTGTCCGCCGCAATATTGCAGTCCCGCTATAAGTCGCTGATCACCACCATTACTTGTAGAAAAAAAAAAAAAATTCCATAAAAATATCCCATAGTTTGTAGACGCTATAACTTTGGCTCAAACCAATCAATATACGCTTATTATAGATAAAATAAGTGCAGCGCAAAGAAATAATCACAGAGTAATAAATAATCTAATCAAACTTTTAGAAATAAAAAAGTCCTTAAGTAATGGTAAAATAGCAGGTGGCTCTTTTCTGGGGAAAACTCATATAAGGCTCTAATCCAAGCGGTAAGTATGGAAAGAGATTGTGCTTACCAGATCCAGTTGACCCCTTGATTATAGGGGGTCCAAAACAGCATGAATGGGTCCGTGGCAGACTGCTGGGCTAGCTGTCATCTGCAGAGATCTCCTCAGGTCTGTAGTATGAAGCTGATGTGCCGCTGAATACTCTCTCTCTCAATGTGGCAATATCCTTGGTAGAGAGGGGAGGTCCGTGTGGAGATGCCGGGCAGAGAGGTAGAGATCCCCAGGGAGAGTGAATGACATAAAGAATAAAAATATCTAAGAGCGATCCGTAGGTAACCAATGGTCCAAGTTTATTAGGTCACTTGTAAAAAGGAGAGAGGACGCTAGCAGAGCGCCAATGAATACAAGCACTTGCGGCAGTGTTATATGATGGGACAGACTGTTCGTATCTGAACAGCTGTCAGCAAGAGAAGGCTGCGGGTGGCGGCGGTCAAACAGTACCGCCCTCGTACGCGGCGTTACGTCAGAAAGACTTCGTCAGCGAGGGTGGAGAGCACCTGTCACCCGTAGAGCCTTAATATACCCACTCAATTAATGGGAGTGTCAGAAGCCGAAGGACCAGAAGTCCCCGAAGGAGAAAACATCCTCTGAGCTCACTGGGGACATCATCCCAATACAATAAAATTTAAAAGAACATTTTTTTTAAAAAATGTTAAAAACATGATAAAGGTAAAAAGAAGCCTGGTTCACCACAGCTAATGGAATAAAGAGCAGTGGTACCAGAACTAATTGATGCGGAACAAGGAAGTATCCAAGAGTTACAAATGTAACTACAAACATAAATGTGTACTAAAAAATGTGTAAATGAAATTTAAACATTAATATGACCCATGGTGCACCCGCAGCATTCTCCAGCTGGTGGTAAAAAATCTATATTTTTACACACATTCATAAATAAAACACGCCTGCATAAAAGTAACAACGCAACGATAAATAAATCTTTAAATACATAGTAGCAACATGGTAAATATACTATAGATAATAAAAACAGGATACATTATGTCATTTGGCTTATTGGGATTTTTTTTTACCAAAAACATTTAGCAGAATACATATTGACCTAAATTGATGAAGAAATTAGATTTTTTTCTTTTTTTTTTTATTGGATATGTTTTATAGCAGAAAGTAAAAAAATATAATTTCTTTTTTTTTCAAATTTGTCAGCCTTTTTTTCTTCATAGCGCACAAAATAAAAACCGCAGAGGTGATCAAATACCACCAAAAGAAAGCTCTATTTGTGGGGAAAAAAAATACATAAATTGTATTTGGCTACATCGTCGTACAACTGCGCAAGTGTCAGTTTAACGTAACGCAGTGACGTATCTTCCGGAGGTCAAGTGGTTAAAAGATGACTTGTTAGGGCTTTTAAATCATCATCTATGGAGATCATAGGGTACCGAAGTTCATTGTCATTTTATATGCACACACAATTTTACCCACTTGACCTCCGTAAGGTTTTACCCTCTTTATGACCAGGCGATTTTTTTGCTATTCAGCACTGCGCTACTTTAAGTGGCAAGTGCTCGGTCATGCAAAACTATGAAATTTATATTTTTTTTTTTCACACAAATCAAGCTTTCTTTTGGCGGTATTTGATCACCAATGGGTTTTTTTTTTATTATATAAACGAAAAAAAAAAAAACAAATTAAAACAAAAAAACAATATTTTCCAATAAAATCAAATTTCTCCATAAATTTAGGCCAAAATGTATTCTGGTACGTGTCTTTGGGATAAAAAAAAAAATCCCAATAAGTGTATATTGATTGGTTGGGATATATATTTAAAAATCGATCAATCCTGATGTACTGACGGCGATCTTATTTCTTGAGACCCTAAAATACCAGGACAATAAAAATCTGCCCCAAATGACCCCTTTTTGGAAAGTAGACAGTCCAAGGTATTTAGTAAGAGGCATGGCGAGTTTTTTGAAGTTGTAATTTTTTGTCACAATTTTTTTGGAAAATAAAGAAATTAAATAAACATACTGTCACCAGTGCAGTACAGCGTCATCATATGACTGGTGTGGCGGTGATCAGGGATACTGACTGTTGACAGTATGATAAAAAATAAAGTCCTGTAAAAAAGCTGCGCTAAGAGTTAAATATATACATATATATATATATATATATATATATATATATATATATATATATATATATATATATATATATGTATGTATATATCTATACAGATAACATCAAAAAGGGGATTTTTTAGATCCTTTCCAGAGTAAAAGCACCACCACCGTGCACTTCTAAGCAATAGTGTCAATACACCGTAGTAGTTGATCCTGCTTACCAGATGGCAAGCATAAAAGAGCAAGTGGCTATAGCCCAGCCAAGGCCTTTTAGCTTGCTGGCGCTCCCGGTGTTCCGATGGGGGGGGTAAATCTCCAGGCTCCCATGTGTTGTCCACGTATCACCATTTAGCACGGGAAACCCGGATAACCCAGAAGGAAGAAAGACTTGCCATAGTATAAAATCTTCCAGATATTTATTTAAAAAACATGTAGTCACTTACATTTACATTAGCAATGTTGCGTATACGAAAAAGCCGGCCGGCATGCAAACAAAACGGAGCCCGTTCTCTCACTCCGAAAGTGTGGTGACGTTAGTGCGTACCTTCCCAGACGCGTTTCGTCATCATCTGACGTTGTCAACATTGACAACGTCAGATGATGACGAAGGATCAACTACTACGGTGGATTGACACTATTGCTTAGAAGTGCACGGTGGTGGTGCTTTTACTCTGACAAGGATCTAAAAAATCCCCTTTTTGATGTTATCTGTATAGACTATTATTTAACTCTTAGCGCAGCTTTTTTACAGGACTTTAGAATTTTGGTGTAATCGCACTATATGCTGCTGCTTATTTGTATTTTCTGTTAGCGCGGTTCTCTCCATCTTACATGATAAAAAATAAGCATTAAAACATTTTTTTTTTTTTATTTCAATAGTTTTTATTGAGTTTTCATAGAGAAGGTTACAAACAGATAATAATAAGGTGATACACCCTGTACAGTATATCTTTCGGCAAAAGATCACACATAGATACCATGCCAAATAAGATAACATAAACTCGAACTTTGGAGGTAACATCAATAGTTATCTTACAGTTGAAGTACTGCCACCTATCCCGGACACCCCATCTGGGAACAAACTGTGTCCAGGTTAGAGTGGAAGCACAGTCAAGCATGGTAAGTGTCATATCGATATTGAAATAACATGAGGTGGTACAGGGTAGTTAGATATATCAGTTGGTACACAATCAACATACTGGTGAAATCTGCAATGTGAGGCGTCATTTTTCCTGTAAATAGGGTGAATTCACTTATAACTTGATGTGAGTAGGCAAGGAAAGCTTGCCAAGGTGACAAAGGAAAGGGGAATAAAAAGGGGGGTGGGGGAAGGGTTAGGGATAGGGTGAGCTAGTCATCAAAACATAAAGACTTTCAAACTTTGACTGTGCATTTAGGATTTGATAACCAGGGTTCCCATTTATCTCTAAATACTGTGAGACTAAGGTTTGTGATAGCCAATAATTTCTCTATCTCGCATTGGTGGTTGAGGGTGAGAATGGCATCACTAGGGGAAGGCGGATCGATAATATTCCACTGCTTTGAAATTGTGATTTTTGCTGCTAATAAAAATTGTATGATTACTACTCGGAACTTAGGAAGAAATTTGTGAATGTTCAGATGCAAGATGGCTAGTTCCGGATTAGGTGCAATGTGTCGACTACAGATATCGGACAATATGGAAAAAATCCTGTTCCAGAATGACCGTAGTGATATACAAGACCAAAGTATATGGTATAGAGTTTCAGATTCTCCGCATTTTCTCCAGCACAAGGCCAATTGTCATGGGTAGAATTTGGAAAGTTTGTACGGGGTAAGGTACCAAGAATGTATTACCTTTTGGTAATGTTCCCAGTGGTTTATACACTTGGATGAGGTATAGGTGGTGGAGAAAGCTTTCACTCAATAGGCGTCTGGGATGGTTTTTCCCAAGGCTTCTTCCCATTTTAGCATGGTAGTGGTCTTTGAGAAGGGGTCTTGTTGGGTGTTGTAGATATTATAAAACAGAGAAATACACCTTAGTGGGGTTATAGAAGAAGGTATGCATTGAGACTGGAATTTCTAAGTGTAGAGGTAGAGGGTGTTTATGGAGCGAACTTGTAAATAGGTAAACTGTGCGGACGGTGGAAGGTCAAAGCGGGCAGATAGGGTTTCATATGTGTGGAGAAATGCATACTGGTATAGGTCTCTCAAGAGAAAAAGGCCTTTATTTTTCCATAAGTGGAGGTCAATGCGGGGTATAAAGTGTTGGAGCACTGATAGTGGGGTAAGTGATCCCTTGGGTAAAGATAAGAGGGGAATCTCTGACCACAATTTGATGGAGATTTGTACATTTGGGATAGTAGAGATGGGTGGTGGAGCTCCCAATCTACTAGCAATAAGAGTCGATTGGAAATTTTTATGTGGAACCGCGATCTAAGTATCTAAGTTGATCTAATACGCAGGCTTTATAATATGCCATAATATTGGGTACCCCCATTCCACCATTGCTTCTATGCCTTAACATAATATTGAGGGAGCATCTTGGAGGTTTGTGATTCCAAATAAATTGAGTGAAGAGTTTTTGGGCGGCGGAAGGAAGGTTTGTGGTAAGGGGAATATTAAGGTGTGAAAGAGATAGGAGGAGTTTTGGTAGGAGTCCTCAGGAGGGATAGTTGTTGAGGCAGTGATTCCAAGAAGGGCTTAAAGTTATGTTCATATAGCTGTGAGGTGTGTGCAGTTAGCTGAATTCCTAAGAATGTCAAGAAGTGGGGGGACCACTCAAAGGGGAACTTATTAGTTAGGTAAATTTGCATAGAGGTTGGAACATTAAAACCTAAAATTTTGGACTTTGTGGCATCTAATTTATAGTAGGACATGGCACTAAATTCTATGAGCAATTTCTGTGTTTCATGTAATGATGCCTTGGGGTTAGAAAGCATGAGCATGACATCATCCACAAATAGGCTTATTTTATGTTCAGTATCGCCAATGGTTCCATAAGGAGCTTAAGATAATGGGCGATAGGGGACATCCTTGTCTAGTCCGTTAGTTATTTGTATCGGTTTGGAGGTAAGTCCTGAGGTGAGTACAGTGGCTGAAGGAGTGGAATAAAGGGATAGAAGGGCTGTCTGTATCCATCCCGTAATCCCGAAATTATCAAGCACTGTCCTGAGATATCCCCAGTGGACCCTATCAAACGCCTTCTCCGCATCCAAGGAGAGGAGCAGAGAAGGCATCCAAGAGGGCCCAGAATGGGAGATTAAATTAATGAGACGTCTAGTGCCGTCAAAGGCCTGTTGACCCGGGACGAAGCCCACCTAGTTGGGGTGGATAAGAAATGGTAAGATTTTTTGTCATCTGAGTGCTACGAGTTTGGCAAATATCTTTACATCCGCATTTAGAATAGATATAGGCCTGTAGTTTGCAGGGGAAGTGGGGTCTTTGTTGGGTTTAGGGATAGTCACGATCACAGCTCCTAACATTTCAGGTGGGAAAGTACCAGAGGAGGAGGCAAGGTCGAATACGGATTGTAGATAAGGAGCAGTTTCTGAGAAAAGGTATTTATAGTATTAATTTGAAAAGCCATCATCTCCTGGGGATTTGTGATTGGGTAATTTTTTGATAAGTGAGTAAATCTCTTGAGTAGTAAAAGCTTGGGAGATGGACTGGAGTTGATTGCCATCAAGGTTAGGTAGTTTGATTTTGCTTAAAAAGTTACTAATGAGTACAGGAGGGGGTTGGAGAGTAGAGTCATCATTATGGAGGTCATATAGGGACTGGTAATAGTCCGCAAAGGCGTTGGCTATATCCTTTGGGTTAGATAAACTATTCTTAGATTTAGGGTGAATAATAGAAGTTATTTTTTGCTTAGTCAGTTTTGCTTTTACTTTTTTGGCCAGCCAGGATTCTGCTTTGTTATGGAGGCCGTAGTATTTGGATTTAAGGTATTTGAGATGGGTTTCATATTTGTAAAGTAGCAGGGACCTTAATTTTTGCCTGTCTTGCAAGATATCTTCTGTGAGACGGGGATTTGGGTTTGACTTATTCTCACGTTCTTTTAAGGTTATAGAATTCAGCACGTCTTCGATCTGCCTCCTTCTCTTTTTTTTTGACAAAAGAAGCCATTTTAATCAGTACCCCCCTTATATAGACCTTATAAGTATTTCACAGTGTAAATCTATTAATATCAGGAGTGTCATTATACCCAAAAAAGTCATGGTGTTCTTGCACGATCTGTTGCTACAATTCCTTGTCCTCCAAAAGCGAGGCGTTTAGTCTCCATAGTGGAGGAGGGGAGTTGCGAAATGTGTCATCAAAATTTAGTGTGATCGGAGCGTGATCTGACCAAGAAATTGTACCAATGTCCGTACGCAAAACATTTTGTAGAGACCTTTTATCAGTAAAGAAAAAGTCAATGCGGGAGTAGGAAGAGTGAGCTACAGACAAAAAAGTAAAAATCTTTCTAGGATCCATGGAAGCTGCGCCAGGTTTTGTACAGCTCGTATTTATGAAGTAAGGGGACAATTGAGTGGCCAGGTCTTCTAGCGAGGGTGGTGGAGTCCATGGTGGGGTTCAGGGTAGTATTAAAGTCTCAGCCAATAATAAGGATACCTTGTGTCACTTCCATAGCCTTGGTGAATAGTGGAGTGAGGCATTTCCTCTGTTTAACATTCGGAGCATATAGGTTAACTAGAGTAAACACTACTTGATTGAGCTCGCAAATGAGGATGATGTACAGGCCTTGAGGATCCTGTAGTGTAGTGCGTATATGATGAAATTCCACAGAGTCCTTGACAGCAATAAAGACTCCACAAGCCTTCTTTGGGCCGTTGGCCATGTACAAATGAGGAAAATGTCGAAAGGACACTCGAGGGCATTTGTGGGCAGCGAAATGGGTTTCCCGAGTAATGATTACGTCAGCCTTGAGAGAGTGTGCTTTTTTCAGTAGTGTTGCACGTTTGAAGGGGCTGTTGAGGCCCTTAGAGTTCAGTGACATGAATTTTAGAGGCATAGTGAAGAATGTGTATTTACTAAGGTATCGTTGCAGAAAAAAACATCGTAGAGAGGAGAGCCATGGAAAGAGTACCTGTTATGTGGAGATTTCGGCAACCGAGAATGGTTATTTAGTGTATATTCAGTTGGTGGGTTGATTGGAGGGTCTCTTGTCATGATAAGCAGCAGAGAAAACAAATGTGATAGTCCACGTTGAGTTCTGGTAGACATAGCAGTGTAGGTGGTGACTGGCTGGATGGTAGGAACTAGGGAAAGAAGGGTCAAACAAAGGAGAAACAAATACAACATACATAAGAAACACCTGTCAAAACACAGGCACAATGGCCAGCCGGAGCTGTTGTGGTGTTGCGGGGGGGGGGGGGGGATCATACTGCCAGTGCTACGCACTGAGCCAACGAACCACAAAAAGAAAGACCAGGTGGCTGAGCTCCCAGCCTCACGCTAGTACAGAGGCTATGCTGGCGGGGAGAGGTCTAGTTGTAAATAGAAGATTCATATCAGGGCCATTCTGCTTGTGGCTTTTCCGGGGTAGGCAAGGCAGGGGGTTGCGCATCTGCAGGGGGTAGTTGCCACTGTTTGAAGAGTTGGATGCCTTTATCCACACTGTATATGGGATAGGTTTTGCCATTCCAGGTGACCAGAAGCTTTGTAGGGAAGCCCCACCCGTAAATTATGCTATGGTTGCGGAGGACTTTAGTGAGCGGGGCGAGCTCCTTTATGTTCAACGCTGTCTGTTGCGATATGTCAGTATATATGGATATTCCATTAAATTCCTCTGGCACTGCAGGACTCTGCTTGGCTGTCGCTATGACACGTTCTTTGACATGGTAGTAGTGAATACGTGCTAGGGTGTCTCTGGGTGCAGTGTCAGGCAGAAATTTAGGTTTAGGTATACGGTGGGCTCTGTCCACGCATAGCTCATCATCGCTCAGGGATGGGAGGAGGGCCTTCATGAGGTGTTGCACATAGTTTGTTAATTCGTTTGGGGGAATGAATTCAGGTATTGATGTTATTGCGCCTCGGGCGATCTTCAAGATCCGCCATTTTATATTGAAGGCGTTCCATCTCAGATTTTTGATCAGCATAGGAATCAACACGGTCATTATGTGCACAGTACAGATCTGTCATTTTAGTGTCTAAGTATTGGATTTTAACAGAATGTGTTCGGACAGTCTCATTTAAGGGTGTAAACATGTCTGAAAAATCATTAAACAGAGTGCTTCTGAGGGAGAGAAGCATGTTTTTCATGGTATTCATAGAGATGGATTGTTCTGTGGCTGGGAACATTTCAATTGACATTCCTGGGTGCATGTTCTGCAGAGAAACCTGAGGGGGAATGCTGTGCAGTGCAGGGGAGAACTCATCTTCCTCCCTGCGCTGCTTAGTTTTCACTGGGCTGCGAGTGGAGGGAGTAGATGGGGGAGAGCGTTCTTCCAGCTCCTCGGCTGGGTGGTGGTGTGCCTCCCTGCAGCTTGATGGCCAGGTTGGGATCGGGCCGTGTCTGTGGAGCTAGGGCCGGCGCCATTTTGCCTACCTCCCCGAGGTGCCGCTGTATAGAAGTCCGTGAGGCGTTGCTGCTGCCTATTCGTCTTCCGCCACTTAGTCATCGCTCCTGCGGGCGTCAGGCGCTTTGGTGAGTGTGTATAGAGCCGGAGGAGACCTCACCCCATTGTCGCTAAATGTTGTTCAGAGCGTGAGGCTGCCGGAGCTCTGAGTTATGCGGCCATCTTCTCCGCCGACCAGACATGCCCCCCCCCCACCCGTAAAACATTTTTTATTCAATTTTTTTTTACTTTTTTAAAATTCTTTTTTACATGTTTTCCTCAGAGTAGTCCAGTGTCATTATAGTGACCAGGGACTTTTTTTTTTTTTTTTACACTTTGATTGCTGGTACAATGACTATCACTGTAACAGCAATGTATTGAACCATCACTAATGGGTTACATTCATAACAGCTGTGATTACTATATTACTAGTGATCTGTGATCAAGGTCCATAAAGACATGGATGAGTGAGTTTGGGGTGGAGGAACGTGACTGGTCTGCACAGAGCCCTGACCTCAACCCGATAGAACACCTTTGGGATAAATAAGAGTGCAGACTGCGAGCCAGGCCTTCTTGTCCAACATCAGTGCCTGACCTCACAAATGCGCTTCTGGAAGAATGGTCAAACATTCCCATAGACACACTCCTATACCTTGTGGACAACCTTCCCAGAAGAGTTGAAGCTGTTATAGCTGCAAAGGGTGGACCAACTCAATATTAAACCCGACAGACTAAGACTGGGATGTCATTAAAGTTCATGTGCGTGTAAAGCAGGCGCCACAATACTTTTGGTAATATAGTGTATGTCTATACTTACCTATTCTGTGCAATGAATTTAACACTTTGATCGCCCCTGATGGTAGCCCCTTCCCAGTCAGAGTCATTAGTACAGTGACAGTGCATATTTTTTAGCACTGATCACTGTATTAGTGTCACTGGTCCGCAATGAAATTGCACAGAGCAGCCGCGAACATCCTCTTTTTGGGTCCCCTGCTGGCGGTCCTGGCCCCTCCCCTCTGTCCAATGCCTCCCCATGGGAAGCCGCTTTCCCTGGGGGCACTCGTGCGTGCTCGCACCCGAGCCCCACTGCTGCGTCAATTGACACAGACAGTGGGACTTGGCCCCGCCCCCCCCCTTGTTAACGGGCTTTGATGGACAGCACTGGGAGCCAATGTTCGCCCCGGTGCCCCAGCAAAGCCAGCGAGACCCAGAAGTGAGAGGAGAGAAGAGGTGCAGACGTGCGATTGGACACGGATCTCTGGCTTCCCATAGTACAAGTACCTCCCCAGTCCCCACACAGTTATAAAGCATCCCCTAGGAACGCATTTAACACTTTGATCGCCCCTGATGTTCTGTCGGGGAGTTCTGTCGGGGAGTTCTGTCGGAGAGTTCTGTTGGGCAGTTCTGTCGGAGAGTTCTGTCGTTCTGTCTGAGAGTTCTGTCGTTCTGTCGGAGAGTTCTGTCGTTCTGTCGGAGAGTTCTGTCGTTCTGTCGGGTAGTTCTGTCGGGGAGTTCTGTCATTCTGTCGGGTAGTTCTGTCGGGGAGTTCTGTCGAAGAGTTCTGTCGGAGAGTTCTGTTGGAGAGTTCTGTCGTTCTGTCGGAGAGTTCTGTCGTTCTGTCGGAGAGTTCTGTCGTTCTGTCGGAGAGTTCTGTCGTTCTGTCGGAGAGTTCTGTCGTTCTGTCGGGTAGTTCTGTCGGAGAGTTCTGTCGTTCTGTCGGGTAGTTCTGTCGGGGAGTTCTGTCGGAGAGTTCTGTCGGAGAGTTCTGTCGTTCTGTCGGGTAGTTCTGTCGGGGAGTTCTGTCGGGGAGTTCTGTCAGAGAGTTCTGTCGGGGAGTTCTGTTGGAGAGTTCTGTCGGAGAGTTCTGTCGGGGAGTTCTGTCGGGGAGTTCTGTCGGGGAGTTCTGTCGTTCTGTGGGAGAGTTCTGTCGTTCTGTCGGGGAGTTCTGTCGGAGTGTTCTGTTGGATTCTGTCTGAGAGTTCTGTCAGGGAGTTCTGCCATTCTGTCTGAGAGTTCTGTCGGAGAGTTCTGTCAGAGAGTTCTGTCGGGGAGTTCTGTCGGAGAGTTCTGTCGTTCTGTCGGGGAGTTCTGTCTGAGAGTTCTGTCGGAGAGTTCTGTCGTTCTGTCGGGTAGTTCTGTCGGGGAGTTCTGTCGGGGAGTTCTGTCGGGGAGTTCTGTCGGGGAGTTCTGTTGGAGAGTTCTGTCGGAGAGTTCTGTCGGGGAGTTCTGTCGGGGAGTTCTGTCGGGGAGTTCTGTCGTTCTGTGGGAGAGTTCTGTCGTTCTGTCGGGGAGTTCTGTCGGAGTGTTCTGTTGGATTCTGTCTGAGAGTTCTGTCAGGGAGTTCTGCCATTCTGTCTGAGAGTTCTGTCGGAGAGTTCTGTCGGAGAGTTCTGTCGGGGAGTTCTGTCGGAGAGTTCTGTCGTTCTGTCGGGGAGTTCTGTCGGAGAGTTCTGTCGTTCTGTCGGGGAGTTCTGTCTGAGAGTTCTGTCGGAGAGTTCTGTCGTTCTGTCGGAGAGTTCTGTCGGGGAGTTCTGTCGGAGAGTTCTGTCGGGGAGTTCTGTCGGAGAGTTCTGTCGTTCTGTCGGAGAGTTCTGTCGGGGAGTTCTGTCGGAGAGTTCTGTCGGGGAGTTCTGTCGGAGAGTTCTGTCGTTCTGTCGCGGAGTTCTGTCGGAGAGTTCTGTCGTTCTGTCGGGGAGTTCTGTCTGAGAGTTCTGTCGGAGAGTTCTGTCGTTCTGTCGGGGAGTTCTGTCGGGGAGTTCTGTCGGGGAGTTCTGTCATTCTGTCGGGGAGTTCTGTCGGGGAGTTCTGTCGTTCTGTTGGGGAGTTCTGTTGGAGAGTTCTGTCGGAGAGTTCTGTCGTTCTGTCGGGGAGTTCTGTCGTTCTGTCGGGGAGTTCTGTTGGAGAGTTCTGTCGGAGAGTTCTGTCGGGGAGTTCTGTCGGAGTGTTCTGTTGGATTCTGTCTGAGAGTTCTGTCAGGGAGTTCTGCCATTCTGTCTGAGAGTTCTGTCGGAGAGTTCTGTCGGAGAGTTCTGTCGGGGAGTTCTGTCGGAGAGTTCTGTCGTTCTGTCGGGGAGTTCTGTCTGAGAGTTCTGTCGGAGAGTTCTGTCGTTCTGTCGGAGAGTTCTGTCGGGGAGTTCTGTCGGAGAGTTCTGTCGGGGAGTTCTGTCGGAGAGTTCTGTCGTTCTGTCGGAGAGTTCTGTCGGGGAGTTCTGTCGGAGAGTTCTGTCGGGGAGTTCTGTCGGAGAGTTCTGTCGTTCTGTCGCGGAGTTCTGTCGGAGAGTTCTGTCGTTCTGTCGGGGAGTTCTGTCTGAGAGTTCTGTCGGAGAGTTCTGTCGTTCTGTCGGGGAGTTCTGTCGGGGAGTTCTGTCGGGGAGTTCTGTCGGGGAGTTCTGTCATTCTGTCGGGGAGTTCTGTCGGGGAGTTCTGTCGTTCTGTCGGGGAGTTCTGTTGGAGAGTTCTGTCAGAGAGTTCTGTCGTTCTGTCGGGGAGTTCTGTCGGGGAGTTCTGTCGGGGAGTTCTGTCGGGGAGTTCTGTCATTCTGTCGGGGAGTTCTGTCGGGGAGTTCTGTCGTTCTGTTGGGGAGTTCTGTTGGAGAGTTCTGTCGGAGAGTTCTGTCGTTCTGTCGGAGAGTTCTGTCGTTCTGTCGGGGAGTTCTGTCGTTCTGTCGGGGAGTTCTGTTGGAGAGTTCTGTCGGAGAGTTCTGTCGGGTAGTTCTGTCAGGGAGTTCTGTCGGGGAGTTCTGTTGGAGAGTTCTGTCGGAGAGTTCTGTCGGGGAGTTCTGTCGGGGAGTTCTGTCGGGGAGTTCTGTCGTTCTGTGGGAGAGTTCTGTCGTTCTGTCGGGGAGTTCTGTCGGAGTGTTCTGTTGGATTCTGTCTGAGAGTTCTGTCAGGGAGTTCTGCCATTCTGTCTGAGAGTTCTGTCGGAGAGTTCTGTCGGAGAGTTCTGTCGGGGAGTTCTGTCGGAGAGTTCTGTCGTTCTGTCGGGGAGTTCTGTCTGAGAGTTCTGTCGGAGAGTTCTGTCGTTCTGTCGGGTAGTTCTGTCGGGGAGTTCTGTCGGGGAGTTCTGTCAGAGAGTTCTGTCGGGGAGTTCTGTTGGAGAGTTCTGTCGGAGAGTTCTGTCGGGGAGTTCTGTCGGGGAGTTCTGTCGGGGAGTTCTGTCGGGGAGTTCTGTCGGGGAGTTCTGTCGTTCTGTGGGAGAGTTCTGTCGTTCTGTCGGGGAGTTCTGTCGGAGTGTTCTGTTGGATTCTGTCTGAGAGTTCTGTCAGGGAGTTCTGCCATTCTGTCTGAGAGTTCTGTCGGAGAGTTCTGTCGGAGAGTTCTGTCGGGGAGTTCTGTCGGAGAGTTCTGTCGTTCTGTCGGGGAGTTCTGTCTGAGAGTTCTGTCGGAGAGTTCTGTCGTTCTGTCGGAGAGTTCTGTCGAGGAGTTCTGTCGGAGAGTTCTGTCGGGGAGTTCTGTCGGAGAGTTCTGTCGTTCTGTCGGAGAGTTCTGTCGGGGAGTTCTGTCGGAGAGTTCTGTCGGGGAGTTCTGTCGGAGAGTTCTGTCGTTCTGTCGCGGAGTTCTGTCGGAGAGTTCTGTCGTTCTGTCGGGGAGTTCTGTCTGAGAGTTCTGTCGGAGAGTTCTGTCGTTCTGTTGGGGAGTTCTGTCGGGGAGTTCTGTCGGGGAGTTCTGTCGGGGAGTTCTGTCATTCTGTCGGGGAGTTCTGTCGGGGAGTTCTGTCGTTCTGTCGGGGAGTTCTGTTGGAGAGTTCTGTCGGAGAGTTCTGTCGTTCTGTCGGGGAGTTCTGTTGGAGAGTTCTGTCGGGGAGTTCTGTCGTTCTGTCGGGGAGTTCTGTTGGAGAGTTCTGTCGGAGAGTTCTGTCGTTCTGTTGGAGAGTTCTGTTGGGCGGCTCTAACAGAAATAAAACAATTGCGAGTCTTTAGCAGACCATGAAAGCCGTAGTGCAGTGAGCACTGGAATGCGTTAATAGACTCACAATATTTTTGGACTTGATTTCAGTTGCTAAGTAATTACTGCACATACAAGCAAACCAAAAAAAAAAAAAAAAGAAAGATAGCAATACTTTATCAAACGCATCGGCCGCCGCTCGCTCCAGGCGTATGGGAAATGCATTCACTGAAAAGCTTCTCTCTCCCTCCCACCCACATACTGTATAGACGTTGGGCTTACTCTCTATTCATTTTGGCCGAGCCTGCGTTCGCACCGGGCACAGATGCAGCTATTTCGATTTAGGCAAAAGGCATGAAAAAAAAAAGTTATGTGTTATTTTATTATGTTGCTAAGAGATGAAATAACTCAAATCCCGGAGGGGCCGCGTCTTGCGCTTTTTACATAACACAAAGATCTTCGAGGGAAAATACTCGCTGAAAGGATGCAAATCTGCCGTGACGCTTCAGAGCCGTCCTGCGAAAACGATCGCAACCATATAGTGGAATCGCTACAAAGTGCATGCTACTGGGATCTGACTGTGCTTGGCGCTCCACCCTAACCGCCCACTTACCGGTGATTGTTAACCCTTTCATTGCCGGGGCCATTTTTACATTTTCTTTGCACACATGTTTTAACCGCTTGCTGACCGGCTCACGCTGATATACGTCGGAAGAGTGGCACTACTGCGCAAATCGACGTAGCTGTACAGTGGAACCTTGGATTACGAGCATAATCCGTTCCAGGAGAATGCTTGTAATCCAAAGCACTTGCATATCAAAGCGAGTTTCCCCATAGAAGTCAATGGAAACAAAGATAATTTGTCCCGCATTGACTTCTATTACATGCAATACCGCATGTGGCCAGAGGTGAGGGGGGGGCACCGGAGAGCCTCGGAAATACTCGGGGACACTTCGGAAAGCCTCAGAAAGCCTCGGAAACACTCATGAACGGAGTATTTCTGAGTGTTTCCGAGTATGTCTGAACGGCTTCGAACGGCTCCGAACCATTCCGAGTGTCCCCGGCGCCCTCGCACCTCTGGCCAAATGTGGTACTGCACCCCCCATTACCTTGAGTTATGCTTGTTTTGCGAGACAACACTCGCAAACCGAGTCAGAATTAATAAAAAAAAAAAGTTGCTCGTCTTTCAAAACGCTCGTTAACCGCGTTACTCGTAAACCAAGGTTCCATTGTAAGTCCTTCCTTATAGCAAGATAGCGGGCGCGCCAGTGCCCGCCGCGTGCCCTGCAGACTCAATGTCCGCCGGCAGCCCGCAATAGCGGTGAAGAGAGGCAGAACAGGGAACTGCCTACGTAAACAAGGCATTTCCCCAGTTCTATAGTGTTGCCACCTTTTCTTCAAGTCAAACCCAAACACTTTAGCGGCGCACAGCAATTTTTTTTATAGTATAAACTATACATATATTTTGCTATTAAATAACATTTCTAATCATATGAAGTTAATAACAAGAGTCCCCCTTTACATCAGAGTCCACAGAGTTCCCCTTTTACATCTGAACTCCCAGAGTTCCCTTTCACTATAAGGAGGGACTCTGCAGACTCTGATGTAAGGAAGAACTCTGGGGACTCTGACATAAGGGATGCTCTGGGAACCCTGATTTAAGGGGGAACACTGAGTACTCTGATGTACGGAGAGGACTCTGATGTAAGGGTGAACACTGATGTAAAGGGTGCTCTGAGAACCCTGATTTACCTTAGCGTACTCACTCAGAAGCAGGAGAGAGAAAGGCGGAGACTTCAGTCACAGACAGGGATGGATGGTGAGCTCACTCACCCCTTGGCAGTCAACACCTCTCATCCAGATGTATCTGAGGCTGCTGGACTTCAAATTTCTGGCCCCCACTTTCATTTTCTGAGGCACAGCGCCAGGGATTGAAGTGTGGGCAGACACAGAGGGGTAGGGGCGGGAGGAAGAGGTGCAGATCGAGCCCTCTCTCCTCTCCCGTCTGTATGTGGGGGAGGGGAGGGGATTGTTAGTGATGGCTTTGGGCAGTGTTAAAGAGAGTGTAACAGACACTCTCAGCTTAGACAACTGCAGCCAGAAACCCTGCTGGGAGGCCAGAGTCCAGTCTGAATCATGTGTCCGGGTTTCAGACAGTCTGAAACCCGGACGCATGATTCCAAACCCGAACTGTCCGGGTGAATCCCGGACAGGTGGCAACCCTACCGTTCTGCCTAGTGACAGGGATCTACTGCTCCCAGTGATCGGGAACAGCGATCTCTGTCGTGCTTCAGTAAGCCCATCCTCCCTACACCAAGGGAACACTCTTCACCCCTTGATCGCCCCCTAGTGTTAACCCCTTCCCAGCCAGTGTCATTTGTACATTGATCAGTGCATTTTTATAGCTCTGATCATGTAATAATGTCACTGGTCCCCAAAAAGAGTAATTTGGGTTCAGGTTTGTCCTCCGAAAAGTCGCAGTCCTGCTAAAATTCGCAGACTGCCGCCATTACCCGTAAAAACAATAGAAAAATAATTTCCTAAATCTATCCCATTTGTGGATGCGCTAACCAATCAATATACGCCTATTGCAATTTTTCTTACCAAAAATATGTGGAAGAATATCTATCGGCCTAAACTAATTAATACATTCGTTTTTTTATATATATTTTTTTTGGATATGTATTATAACAGAAAGTAAAAAAAAATTTCTTTTTTTTTCCAAAATTGTCGCTCTTTTTTTGTTTATAGCGGAAGAATTTAAAAAATGACAGAGGTGATCAAATACCACCAAAAGAAAACTCTATTTGTGGGGAAAAAAGGACATCAATTTTATTTGGGTACAGCGTCGCACAACCGCGCAATTGTCAGTTGAAGCGACGCAGTGCTGTATCACAAAAAAAAACGCTCTGGTCATTAAGGGCGCAAATCCTTCCAGGGTTAAAGTGGTTAATCACTTGCCCTCCGGAAGATTTACCCCCCTCCCCTTTTCATGACCAGGATATTATTTGTGTTACGGAACTACATTAATTTAACTGACAATTGCGCGGCCGTGCGACGCTTTACCCAAATAAAATTGTCCTTTTTTTCTCCACAAATAGAGCTTTCTTTTGGTGGTATTTGATCACCTCTGCGATTTTTTTTTTTTTTTGCGCTATAAAAAAAGACTGGCAATTTGGAAAAAAAAAACATCAATATTTTTTACTTTCTGATATATAGTACATAGTTACATAGTAGGTGAGGTTGAAAAAAGACACAAGTCCATCAAGTCCAACCTATGTGTGTGATTATGTGTCAGTATTACATTACATATCTCTGTATATTGTGGTCATTCAGGTGATTATCTAATAGTTTCTTGAAGCTATCAATGCTCCCCGCTGAGACCACCGCCTGTGGAAGGGAATTCCACATCCTTGCCGCTCTTACAGTAAAGAACCCTCTACGTAGTTTAAGGTTAAACCTCTTTTCTTCTAATTGTAATGAGTGGCCACGAGTCTTATTAAACTCTCTTCTGCGAAAAAGTTTTATCCCTATTGTGGGGTCACCAGTACGGTATTTGTAAATTGAAATCATATCCCCTCTCAAGCGTCTCTTCTCCAGAGAGAATAAGTTCAGTGCTCGCAACCTTTCCTTATAACTAAGATCCTCCAGACCCTTTATTAGCTTTGTTGCCCTTCTTTGTACTCGTTCCATTTCCAGTACGTCCCTCCTGAGGACTGGTGCCCAGAACTGGACAGCATACTCCAGGTGCGGCCGGACCAGAGTCTTGTAGAGCGGGAGAATTATCGTTTTATCTCTGCAGTTGATCCCCCTTTTAATGCATGCCAATATTCTGTTTGCTTTATTAGCAGCAGCTTGGCATTGCATGCCATTGCTGAGCCTATCATCCACTAGGACCCCCAGGTCCTTTTCCATCCTAGATCCCCCCAGAGGTTCTCCCCCCAGTGTATAGATTGCATTCATATTTTTGACACCCAAATGCATTATTTTACATTTTTCTACATTGAACCTCATTTGCCATGTAGATGCCCACCCCATTAATTTGTTCAGGTCTTTTTGCAAGGTTTCCACATCCTGCGGAGAAGTTATTGCCCTGCTTAGCTTAGTATCGTCTGCAAATACAGAGATGGAACTGTTTATCCCATCCTCCAGGTCATTTATGAACAAATTAAATATGATTGGTCCCAGGACAGAACCCTGGGGGACCCCACTACCCACCCCTGACCATTCCGAGTACTCCCCATTTATCACCACCCTCTGAACTCGCCCTTGTAGCCAGTTTTCAATCCATGTACTCACCCTATGGTCCATGCCAACGCACCTTATTTTGTACAGTAAACGTTCGGCATCACTGGGGGGGCAGGGCGATGATGTCAGCAAGAGCAATTTGGCCACACCCCACTGTTTGCTGTGGCACCGCCCTACTATTCTTCTTGGGGCACTCAAAGGTGTCCCAGGCCACCAAAGTGTTCGGGTTTGGCTTGAAGAAAAGGTGGCAACCCTACTGCGATATTGCGGCAGAGACATCGGACACCCGACACTTTTTGGGGGACCAGTGACACTAATACAGTGATCAGTGCTAAAAATATGCACTGTCACTGTACTAATGACACTGGCTGGGAAGGGGTAACATCAGGGGCAATCAAAGGGTTAAATGTGTTCCTAGCCAGTGTTTGTGCATGGTGGGGGAGGTGCTTTTACTAGGGGAAGGCATAGATCCGTGTCTCTGCTTTGCAAGAACACAGGACCCATGCCTTCCTTACTGACAGAATGGCAATCTGCCTTGTTTAAATAGGCAGAACGCCGTTCTGCCTGTGTACCGAATAATCAGCGGGTGCCGGCAAACATCGCGTCCGCGGTACTTGCCGCCGTGTGCGATCGCAGCGGGAGCAGGTCGGCGGCGGAGAGTGCCCCGGACCCGGAGGCGTCGGATCGCGCACTAGGTATTGGATCTGGCACAGAGCGGCCGCCCTGCCGCAGTATATGTATGGTGGGCGGTCCGCAAGTGAGCAATAGATTCTTTTTATGCCTGAAGATTGCATGGAACCCCCAAAACATGATATATTTTCTGAAAGCAGACAACCTAGAGAATAAAATAGCGGTAGTTCCAAATTTTTATGTTACACGATATTATGGCAAAGGTCTAAGAAATAGAAAAAAAAATGGGAAAAAAAATTAAATTTTACAGCACGCAAACATAATAAATTGCCCCCTTTTTTAATAAAATATAAAAGATGAGGTTGCACCGAATAAATAGATACCCAACATGCCAAACCTTAAAATGTGCATGCGCCCGTGAAATGGCGACAAACTTCAGTACCCTATATTTTCTATAGGTGACATTAAAAAAAACCCCAAAAAACACAATAAAAGTCATAAGTTTAGCAGATGGAGGAGATCTGGTGCTAAAAATATTTATAATCAATAATATTTCTGGCGATATTATTAATAATGAATTAATTAATTATAATTAATCTCACATATTACACATATGTAATATTTGTATCGCAGTCAACGTTTTGCTTAGGCACCACCAATGCATGTGTTTAGGTTCATACATGTATGAACCTATATATATATATATATATATATATATATATATACATATATGTATATGTAGGGGTCAAGGCCTCAAAAAAAATGCTGTACTTTAATTTTTTTAAATTAAAAATATCCTTTCCTTTTTAATCTGCAGCGATGTCGTTTTCTGTAAAATGTAATATGGCCACCCAGAGGTGTTCTGTTACACGGATGATAGCCCCCCCCACCCCCACCCCAGAAACATAATTTCCTGCTTGTGTGATTGGTTCGCTGATTTTCCCAGAAGTCTGCACCAAGATACAAGTCAGATTTCGGGCATCCCCTGCAACAAAAATGTCATTTTTTGGTGAGATACTCCCAATAGGAAACTCAAGTCTAAAGAAATGCAGACCCTGCCACTTTCCCCATTAGAGCCCTGCAGGTGCAGCAGCTGATTGATAATTTATAGAATCACTCCCATTTACATTCACTCACATGGACACAGACAAACAAACAGCAATTTCTTCAGAATGACAAAAAAGATAGGAATCGACAAAGTTTGTTAAAATCCCTGCAAAGTACAGAGATCACCCAGAGGGGAAGGTTTTTTTTTTTTTTTTCGCTCAACAAAAAAAGGAGTTAGTTTACTTGTATTAGTAATAAAAGGAATAAAAAAAAATTAAAGGGACAGTGGAAAAACATTTATAAAAATGTAAATAAAATAAATAATAATAATAAAAAAATTAAAGCACCCCTGTCGCCACCCCCCCACCCCCACCCCCCACATGCTCACGTGCAAAGGTGGACGGACACATACGTAGGTCGCTCATGAATATGTAAAAGGTGTTCGCACCACACATTTGAGGTATCGCCGCAAAGGTCAGAGCGAGAGCAATAATTCTAAACTGGTAACCTGTAAGTAAAGGCTTTTAACTACTTCCGTATTGTAGAATGACGGTCTGCTGGGGCCGCTCTTGTTCTGGGAGGACGTCATATGATGTCCTCCCATTCTTGCTGCACATGCACGCCTGCGGGGGGCGCGCAACGCGGCAATCGGTGGTGTGCTGTGTCCAATCACAGCTGATCACTTGTAAACAAATGGTTATCTGTATATTCTTTCCTGTCAGGGTCTGAGGGAAGAAAACATGATAACAAGTTTTCCTGTGGGGGCATTTACACTGATAATCAGTGCCCTGATCATCACTGCCCTGATTATCAGTGAAGCCCCATCAGTGTCCATCAGTGCAGCCTCATCAGTGCCCATCAGTGCCACCTCATCAGTGCCGCCTCATCAGTGCCCATCAGCGCCACCTATCAGTGCCCATCAATGCTGTCTTATCAGTGCTGCCTCATCAGTGCCAATGTGTGCTGCATATCAGTGTTGATCAGTGCCAAATACCAGAGCCCATCAATGCTGCCTTATCCAGTGCAGCCTCATCAGTGCCGCCTCATCAGTGCCCATCAGTGCCGCCTAATCAGTGCACATCAGTGCCGCCTCATCAGTGCCGCCTCATCAGTGCCCATCACTGCTGCATATCAGTGTCCATCAGTGCCAAATATCAGTGCCCATCAATGCTGCCTTATCCAGTGCAGCCTCATCAGTGCCGACTAATCAGTGCCCATCAGTGCCACCTCATCAGTGCCCATCAGTGCCGCCTCATCAGTGCCGCCTCATCAGTGCCCATCAGTGCTGCATATCAGTGTCTATCAATGCTGCCTTATCCAGTGCAGCCTCATCAGTGCCCATCAGCGCAGCATATCAATGTCCATCAGTGCCACCTATCAGTGCCCATCAATGCTGTCTTATCAGTGCTGCCTCATCAGTGCCCATCCGTGATGCATATCAGTGTTGATCAGTGCCAAATACCAGTGCCCATCAATGCTGCCTTATCCAGTGCAGCCTCATCAGTGCCGCCTCATCAGTGCCCATCAGTGCCGCCTCATCAGTGCTGCATATCAGTGCCCATCAATGCTGTCTTATCAGTGCTGCCTCATTAGTGCTGCATATCAGTGTCGATCAGTGCCAAATACCAGTGCCCATCAATGCTGCCTTATCCAGTGCCGCCTCATCAGTGCCGCCTAATCAGTGCCCATCAGTGCCGCCTCATCAGTGCCGCATATCAGTGCCCATCAATGCTGCCAGAAAAAAGAAGCCGCTCCAGGTATCCGAGTCACAAAAATCTCTCCCTCCACAAGGTGCAGGTTCTGGCTCAGTATACAATTAGCATATAGAAAGAATTCAATCCGGATGGCCGAACTCCAACGATCAATTTCTTTATTAGTTAAAATCCATCCAGCACAGGATGAAATCACTAGATAACATGTTTCACACACCACAACTACTGCTGTTTACTCAAAGCTGGCTTTTTAGGCCAATGACAATGATTTATATACACAAATACTAATATCAGTTACCAAGATAGACAAGGTGGGTTTGATTGGGAAATGAGAAGATTGATGAATGAACACTTCCTTGCCTCACAACATGGTAACTTGAATTTAATTGACACGGCATTAGATCTACCGGGACCATATCCTGCGCAATGTCATCACTATTAAAATGTATACATTTCATGATGTTTATGATTACCAATGACATATATATATACTATAAACCTCTAAAAGCATAAATAGGAAGTAAAAACATCAAAGAGCAGAAATGAAAACAAACAAATGAAAACAAAACCAAACCCTACACATGTAGTAACGTGTAAATATCTTCATTGATGCTGGAGGAGGGAGAGACGTACTTAAAGATATCTCTGCAGAAGAAGGCATCAGCCTCTAAATCTAGGAATTTCATATATTGAAAACCGCTTTGTTATGTTAAAGTCTAAAAGACCCCCCCCCCCCCCCCCCCTGTCCAGCATAGATCTGAACACCTATTAACCCATTGTCGAACATAGTGCTTCTCCCGTGGAGTTGCCTTTTAACATTTACTTTCTAGGCTTCATGCGCTAGTTTAAATGATTGCATTAAGGAAAGCACATATATGAATACATAAGGGCATAAAAAAAAAAAAAAAAGAGAAAAGAAAAAACTAACAAAAAAAAGTGAAAGAGGCGGGGGAAACTAAAACGTAATAAAAACAAAAGGAAAAGAATATCTGCATGGAAAATAATGTATGTTTTTGTTAATCCTGCATAAACATGTCTAGATACACATCAATATCTCTATATACATGATGTGCCGGGTGTTGTTAAAGAAAATTTGTCAGATGCAATTATATAAAGAAGCATCGCCGGCATTCACATGTTCACAGAGAAAGTCACATTGAACAATCATTGTAGGCATCTCAAAACAGCTGACATTATATTAACAGACTTGTGTCCATATAAAGCCCATCAAGGCTGCCTCATCAGTGCCCATCAGTGCTGCATATCAGTGTCAATCAGTGCCACCAATCACTCCCCATCAGTGCCACCAATCACTCCCCATCAGTGCTGCCTTATCAATGCAGCATTATCAGTGCCCATCAGTGCCTCTTCATCAGTACCCATCAGTGCCACCTCATCGGTACCTATTAGTGCAGCCTCATCAGTACCCATCAGTGCAGCCTCACCATTGCCCATCACTTCCGCTTACCAGTACCCATCAGTGCAGCCTCATCAGTGCCAATTAGTGCAGCTTTATCAGTTCCCATCAGTGAAGCCTCATCAGTACCCATCAGTGCAGCCTCACCAGTGCCCATCACTGCCGCTTATCAGTACCCATCAGTGCAGCCTCATCAGTGCAGCCTCATCAGTACCCATCAGTGCAGCCTCACCATTGCCCATCACTGCCGCTTACCAGTACCCATCAGTGCAGCCTCATTAGTGCCAATTAGTGCAGCTTTATCAGTTCCCATCAGTGAAGCCTCATCAGTACCCATCAGTGCAGACTTACCAGTGCCCATCACTTCCGCTTATCAGTGCCCATCAGTGCAACCTCATCAGTGGCTATTAGCGCAGCCTCATCCGCGCACATCAGTGAAGAAAAATTACTTATTTGCAAAATTGTACAACAGAAATGAAGAAAAATGTTCATTTTTTTTCAAATTTTTCGGTCTATTTTGTTTGTTTAGCAAAAAATAAAAAATAAACCCAGTGGTGCTTAAATACCCCACAAGAAAGTTCTATGTCTCAAAAAAATTATAAAAATCTCATATGGGTACAGTGTCGCATTACCGTGCAATTGCCATTCAAAGTGTGAAGGCGCTGAAAACTGAAAAATGGCCTGGGCAGGAAGGGGGTGAAAGCGCCCGATATTGAAGTGGTTAGAGGGCCACCATTGGGCATTTTTTTAAGTACCGCAGTTTTGTCACCATTTCCCCAGGCGTGCACAATTTTAAAGTGTGACTTGTTAGAAATCGATTTACTCAGTGTAACTCCATCTTTTATATCTTACCAAACCTTTGGGTATCATATTGTGGGGTTTTGTTTTTTTTTTTGCATTGAAATTCATTAAAGCGTACAAATATAAAAAACTGCAACACCCAACATTTTATTTTCTAAGGCTTCTGCTTAAAAAAATATATGTAATGTTTGGAAGTTCTAAGTTATTTTCTAGCAAAAAAAAAAAGCAGATTTTTATATTTTTAAGAAGTGTCAGAGTAGGCTTGGGAAGCAAGTGGTTAAGTAAAAAAAAGAAAAAGAAATGTATATTAAAAAAAAGAAAAAAAAAAAAAAAGAAAAGAAAAATGGCGCTGGTGATGCATACATATAAAAGAAGAAAAAATAAACACCTGATTTCACCCGTACGTGTCATGTGTCCTAATAAATCAGGGAGCTGCAGTTATTTTGGCTGTTTTAAAGTCACTTAGTTGAGCTCTCAGACAGAGAGATGGAAGGGGAGATTATGGGAAATGTTGTGACATGTTGTGCATTCTTCACCTTAACATCTTATATAAATCCAGAGAGGTTTTCTAAACTATGGCACTGCTGAACTTAACTATTTATGGTGTCAGAAGTTCCTGTTATTCCTTCCTATATGTATGATAATAACTAATCCTACGGCTTGTAGACTCCTTAACCACGTGCCCTTCGGGAGGTTTTACCCCTTTCATGGCCAGGTCATTTTTCTGCTACTCAGCACTGCGCTACTTTAACTGGCAATTGTGCGGTCATGCAACGTTCTTCCCAAATTAAATTTATATCATTTTTTTTTCACACAAATGGAGCTTTCTTGTGGTGGTATTTGATCACCTCTGCGGTTTTATTTTTTTATTATATACAGTGTGGACGGAAAGTATTCAGACCCCCTTAAATTTTTCACTCTTTGTTATATTGCAGCCATTTGCTAAAATCATTTAAGTTAATTTTTGTCCTCAATAATGTACACACAGCACCCCATATTGACAGAAAAACACAGAATTGTTGACATTTTTGCAGATTTATTAAAAAAGAAAAACTGAAATATCACATGGTCCTAAGTATTCAGACCCTTTGCTGTGACAATCATATATATAACTCAGGTGCTGTCCGTTTCTTCTGATCATCCTTGAGATGGTTCTACACCTTCATTTGAGTCCAGCTGTGTTTGATTATACTGATTAGACTTGATTAGGAAAGCCACACATCTGTCTATATAAGACCTTACAGCTCACAGTGCATGTCAGAGCAAATGAGAATCGTGAGGTCAAAGGAACTGCCTGAAGAGCTCAGAGACAGAATTGTGGCAAGGCACAGATCTGGCCAAGGTTACAAAAAAATTTCTGCTGCACTTAAGGTTCCTAAGAGCACAGTGGCCTCCATAATCCTTAAATGGAAGACGTTTGGGACGACCAGAACCCTTCCTAGAGCTGGCCGTCCGGCCAAACTGAGCTATCGGGGGAGAAGAGCCTTGGTGAGAGAGGTAAAGAAGAACCCAAAGATCACTGTGGCTGAGCTCCAGAGATGCAGTCGGGAGATGGAAGAAAGTTGTAGAAAGTCAACCATCACTGCAGCCCTCCACCAGTCGGGGGCTTTATGACAGAGTGGCCCGACGGAAGCCTCTCCTCAGTGCAAGACACATGAAAGCCCGCATGGACTTTGCTAAAAAACACCCGAGGGACTCCAAGATGGTGAGAAATAAGATTCTCTGGTCTGATGAGACCAAGATAGAACTTTTTGGCCTTAATTCTAAGCAGTATGTGTGGAGAAAACCAGGCACTGCTCATCACCTGTCCAATACAGTCCCAACAGTGAAGCATGGTGGTGGCAGCATCATGCTGTGGGGGTGTTTTTCAGCTGCAGGGACAGGACGACTGGTTGCAATTGAGGGAGAGATGAATGCGGCCAAGTACAGGGATATCCTGGATGAAAACCTTCTCCAGAGTGCTCAGGACCTCAGACTGGGCCGAAGGTTTACCTTCCAACAAGACAATGACCCTAAGCACACAGCTAAAATAACGAAGGAGCTGCACAACAGCTCTGTGACTGTTCTTGAATGGTCCAGCCAGAGCCCTGACTTAAACCCATTTGAGCATCTCTGGAGAGACCTAAAAATGGCTGTCTACCAACGTTTACCATCCAACCTGACAGAACTGGAGAGGATCTGCAAGGAGGAATGGCAGAGGATCCCCAAATCCAGGTGTGAAAAGCTTGTTGCATCTTTCCCAAAAAGACTCATGGCTGTATTAGATCAAAATGGAGCTTCTACTAAATACTGAGCAAAGGGTCTGAATACTTAGGACCATGTGATATTTCAGTTTTTCTTTTTTAATAAATCTGCAAAAATTTCAACAATTCTGTGTTTTTCTGTCAATATGGGGTGCTGTGTGTACAATATGGGGTGCTGTGTGTACATTAATGAGGAAAAAAATTAACTTAAATTATTTTAGCAAATGGCTGCAATATAATAAAGAGTGAAAAATGTAAGGGGGTCTGAATACTTTCCGTCCCCACTGTAAACGAAAAAAGACAGAAAATTTAGGGGAAAAACCCCCAAAAATTTCTGCTTTCTGTTATAAAACATTTCAAATAAAATTAAATTGCTTCATAGGCCAAAATGTATTCTGCTATATGTCTTTTGTAAACAAAAAAATCCCAATCAGTTTATATTAATTGGTATGTGTGGAAGTTATGAAAGTTATAGCGTCTACAAACGATGGTATATACAGGGCTTTTTTCAGCGGGAATGTGGGGGGAACGCACATTTTCCAAATTTTTTTCGAATGCGGTTGAATTTTTCGAATTCGGTCAAATTTTTAAAATTCGAAGTCAAATAAGAAATTAACAAAACAAACTCTGAAAACGATTGTAACAAATGTAACGAATGTAACAAAACAAATTCATTTAAATAGCAAATCAAAACGAACCAGAACTAAACAAAATTTTTTCGACCTGCACATGTCTAGTATAAATACCCCCAAATGACCCCTTTTTGGAAAGTAGGAAATCTAAAATATTTAGTAAGAGGCATGGCAAGTTTTTTTGAAGTCACAATTTTTTGGAAAATGAAGAAATTAAATAAAATTGTTTTTTTCACAATGTTTTTTTTTTTTACATACTGTCACCAGTGCAGTACAGTATCATCATGTAAGTGATGCGGTGGTGATCAGGGACACTGATCGGTGATAGTATCCTAAAAATGTAGCCAGGTGCTGGCTATTAAACCTGCAAATCAGGGACAGTGTACAGCGTTGTTAATGTGGAGCTGTTTCCCTCTAGTGTTGGCTTGGACTCCATGTGTCATTTCCTTTGAGACAAAACTTAGAGCAGAGCAAAGCATTGTGGGATGTGTAGTTCGGAATACTGGGGTTTCAATTCCGGCAGGACTGATCTGAACTACCACTACCAGATTGCTGAGGAGAGGAGAACAGAATGCTGGGAGAGGATGTAAAAAGTGTGGATGTGGTCTAGATCGATCTCTTGGGAAACCCCCTTTGATCTGCTAGCAGTGGCTCTGTGCCAGTGGGAGCCGCTGCTGAATCGTGGCCTGTACAGAAGATCGCTTCACTGCTGCATCCAAAGGGACACCAGCAGGCATTAAAGTGGTTGTAAACCTCAGACATGAAATATGAACAAAGCATATCCCTCTGCAGTGTATACGTGTCTCAATACAGAGCACTAATGCCCCGTACACACGATCAGATTGTTGGCCAACAAAACTGTGGACTTTTGTCTGAAGGGCTCAAACTTGTCTTGCATACACACGGTCACACAAATGTTGGCCAACAATTACAAACATAGTGACGTACTACGTTGTTTTTCAGCTCTTTAGCACCACCCTTTGTTCTCCTACTAATTTCATGTTAGTAGAAGTTTGGCGAGTGTTGATTTGCGCTTTTAATTTCAAGCTTTTCTTGCTTTTCAGTTCGTTTCCGAGCGGCGGTTCGTCAACCAGACATGTTGCGGAATCGGAGGAGATAACGTGTTATTTATTATTGGCCTTGGAGTTATGGCTTTGACATTATTTTTGGGTTGAATAATAATGATTTGATTTGGTATATTTTCTAAATTTTTGGATGCATAGAATGCACTTTTTGGTTAAGTTCTATTGGCAGATAGCATGTCTAAGTTTATTTGTTTTCTTTTTTTAATGCACAATAAAAAAATGGTGGAGAATAATACTTGGCTATGTGTTTTACTTCAAATGACAGTTTGGGAGTCGGCAGTTATATTTTATAAAATACAATGTAAAATTAACAAGGGACACCAACATAGTTGTATCTTTGATCTTAAAAACTCCGGGATAATGATGTTGTGGTAACTTGCCCAAAAAAAAACAAAAAAACCCATAATAATATTATTCTTGATATCACTAGAAAAAAAAACCTTTGAAAATTAGTTTGCAATAACTCCATCAGTATCACCAGCAAAGCAGCTTCATTATTATCCCATTAAAGAAGAAGAGAATTGTGCGCTGCATTTGGAGATTTCATAATTTGCCGCGTCACAAATGTTAATTCTCCATTACGAGCGCTAGTTTACAAGACCGACCGCTTCTGCTTCCGAGCATGCGTGTTTGTACTTTGGACTTTTGTCTGACGGACTTGTGTACACACGCTCGGACAATCCGACAACACACATTTGTTGGCGGAAAATTTGAGAGCATGCTAGCCAACATTTGTCCATGGAAAATCCGACAGCAAATGTTCGATGGAGCATACACGCGGTCGGATTTACCGCCAACAAGCTCACATCCAACATTTCCCGTCGGAAAGTCCGATCGTGTGTATGGGGCATAAGTGTCATTTCTGTCTGCTGCCTCCTTCCTCTGCATAAGTCATTTCTGACAAGTTTTCCTGAAACCAAGAGAAAAAGGGGATGGGGGGGGGGGGGGGTGCTCCATCATGCAGCCTGTGATTGCCTCATCTCTGTTCCTGTGTGCTGTGTGAAGTGGGGTGTGTCCCTTCCCTCCAATCAGCTCTCAGAACTCTCCTCACTGAGCTCTGCAGAATGTAACTTTAGCTCTCCATCTCCTTTTTCTGAACTCTCATACAGGCGTTATAAATTTTGGACTGTGAACAGATGTAGAGAGGAAAAGACGGCTGACAAATAGATACAATTTATGTAGAAGGATTTGTTTCATCTCTGTGTATCACCTGAGGCCAGTTACTTCACTGGGTATATGGGAAACAATTTACAGGATTTACAACCACTTTAAAGAACATTTTGTTTGTCCAGATTGTGATGTCTTCATTGCCCTTGCCCTCTATCTATCTATCTATCTATCTATCTATCTATCTATCTATCTATCTATCTATCTATCTATCTATCTATCTATCTATCCCTTCTTGATGTCGGCAACCTGCCAACCCCAGAACCTGCAGATAAGGAGCAGAGGGGTGGCATTTAGTGGAACCGATGGCTGTATTTTCCTCCTCGCAGCAACTGATTTCCTCCGTCCTCCTTCCCACCGGCATTCAGCTGTTGCAAGATGGAAATACAGCCATCAGTCCTACTAAATGCCACCCCTCCACTCCAGGTTCCTCTTTCTTCTGTTGCCTGCCCCCCCCCGTGTGCTCCCCTTCCCCCCTCCCCAGCGCTGCCCGATTCCCCCCCCTTCTCTCCCGCCGGCTGCTGCAGGGGATCATCTCAGGTTGGAGAGCTGGGAAAGGGGCCGGTAAATATGTCATTTACCAGCCCCTTTCTTTTTCTGAAAGAACACAGTGAGTGATTGGTAGCGATCACTCACTGCGCTCATTCATAACTGAAGCATACAGTAGAAAACTGTGTTTCCTTGGCTTGAGTTTGTGAAGGAACAGGAGGAAGCCGCTCAGCACAGAGCACTTCCCATTTCTTTCACTCTCCAGTGAAGCTGAGGCTGCAGACAAAGGGGACTGGGGAATCTCTGTCACCAGTCCCTTTCTGTCTAAAACATGAGACATCAGGAGTCTGTTTAGACCCCTGATATTTCACCAATGTCCCCCAACAGGGCTCCTAACAATTTTTAAAAAAATAATAAATAATAAAATTGTGAAGAATATTTTTTTAAAAATTGAAAGAAATTATAAAAAATTTAAATCATCAAAAAAAAAAAAAAAAACTGCTGGCAATGTCCACTGCCCTACTGACACCATCCCCTGCCCTACTGACACAGTCCACTATCCTACTGACGCTGTCCACTGCCCTACTGACACCATCCACTGCCCTACTGACACAGTCCACTATCCTACTGACGCTGTCCACTGCCCTACTGAAACCATCTGCTGCCCTCCTGACACCAACCACTTCCCTACTGACACCGTCCACTATCCTACTGACGCTGTCCACTGCCCTCCTGACACCAACCACTGCCCTACTGACACAGTCCACTATCCTACTGACGCTGTCCACTGCCCTACTGAAACCATCTACTGCCTCCCTGACACCAACCACTGCCCTACTGATACCATCCACTATCCTACTGACGCTGTCCACTGCCCTCCTGACACCAACCACTATCCTACTGAAACCATCTACTGCCCTCCTGACACCAACCACTGCCCTACTGACACCGTCCATTATCCTACTGACGCTGTCCACTGCCCTCCTGACACCAACCACTATCCTACTGAAACCATCTACTGCCCTCCTGACACCAACCACTGCCCTACTGACACCGTCCACTATCCTACTGACACTGTCCACTGCCCTACTGAAACCATCTACTGCCTCCCTGACACCAACCACTGCCCTACTGATACCATCCACTATCCTACTGATGCTGTCCACTGCCCTCCTGACACCAACCACTATCCTACTGAAACCATCTGCTGCCCTCCTGACACCAACCACTGCCCTACTGACACTGTCCACTATCCTACTGACGCTGTCCACTGCCCTACTGAAACCATCTACTGCCTCCCTGACACCAACCATTGCCCTACTGACACAGTCCACTATCCTACTGACACCGTCCACTGCTCTGCTGACAACGTACAATTTCCTACTGACATCATCCACTGCTCTACTGACACCGTCCACTGGCTTACTGACACAGTCCACAATCCTACTGGCACCGTCCACTGCCCTACTAACACCGTTCACTGCTCTACTGACACCATCCATTGCTCTATTGACACTGTCCACACACCGTTTACTGCCCTACTGACACGATCTAGTGCTCCACTGATACTGTCCACTGCTCTACTAACACTGTCCACTTTTATTATTATTATTATTATTATTATACAGGATTTATATAGCGCCAACAGTTTACGCAGCACTTTACAACATGAGGGCAGGCAGTACACTTACAAAACAAATCAATACAGAAGGGATCAGAGGGCCCTGCTCGTTAGTTAGGCCTTGCTGGCAAGGCCTAACTGGTTATTTAGTTAGGCCTTGCTGGTTATTTTCTTTAAAAAAATAGAATAAAAAAATAAAAAAGGGGGCGCCAAACTCCAGTGATCTTTGATCTCTTTCATGTTGTTCAGGTGGATCTTCTCCTCTCAAAGGTTGCCTACCCTTGATACACTATATAGTCAAATGTTTTTGGACATCTGACTATTGAGTTCAGGTGCTCCCAGAGAGGAGTTCTGTTAATGCTACAGTTACCACAAAGGCTTTTTAGAAAATGTTGCACTTTCAACCTTGTGGTAATAGTTTTCAGAAGACCCCTTTATGTTCCAGCATGACTGTGCCCCCATGTACAAAACCAACTGTATAAAGACGTGGTTTGATGAGTTTGGGTGGAGAGACTCAAGCAGCCTACACAAAGCCCTAACCTCAACCCTACGAGCCAGGTCTTCTAATCCAACATCTTCATAAAGTCATTGATTGATGTGGAGGAACTTGAGTGGCCTTCAAAGCCCTAACCTCAATCTACTGAACACCTTGGGATAAATTGGAATGAGCCAAGTCTTCTCAACCAACACCTCCAAAAAGACAGTTGGTTGCATGAGTTTGGGTGGGGGAACTCGAGTAGCCTTCACAAAGCCCTGACCTCAACTATACTGAACACCCTTAAGATGAATTGGAACGAGCCAGGTCTTCTCAGCCAACAAATCCATGAACTCGAGTGGCCTTCAAAGCCCTGACCCTAGCCCTACTGTACAGTACACCTTTTTGATGAATGCTGATTGCCAGCAAGATCTGCTAATCCAATATCAGTACTTGACCTCGCAAATTTCTTTGGGTTAAATAGGCACAAACTTCTATAGACACGCTCCAAAATCATGTGACAAGTCTTCCAGGAGTGTAGGTTGTTTTAGCCACAAAGGGAGGCCACCGCCATACTAATGCCAATGGCTTTGGAATAGAATACCAGTATAGGTGTGATAGGTATCAACAATTTTTGGGCGTATAGTGTATCTAGTATATAGTCTATCTATCCTTTTTTTACCTATACAGATTATTTTATGTGAGACTGGGAGAGGGAAGTAAAGTTGTTTAGTTAACCACTCAGTGTGAACCCTCCAGGTTACAGTAATAAAATAACACTGGGTCAACCCCACATTGACACAATGGGTTCACAGAAACAGATACATTTTTAGAGGTAGCCAGTGGCCAATCCCATCGCTCAGAAAGATTTTTATTTATATTTGTTTGGACTGGCGTTGCTATTATAACAGGAAAGGACAGGGAGTAAAGGGGAAATGACTCTAACAGCGACATGAAGAGAAATAAAAAAAACCCAAGAGATGTTCTAATCATTTTCCCACTCTCTCAAAACAAGAAGAAAAAAAAAAACAACATTTTGGCTCCGACAAGAAACAACTCCATAGAGGTACTATTCCACCATTGAGGGGCAGTAGTTGATTAAATTATCAGACATCTGCTTGATTGTATTCTTCTGCCTTCTCCTAGTTCAGCTAGTTTAAGCTGTCACCCGTTGGTCCTCTCCTAGCTGGCCTAAGCCAGCTATGGATTTAAAGTGGGGTTCCACCCAAAAAAACAAAAATACAAAACATTTGGATATTTTTTTTTTTTACTTACCTTTAAATGCCTGTTTCTAGGGGGTCCCTCGTAGTCTGCCTCTTCCTTTGCCTGGGCTGGTGACATCACTTCCCCCTCGGCACAGGAAGGGCTCCGCTCTGCTCCCTCCCTCCTGTCAATCATCTGGGACCCATTACAGGTCCCAGGTGATTAAGCGGCCAATCACGGCGCACGGCGCCGCTCGCACATGTGCAGTGGGTGCCAGGCTGTGAAGCCACAGCCCGGCTCCCACAGTTGAAATGCCGGCGCCGACGAGCCCAGGGGGAGACGAGCGGGGCTTCGATCCCCCGCATCGCTGGACCCAGGGACAGGTAAGTGCAGTATTTGTAGCTGCTGACTTTTAATTTTTTTTTTTTTTTTTAAGGACCCCCTGGGTGGAACTCCTCTTTAAATTCAGTTGGTTTAGCAGGGAATTTAGCAGAATTTCCATTCATGTATGGGCAGGCTGGTCGAAAACTGTATGCAAAAAATGTATAAAAACCCGCAAGTTTAAAAATGCACTGCAAAACATGCCTGAAAAACGCATAAACCGCTTAGATGTGAACCTAGACTGAAAGGGCAGAGGAGAGATCTGGGGTCTAATAGATCCCAGATCTCTCATTAAATAGTACCTGACACTGCTTTTTGTTATCACAAGGGATGTTTGCATTCTTTGCAATAGCAACAAAAGTGATAAAAAATGTAATAAAAAATGTAACAGAGGTGAGCGCTTACGTAGGTCGTGCACGCATCTGTAAGCGGTGTTTGCACCACACCCTAGAGTGAGAGCAATTATTCTAGCACCAGACCTCCCGTGTAACTCTCAATTGGCTTTTAAAGTGACACCTATGAAGATTTTTAGGTACCGTAGTGTGATGCCATTCTATGGGCGTACGCAATTTTAAAGCGTGACGCGTTAGGTATCGTTTTACTTAGCATAACACGATCCTATATATTTTACCCCAAAAAATGGGTATTATATTGTGCTTGTGTGCACTAAAATTCATGAAATTGTATTTTTTCCAAATAATTTGCCTTTGAAAAACTCTTGCACAAATACCACGTGACATAACAAATTGCAAAGCCCACCATTTTATTCTCTAGGGCCACTACTAAAAATATATATAATGTTTGGGGGTTCTAAGTAATTTTATAGTGAAAAATTATTATTTTTTACACGTAGGAGAGAAATGTCAGACTTGGCCTGGGCGGGAAGTACTAGGTACATACTGTAAACTTTACCGCAGGTTTTGGAGGAAGCAATGTTAGTACCATCACTAGTTTGTCCTCTCCTAGTTCACCTAATTAGTATAGTCACTGGTTTGTCCTCTCCTAGTTCAAATGGCTTGTGATGTCACAAGTTCATCCTCTGTTAGTTCACCTAGTTTGTACTGTATCTAGTTGTCCTCCCCTAGATCACCTAGTTTGTACCATCATCCAAGGTATCTTCTTCTAGTTCTCCTACTTTTTTCTGTAACTAGTTGTAGTTCACCTAGTTTACGCTGTCACCAGTGTGTCTTCCATAGTTCATACCTTCACCAGGTAAACAGACTCTACCTCACATTCTGGAGGAAGCAATGTTGAGTGGACATGGTAAGCTGATGCCATTACTATGCAGATTGCTGTAAACACGTTCGTTATTAGATCTGTCTGTAGATACATAACACACTCGATCTTGGCGACACTGGAGATCAGAAGCAGATGATAGAGTTAGAGAATTTCCTGGAAGTCCCAAGTTTTCTTGGACAGCCTCCTGTTACATACATAAATCATCATTTTGGCACCACGAGGGCATTTCAGCTGGCTAGATATGGAAGAGCTCCCAGAGGGGGTTGTGTTTCACGATGGATAATTTCAACTGCACGTTCCCATGAAAGATGAACTCCTCTGGTGTCTTACTTTTAGAGTAGCCTTTCTCAGAGTTCCATGGGACCCTGGAGCTCCTCCAGAGGTTGATAGGAGTTCCTTGAGCCATGGGTAATGCCTGCCTCTCCAATACATAACCTGTGACATCAATTATCTTTTTAGCTATAAAAATACTAACCACAACACAAGGCCATCAACAACATCGTCCCAGCTACATAAACCAACCTCATCTGCAGATATCGCCCATATCTTCCTCTCCACTCCTCCTAAGACTTCCTGCTCTCTAGCTCCCTTGTTACCTCCTCCCATACTCACCTCCAGGACTTCTCCAGGCCCTCGCCCATCCTCTGGAGCTCCCTGTCCCAGTATGTCCGGTCAGCCCCTACCCTGTCCGCCTTTAGGCGACCCCTGAAAACTCACTTGCTCAGGCAAGCCTACCCCACCTCCACCTAAGAACTGTACCCGAGTCACCTCCATCAAATCATCCCCGCAGCTTTTACCTTTTGTACCACCTCACCCTCCTTTTAGATTGTAAGCTCCATGAGCAGGGCCCCCCCCCCCCCCATTCCTTCTGTATTCAACTGTATTGTAATTGTACTGTCCCCCCTCTACATTGTAGAGCGCTGGGAAAACTATTGGTGCTATATAAATCCGGTATAATAATAATAATAATAATTGAGTGGAGGGAATTCTTGTTGCTGTTTTTAAATAAGCATGTAGGCAGGTGCAGTCTACTTTCTCCACTGCAGGTGGCGATCATCCGCAACAGCACTGCAGTTGGAGAGGAAGTCATGGGGAAGATGGTTCCTCTATGGTTTCCTGGGTCACTGGGAAAGAGAGATGGCTCTAGGCTTTGTGAGGCCTTAGGCAAAACTTAGACATTAGACCACACTCATGCCCATAATGAGAAAAATAATTAGAGCGATAAAAATTAACTATATTAGTATAGGGGGAGAGTAGGTGGACAGTACATGGGGCAGGAGGGCACAGCACAAGGGGAGGATAAGTGGATCCAGCACAGGGGGGAGCAGGAGGGCACAGCACAAGGGGAGGGTAAGTGGACACAGTCCGGGTGGCAGGAGCATACAGTAAAGGGGGGGGGGGGGGCAGGAGGGCACAGTACAGGGGGTAGGAGGGGACAGTAATGAAGTTACTGTTGGTCTCCTCAAGCAGAGCTGCGCAGGGAAGCTGCTCTCACAGATCTCACCTATTTTTGCAGGCTGTCACTGGGCTAAATCTACACTGGAATGACAACACCCCCTCTACCTTCCCCTCCAGAGTTTTTTTGCTCTCTTGCGGCACTTTGCAGGGGTTGCTTGTGTGGGTGGGATGTGTACTGCCCCAATCACATGGGATGAATAGGATAGAAGGGTCAGGAGTGATTGGTGCAGTACACATCCCACCCACCCAAGCAGCAGCAATAGTAAGATGCTCTGCCTCAGGGTTCTTTTTTAGCCCATGAAAAAAAATGGGAGTGGGGGATGGGGCTGCGAAGAAAGAAAGAAAGAAAGAGAAAGAAAGAGGAGGATAAAGGGATAAAGAAAGAAAGAGGAGGATAAGGGGAAAAAGAAAGAAAGAAAGAGGAGGATAAAGGGAAAAAGAAAGAGGAGGATAAAGGGGAAAAGAAAGAAAGAGGAGGATAAAGGGAAAAAGAAAGAAAGAGGAGGATAAAGGGAGAAAAAGAAAGAAAGAAAGAAATAAAGAAAGAGGAGTATTAATGGGGATGAAGGCAAAAAGAAAGAAAGAAAGATGAGGGTGAAGGCAAAAAGAAAAAAAGGAAGAGGAGAGTGGAGAGAGGAAAAAAAGAAAAAAAAGAAAGAAGAGGATGAAGAAAGAAAGAAAAAGAGGAGGATGAAGAGAGAAAGAAAAAAAAAGGGGGGTGAAGGCAAAAAGAAAAAAAGGAAGAGGAGGATGGAGAGAGAAAAAAAGAAAGAAAGAAAAGAAAGAATGAAGAGGATGAAGAGAGAAAGAAAGAGGAGGATTAGGGGAGAAAGAAAGAGAGATAGAAAGAAAGAAAGAAAGAAAGAAAGAAAGAAAGAAAGAAAGAAAGAAAGAAAAAGAAAGAAAGAGGAGTATTAAGGGAAAAAGAAAGAAAGAGGAGTATTAAGAGAAAAAGAAAGAAAGAGGAGGATTAAGGGAGAAAGAAAGAAAGAAAGAAAGAAAGAAAGAAAGAAAGAAAGAAAGAAAGAAAGAAAGAAAGAAAGAAAGAAAGAAAGAAAGAAAGAAAGAAAGAAAGAAAGAAAGAGGATAAAAGGAAAAAGAAAGAGGAGGATGAAGGGAGAAAGAAAGAAAAAAGAAGAGGATTGAAGAGAGAAGGAAAGAAAGAGGAGGATGAAGTCAAAAAGATAAAAAAAGGAAGGGGAGGAGAAAGAAAGATAGAAGAAAGAAAGAAAGAAAGAAAGAAAGAAAGAAAGAAAGAAAGAAAGAAAGAAAGAAGGAACGAACAAAAGAAAGAAAGAGGATGAAGGGAAACAGAAAGAAAGATGAGCATGGAGAGAGAAAGAAAGTGGAGGAATAAGGGAGAAAGAAAGAAGAAGAAAGAAAGGAGGATGGAGAAAAAAGAAAGAAAGAGGAGGATTAAGGGGAAAAGAAAGAAAGAGGAGGATTAAGGGAGAAAGAAAGAAGGATGAAGGGATGAAGAAAGAAAGAAAGAAAGAAAGAAAGAAAGAAAGAAAGAAAGAAAGAAAGAAAGAAAGAAAGAAAGAAAGAAAGAAAGAAAAGAAAAGAAGAGGATGAAAAGAGAAAGAAAGAAAGAGGAGGATGAAGTCAAAAAGAAAAAAGGAAGGGGAGGATGAAGAAAGAAAGAAAGAAAGAAAGAAAGAAAGAAAGAAAGAAAGAAAGAAAGAAAGAAAGAAAGAAAGAAAGAAAGAAAGAAAGAAAGAAAGAAAGAAAGAAAGAAAGAAAGGGAGGACGAAGGGAGAAAGAAATAAAAAAGAAGAGGATTGAAGAGAGAAAGAAAGAGGAGGATGAAGTCAAAAAGAAAAAAAAAAGGAAGGGGAGGAGAAAGAAAGAAAGAAAAAAAGAAAGAAAGAGGATGAAGGGAAACAGAAAGAAAGATGAGCATGGAGAGATAAAGAAAGAGGAGGATTAAGGGAGAAAGAAAGAAAGCCATATTGGGTCAGGCAGAGCCTATTTAGCTTCCAGGCTTGGCGCGCTTTTGCGAGTGGGTAGAGTAAGGGACAGGCACCCCGTCTGTTAGGGACAGAACTAGCGGCAGGGAAAGGTTCCTGATGAGGAGGGAAAGCATAGGGTTCCCAAACTTCTCTGGACATCTTCCTGCTTGGGCACAAGACAGCCAGGCTGCATTCTGTCCCCCCTAACAGGTGCTGTCAATTTTGCTGAAACCAGCTCTGTACACACTTTTGGGACATGTGAGTGTTCACGGTTGGGCTGTCCTCCCATTGGGTTTATTGTGAACTGTCTTTGCATTATTTCAATACAAGTTATTTACATGGCACTTTGACTGTGTGTGTTATTGCCACCTCACCACGCTGCACCCCACCTACATGCAGTTACATACCTCCCAACTTTTTGAGATGGGAACGAGGGACATCTCAAGTATGTAGACATAGGACACACACCCTGCCACGCCCCCTTAAAGAAGAACTATACAAAAAATGACTAGTTAAACCCACCAGGGCTTTTTTACCTCTACCATTCCTTTATATTGACTTTTGAAATTTACAAATGCAGCAAATTAGAAATCAGATGAAAGGTTTAGCTCTGGGAAACACTTTTTGAAAGATAAAAAGTGCTTTTTATATACAACTATATAGATCAGACCAAAATGAGGGACAAATGAGGAGGAAAGAGGGACAGAGGGACTTTGTTCCAAATCAAGGACAGTCCCTCGAAATCAGGGACAGTTGGGAGCTATGCAGTTACCCCCAACCCTCTATCTGCTGCATGTTTGGACCAACAAATAGCAAAAAGAAAATTGATGGAGTAGGAATTTATCGTTTGGCAGCTGGTGGGTCGGTGGGTGTTTGGGGACAGTGGCAGGACAAAGTAGAAAGGCTGGGAGGGCCTGATAATCCAGCAGCTCTTTATATTCCCTAAACTTTGAATTAACATTAGTTACAATCTTACAATGAGGCTCCTTTTGTTTTGTTTTTTCATTATTTGATAAAGAATGATTTGAAGTCAAACTCAAAAACTACTCTACTCCCCATAGATAGAATGTATCTTCAATTCCTGTTCTTTCTGAGAGGAAAGATTCTAACCTTCTCCACTATGTCCCATAAAATGTTTTGACTGGAGTTTGGTTCTAAAGTAGACATGTGGCTAGGCTATGGACAATGAAAAGATTTGAATGTTTTTCACAAGCAGTAAATAAGCTTTGAAAAAAAAAGCCAAGGCTGACCTCTAGCTGCTGTCACTGAGGGATAATTCATTCTCAAAGTTTGGAGCAGAAGCTTCTCAGAAGCACTCCCTCCCAGCACACCAGTCTTCTAACCTCTAAAGCAGTGGTCTCCAAGCCAGGGCTGGGACAAGGGGTGGGCAGGAGGGACGGCTGCCCTGGGCACTGTGGTATCATGTGAGGTGGGGGGAACCACAAAGAGATTGGGGGGAGGGGGATTTGTGTTGGAAAGGGGAATTTATGGGGCGGTAGAGGGTAAGTATTGTTCTAGGAGGAGAAATTGAGGGGGGGTGCTAAGAGTGGTGATTTAGGGGGATTTGTGTTGGTAGGGGAATGGGGGTCAGAAGATTTGTGCTAGGAAGGGGGATTTGGGGGGAATTGGTGCTGGGGGGAAGAATTTGAAGTGGAGGGGGGGTGTGTGTACTAGGAGGTACAATTTTAGGGGTAGAGGATTTGCGCTAGGGGTAGTGATTTTTCTTTTTTTTGGGGGGGGGGGGGGGGGCATTTGAGCGGAGGGGTAAGGATTTGTGCTCAGAGGGGGGATTTCAGCAGGGGGCAGATTTGTACTAGGAGTGAGGGGAATTTATGCATAGGGGGTTAGCATGCAGATTAGTGCTCAGTGTTCCTGTGGGGGGGATTTTTGCTGACACATAATGCTCATACATGTTGGGTGAGGCACAGTTTGGAATGTTTGCCCTGGGCTCTAGATGACCTTGTTCCAGCACTGCTCCAAGCTTTGACTCAGAGGCCCCGTTAATTTCATTTCTCTGGCCTTTAGAGCGCTATTCTTCCCACTCATACGAGGCACCATCCCTTCCACTGATACCAATGATAGGGCACCATTCCTTCCACTGATACCAATGATAGGGCACCATTCCTTCCACTGATACCAATGATAGGGCACCATTCCTTCCACTGATACCCAATGATAGGGCACCATCCCTTCCACTGATACCAATGATAGGGCACCATTCCTTCCACTGATACCCAATGATAGGGCACCATCCCTTCCACTGATACCAATGATAGGGCACCATTCCTTCCACTGATACCCAATGATAGGGCACCATCCCTTCCACTGATACCAATGATAGGGCACCATTCCTTCCACTGATACCCAATGATAGGGCACCATCCCTTCCACTGATACCAATGATAGGGCACCATTCCTTCCACTGATACCCAATGATAGGGCACCATCCCTTCCACTGATACCAATGATAGGGCACCATTCCTTCCACTGATACCCAATGATAGGGCACCATCCCTTCCACTGATACCAATGATAGGGCACCATTCCTTCCACTGATACCCAATGATAGGGCACCATTCCTTCCACTGATACCCAATGATGGGGCACCATTCCTTTAACTGATACCCAATGATGGGGCACCATTCCTCCCACTGATACCCAATGATGAGGCACCATTCCTTTAACTGATACTCAATGATGGGGCACTATTCCTCCAACTGATACCCAATGATGGGGCACCATTCTTTCCACTGATACCCAATGATGGGGCACCATTCCTTCCACTGATACCCAATGATGGGGCACCATTCCTTCCACTGATACCCAATGATGGGGCACCATTCCTTCCACTGATACCCAATATTGGGGCACCATTCCTTCCACTGATACCCAATGATGGGGCACTATTCTTCCCACTGATACCAATGATGGGGCACCATTCCTCCCACTGATACCCAATGATAGGGCACCATTCCTTCCACTGATACCCAATGATGGGGCACCATTCCTTTAACTGATACCCAATGATGGGGCGCCATTCCTCCCACTGATACCCAATGATGAGGCACCATTCCTTTAACTGATACTCAATGATGGGGCACTATTCCTCCAACTGATACCCAATGATGGGGCACTATTCCTTCCACTGATACCCAATGATGGGGCACCATTCCTTCCACTGATACCCAATGATGGGGCACCATTCCTTCCACTGATACCCAATGATGGGGCACCATTCCTTCCACTGATACCCAATAATGGGGCACCATTCCTTCCACTGATACCCAATGATGGGGCACTATTCCTCCCACTGATACCAATGATGGGGCACCATTCATTCCACTGATACCAATGATGGGGCACCATTCATTCCACTGATACCCAATGATGGGGCACCATTTCTTTAACTGATACTCAATGATGGGGCACTATTCCTTCCACTGATGCCCAATGATGGGGCACCATTCCTTCCACTGATACCAATGATAGAGCACCATTCCTTCCACTGTCACCAACAGTGAGGCATAATTCCTCCCACTGATACCCAATGATTGGGCACGATTACTTTCACTGACACCGATAGGGCAAAATTATTAATACTTTTTACTCCAACTGACCACCAAGGCAGGGACATTGTTTACTTCAACTGGCGCTGGATATTTTCTTGTCCTACTGGCCACACTCTGCCCAAAGTCTGAAGTCCTGTAAACTGGCCCTTTGTTTGGAAAGTAAACGAAGCCCAGTGGCAGGTCACCAAGTACAATACGTGTCATTTTTCCTCTTATGATGGAGATGTTCAGCCAAGAAGTACAAATGTGGATCCTCCAGTACAGGTTTTTAAGGGTGCAAGATGCATTAAACTAAAACCTTGTGTTTTGATCCTTCTCCTGACGAACTGAATTTTTATTTTGGGTATATCAATGTATTTTGGCCTGGGAAAGTGAACAGTCCAGGAGCTGCTTCCAGGTATGTTGTGATCTCAATACATTGTGTTCCTGGAAGACACCATAACATGACTACAGTTTGGGAACATTTTGATAGGAGAAAGTGTTTATTTTCTTAGCAGTGAATGTACGGGGGGCCTTTCAAAGATTCCATTTGTATAGGTCAGTGTAAGTATTTTCAACTTATCATTTGAAAACAAAGGCAGAAAAATTTTATTCTTAAGTCCAAAAACTTTCCATGTACAAGTCTAAAGAAAATGAGACATCAGAAGTAGGAGATGCTTTTAACGCAACATTTTGTACATGATTTAACCACCTTAAGACTTTTACTGTGGACAGGTGACTCGACAGGCTCAGCAATAGGCATGCGCACTTGCGTGCCACGGGTTCCTTGTACCCGGCCGGGGGTCAGAAATGAAGGCCTGAAGGACTCGCCTCCCATGTCTTGCATCATTTCGGGCTGATGACATCACGTCCGCCCTATCGTGTGTTCCACCGCCACCAGGAAGTTGTACATACCGGTGTTCTGCATCTACTGGCCCGATCGGTTCCGGCTGGAGGCTCCTAATTCAGATTGATGACAAGCCAGGACTCTTGCACAGTGTCTCAATGCCTTTCATCCTACTCCCTTTGTCAGTAACATTCTTTTAGTGGAATAAAAGTTGTTTTAATGCTACGCCTAGTTGGCGTTGTGAATCTCTCTGTCCTCCCCTGTCAAGTTCTGTGTGTACGGGGACGGGACGGGGGTACAGAGCTGGGTTGAAGGTGCACATCAAGTCCTGTAGTAGAGCTGCGTCTGGTGACAAGTAACTTGGCAGGTGACAAGCTGCATCTGGTGGCAGACGACGTGGCAAATGACATGCTGTATTTGCTGACAAGTGAAGCGTCAATTAACACGCTGCATCTGGTGGCAGGCGACGTGGCAAGTGACATGCTGTATCTTTTGGCAGGCGACAGTGACAAGTGACACGCTGCATCTGGTGGCAGGCAACAGTGGCTAGTGACACGCTGCATCTGGTGACAGGTGACGTGGCAAGTGACATGCTGCATCTTTTGGTAGGCGACAGTGACTAGTGACACGCTGCATCTGGTGGCAGGCAACAGTGGCTAGTGACCCGCTGCATCTGGTGGCAGGTGACATTGGAAAGTGATAGGCTGCATGACAGTGGCAAGTGACACGCTGCATCTGGTGACAGGCGACAGTGGCTAGTGACATGCTGCATCTGGTGGCAGGTGACAGTGGCAAGTGAGATGCTGCATCAGGTGACAGAGGCAAGTGACATGCTGCATCTGGTGGCAGGCGACAGTGGCAAGTGACACGCTGCATCTGGTGGCAGGCCATCTGGTGGCAGGCGACGTGGCAAGTGACATGCTGCATCTTTTGGCAGGCGACAGTGACAAGTGACACGCTGCATCTGGTGGCAGGCAACAGTGGCTAGTGACCCGCTGCATCTGGTGGCAGGTGACAGTGGCAAGTGATATGCTGCATGACAGTGGCAAGTGACACGCTGCATCTTGTGGCAGGCGACAGTGGCTAGTAACACACTGCATCTGGTGGCAGGCGACAGTGGCTAGTGACATGCTGCATCTGGTGGCAGGTGACAGTGGCAAGTGAGACGCTGCATCAGGTGACAGAGGCAAGTGACATGCTGCATCTGGTGGCAGGCCATCTGCTCGCAGGCGACAGTGGCAAGTGAGACGCTGCATCTGGTGGCAGGCGACAGTGGCATGCATAAAAAAAACGCACTGGACTGCATGTGGTGTGAACTGGCCCCAAATCTTCAGGAGATTGAGTGGGTAAGGGCCTCAAGAAATTAGATCGTCCATCAGGATTAATCAATTTTCAAATATATATATATATACACCGTAGTTTGTAGACGCTATAACTTTCACACAAACCAATTAATATACACTTATTTTATTTTTTACCATAGACATGTAGCAGAATACATTTTGGCCTAAAATTATGAAGAAATTTAATTTTATCGGATATGTTTTAAAACAGAAAGTAGAAAATATTTTAAATGTTGGGTTTTTTTTTTCATTTCTATCACAAAAAAAAAAACCCAGTGGTGATCAAATACCACCAAAAGAAAGCTCTATTTGTGTGAAAAAAATGATATAAATTTCATACAGTGTTGCATGTCCATGCAATTACCATTTAAAGTAGCAAAAAATGCCCTGGTCATGAAGGGGGAAAATCTTCCAAAGGTCATGTGGTTCATTAGATCCTAAAGCAACCTTTTCTTTGACAATGTTTACAAAAACTACTGCCAAAAATTATCTAACACTTGACTGAGAGACTTGCAGAATACAGAAGCTCACAATTACCTTCAACCCAGTAACCCAAACTACAACACTTCACCCCATGCCAAAAGACCACATGACTACTATCTGTTTTAGAGTTGAATGGTCATAGCAGCCATTTACCTTGACACAATAAACAAAAATTAAATAGAAATGTGAGAAATATACAACCAAGGCATAGCAGATCAACAAAACATCAGTAATTGATGCTACCAGGTCTAAGGTCTTTGAAGGCACATATAATCCATCAGGTGAAAAAGGCCCCCAGCCGCTACTACACTGCCTCAGGGACAATTAGTGTAACCACTTAGATACACCCACATACAGTGGGGACAGAAAGTATTCAGACCCCCTTAAATTTTTCACTCTTTGTTATATTGCAGCCATTTGCTAAAATCATTTAAGTTCATTTTTTTCCTCATTAATGTACACACAGCACCCCATATTGACAGAAAAACACAGAATTGTTGACATTTATGCAGATTTATTAAAAAAGAAAAACTGAAATATCACATGGTCCTAAGTATTCAGACCCTTTGTTGTGATACTCATATATTTAACTCAGGTGCTGTCCATTTCTTCTGATCATCCTTGAGATGGTTCTACACCTTCATTTGAGTCCAGCTGTGTTTGATTATATTGATTGGACTTGGTTAGGAAAGCCACACACCTGTCTATATAAGACCTTACAGCTCACAGTGCATGTCAGAGCAAATGAGAATCATGAGGTCAAAGGAACTGCCTGAAGAGCTCAGAGACAGAATTGTGGCAAGGCACAGATCTGGCCAAGGTTACAAAAAAATTTCTGCTGCACTTAAGGTTCCTAAGAGCACAGTGGCCTTGATAATCCTTAAATGGAAGACGTTTGGGATGACCAGAACCCTTCCTAGAGCTGGCCGTCCGGCCAGACTGAGCTATCGGGCGAGAAGAGCCTTGGTGAGAGAGGTAAAGAAGAACCCAAAGATCACTGTGGCGGAGCTCCAGAGATGCAGTCGGGAGATGGGAGAAAGTTGTAGAAAGTCAACCATCACTGCAGCCTTCCACCAGTCGGGGCCTTATGGCAGCGTGGCCCGACAGAAGCCTCTCCTCAGTGCAAGACACATGACGGCCCGCATGGAGTTTGCTAAAAAACACCTGAAGGACTCCAAGATGGTGAGAAATAAGATTCTCTGGTCTGATGAGACCAAGATAGAACTTTTTGGCCCTAATTCTAAGCGGTATGTGTGAAGAAAACCAGAAAACCTGTCCAATACAGTCCCAACAGTGAAGCATGGTGGTGGCAGCATCATGCTGTAGGGGTGTTTTTCAGCTGCAGGGACAGGACGACTGGTTGCAATCGAAGGAAAGATGAATGTGGCCAAGTACAGGGATATTCTGGACGAAAACCTTCTCCAGAGTGCTCAGGACCTCAGACTGGGCCGAAAGTTTACCTTCCAACAAGACAATGACCCTAAGCACACCGCTAAAATAACGAAGGAGTGGCTTCACAACAACTCTGTGACTGTTCTTGAATAGGGATGAGCTTCGAGTTCGAGATGAACATCAGCTGTTCGCCAGTTCGCAGCAAACAATTTGGGGTGTTCGCGGCAAAGAAGTTTTAAAAATGTCAGTTTTTTCGGGAGAAGTGATTTTAATAATGCTTAAAGTGAAACAATAAAAGTGTAATATTCCTTTAAATTTCGTACCAGGGGGTGTCTATAGTGTCTATAGTATGCCTGTAAAGAGGCGCATGTTTCCCGTGTTTAGAACAGTCTGACAGCAAAATGACATTTCAAAGGAAAAAAAGTAATTTAAAACTACTCGCGGCTATAATGAATTGTCGGTCCGACAATACACATAATAGTTCTTTGATAAAAACGGCATGGGATTTCCCCACAGGGGAACCCCGAACCAAACCGTAACCGGGTGACCCCACCCCCCTCTGACAACACGGGGAAAGCCTCAGGGAAGTCCCATGAATTCCCCGTGCGTCAGAGGAGGGCGGGGTCACCGGGTGGCCCCGCCCTCCATTATATAAGAAGTGTCAGAAGAAGCGAAGCGTCACACGGCTGAAGACTCCCACTGAGGCGGATTGTGTGGACGGAGCGGAGAAGAAGCCTGGAGGAAGATGCGGGACGAGAAGAGCGGACGAAGAAGAAGATGGAGAAGAAGAACACCGAAAGAACACCAGAAGATGGAAGAAGAAGCCATAAGAAGAGGAAGTTAATAAGGACTTGTCAAAAACCGTCTTGTGTTTTTTAACCTTTTTGACACTTTTTTTGTGAAATGGTAGGGGTACATTTGTACCCCATTACTAATTCACACGGGGGGGCGGCATCTGGGGGTCCCCTTGTTAAAGGGGGCTTCCAGATTCCGATAAGCCCCCTGCCTGCAGACCCCCACAACCACCGGCCAAGGGTTGTGGGGATGAGGCCCTTCTCCCCATCAACATAGGGACAAGGTGCTTTGGGGGGCTACCTCAAAGCACCCTCCCAATGTTGAGGGCATGTGGCCTGGTACGGTTTGGGAGGGGGGGCGCTCTTTCACCCCCCCTCTTTTCCTGCAGCCTGCCAGGTTGCATGCTCGGATAAGGGTCTGGTATGGATTTTTGGGGGGCCCAACGCCATTTTTTCTTTAAATTTTGGTGCAGGGTTCCCCTTAAAACCAGGTCTGGTATGGATTTTGAGGGGGACCACCACACCATTTTTTTTAAAATTTTAGCGCGGGGTTCCCCTTAATATCCATACCAGACCTGAAGGGCCTGGTATGGAATTTAGGGGGACCCCCACGCATTTTTTTTTTATTTTGGCTCGAGGTTCCCCTGTGGGGAAATCCCATGCAGTTTTTATTAATGAACGTTTATGTGTATTGTCGGACCGACAATTCATTAATAGCTGCGAGTAGTTTTAAATTACTTTTTTCCTTTGAAATGTCATTTTGCTGTCAGACTGTTCTAAGCACGGGAAACATGCGCCCCTTTACAAATATACTATAGACACCCCCCAGGTACGAAATTTAAAGAATATTACACTTTTATTGTTTCACTTTAAGCATTATTAAAATCACTGCTCCCGAAAAAACGGCCGTTTTTAAAAATTCTTTATGCATTGATACATTTCCCCTGGGGCAGGACCCGGGTCCCCAAACACTTTTTATGACAATAACTTGCATATAAGCCTTTAAAATGAGCACTTTTGATTATTCATGTTCGTGTCCCATAGTCTTTAACGGTGTTCGCGTGTTCGAACAAATGTTTTGCCTGTTCGCAAGTTCTGCTGCGAACCGAACCGGGGGGGTGTTCGGCTCATCCCTATTCTTGAATGGCCCAGCCAGGGCCCTGACTTAAACCCAATTGAGCATCTCTGGAGAGACCTAAAAATGGCTGTCCACCAACGTTTACCATCCAACCTGACAGAACTGGAGAGGATCTGCAAGGAGGAATGGCAGAGGATCCCCAAATCCAGGTGTGAAAAACTTGTTGCATCTTTGCCAAAAAGACTCATGGCTGTATTAGATACTGAGCAAAGGGTCTGAATACTTAGGACCATGTGATATTTCAGTTTTTCTTTTTTAATAAATCTGCAAAAATGTCAACAATTCTGTGTTTTTCTGTCAATATGGAGTGCTGTGTGTACATTAATGAGGAAAAAAATGAAGTTAAATGATTTTAGCAAATGGCTGCAATATAACAAACAGTGAAAAATTTAAGGGGGTCTGAATACTTTCCGTCCCCACTGTACAACTGAATAAACATCCCAATGTTACCAACGTAGCCTATTGTTGGGAAGGGAAACCCATACCTAAGATGGGTCCAACCTATGGTTTTCCAAAATTGTAAGCCACCACCGCTTTCAAAGAGCCAGAGACCCCATGCCTGCTGCAATGACAAGTGAATTGAATGACCAGAGCACTGAAGTTCAAAGTAAGAAGAGAAAACACCGACAAAAAAGCAAAATAAAATAGTTAAATTAATAAGGCATAAAAAACTCACCGAAACCAAGGTGTCCAGGGATGAAAGACTGGGAAAAACGTGTCTGATAGATATGTGCTGTTTATTTCGTTCTTTAGAGATTCGGATGTATCTGCATTTCTGAATTACAATAGTAACTAATTCAAACAAATCCAAAATAATGAAACAAACTTTTGCCCAAAATCACAAGTTATCCAAATTTGAATCGAATTTGAATTGAATCAAATTCGAAATGTAAACATACTGCTACCTTTTGCTATTTTCCTTCAAAGACCATGTGTATTAGAATATAGTCGTCTTCTGAAATTCAAATTTAGAAAAGAATAGAAAAAAATAAAACTATAGAATAGAATAGAAAAGAATAGAATATAAAATAATAGAAAAGAACAGAAGAGAATAGAATAGAAAATAAAAGAATAGAACGGGGGTCTCCAAACTGCGGCCCGAGTGCCAATGTAGCCCTTTGCTAGCCTTTATCCGGCCCTTGGGACTCTATTCCTCCCAATGATATGAGGCACTATTCCTCCAACTGACACCAACAAGGGGGCACTATTTCTTCCACTGATACCAATGATGGGATACTATTCCTCCTACTAATAGGGGCACTCTTTCTCCTACTGACCACAAACTCTGAAGCCATAATTATTCTCACCGATGCTGGGCCCGGGACATTTTCTGCCCCCTGCTGGCCACAACCTGGCCCTCCTAAAGTCTGAAGGACAATAAACTGGCTCTTTGTTTGAAACGTTTGGAGACCCCTGGAATAGAATAAAAAAAATAGCATAGAACAAAATAAAATAGAAAGAATATAGACGTCTTCCGAAATTCGGATTTCGAAATTCGAATAGAATAGAATAAAATGTAAAGAATATAGCAGTCTTCTGAAGTTTGAATTTCGAATAAAATAGAACCAGCACAATTAATTCACAATGAATTTAGATTGATTCGATATTTTCGAATTTGATTCAAATATTTCTATTTCCATTGGAAAAATTAGAATCCAGTCAAAAACTAAACAAAACAAATTTCTTTACGAATACAACTAAATGAAATTAGTATTTTAACGAAACAAATTTTTTCATTCTGCACATGTCTACTGCCTGATGCTGCCAATGCTCTGACTGAACCTCCAACAACGCCTTCCTTCCTCTCCTCACACGTAGGCAGTGGCGTCTCCAGCTTTCATATTTAGGGGGGGCACATGGGGGGACAGGGACAAAAGTAGGGGGGCAACTATAAAATGCAATTATATATATCCTGGGGCCCTTTACTACGATCCCACAACGGCCCTTTCACATGTTCTGCAGTGAGCTCCATTCCTAATGTATTGGGGCCCCCAGGGTGGCAGAAAACAAGAGATATATGTCACCAGCATACCAAGAAAATATAAGGGTCCAAAGCAGTGGGAGAACTATCAGGGTTGCAAAGGTTGTCTTGCCACCAGGCCCTGGTGTTCTGCCACTGTGGGGTTTCCCAGCCTCCTCTTGCTGTCCTGCCCCTGCTATTGACAGCGCTGGCCTGGCATCTCTTGGAATTTACAGGCTGGTTCTCCTGTCCTAAGGACGGGAGAAATCAGTCTCTTTTTTCAGTAACTGAGAGTCCTGGTGGAGTCCTTCCTGCAACTCGCTCTTCTCCCTGCCAATGAGGATGCAGGGGAAGGAGCAGATCAGGCGGCCGTGGTTGTGTGAGCGCTCACATTATGCAGTGTCAGCGAGCAGAGGGAGGGGGGAGGAATCACCCGCAGGAGCTGACTGGGGATGCTCTCCCTCCTAGACATTGCCTTTTTTGTAAAAAAAAAAAAAAAAACATTTTTTTTTGGGGGGGGGGGGGGGGGGGGCGACACACATGGTGGGGCACAGCATAATGTTGGGGGGGCTAGGGCCCCCTCTGGCCCCCCCTAGGGTCGCCATTGCACGTAGGACCACCCCTGGGACCTCAACAATCCAATCAGATAAGTGACATTCTCTGTTCATAAATAAACCTAACAAAAACCCCCTAAACAACCTTGCCTCTTCTGCACGCCCCAGTCGTACTGGCCCTACTCTTAGTTTTATTTAATTCCAAGCCATACACTGCCATTCTCAAACAGGGTTTTATAGATCCCTAGAGTTCCTCCGAAGGTTGCTAGGGGTTCCATTTGATTGTGTCTGCATAGTTCAGGAGCCAACACCACTTGGAAAACTAGCTGCATGAATCCAAAAGATCTTTTCTGATATTTGTGAGGGAACATTCTTTCCATTAGCCACCTATGTAACAGACATTTTCCCCACTGACCTTCAACGAGTTGAAGTTAAAAACTTAAGTTAAAAACGTACCCATGCATAACTAGTATGCAAGTACTTCATTTTCTCCTCCAAGACCCAATTATACGCTGGATGGACCATTTTAGCACTCGCTCAATGTAGAGAAGGTAAAACAATGCTGTCAATTAGAGTCTACACATCAGAGACACCTCTGTCATGAAGGCCCCTTGACCCGCCCCGCCCTAAGAAAAGGGTGCCTTGACTGGTGGATGCTTGGCAACCAAGCTGGGCGTCAACCTAATCAGGGAGTCGGAGTGGCTCCATTGGGATTGGCTACAATGGCACGAGGTGACTGGGTGGAGCCGGAACTCTAGAAAAGGCTACGCAGAGGCACGTCCCACTACTTTCGAGAGAATTTGACGTCACAAGAGTTGACCACCCACCCGCCCGCTGTGTGTTTCGTCACAGCTTCCTTGGCAGTTTTATCATGCCAGCAATTGGTATTACTTTATGGGCTAAGCCCTCAAGTTTAATTACGGGGTCAGTTTAATGCCCGCCTCGCACTGATGGTGGAGACAGGCCTCTTATGCTGCGTACACACGGGCGGACTTTTTGACGGACTAGGTCCGGCGGACTTTTCAATGGACTTTCGAATGAACGGACTTGCCTACACACGATCAACCAAAGTCCAACGGATTCGTACGTGATGACGTACGACCGGACTAAAATAAGGAAGTTCATAGCCAGTAGCCTATAGCTGCCCTAGCGTCGGTTTTTGTCCGTCGGACTAGCATACAGACGAGCGGACTTTTCGACCGGACTCGAGTCCGTCGGAAAGATTTGAAACATGTTTTATTTCTAGGACTGTCTGACTTTTTGGAAAAAAAAGTCCGCTGGAACCCACACACGGTCGAATTGTCCGACGGAGTCCGGTCCGCCGGACCTAGTCCGTCGAAAAGTCCACTCGTGTTAGACTATACGGTTTGTTTATAGATGCTCACGGTTTAACCGTGACCGGCATGGTTATTGGTATTTTGAAGGTTGTTATACTAATATGTTCAATAAAGCTGTGGCCTTGCCCTACTTCCAACTTAAAGTGGTCTATGTGTATTTTTTTGGGGGGGGGGGGGGAGGGCAGGGTTTGTTGTGGTTTAAATAAGTGGGGGTTGAGATAAGCCTAAGCTTCTTAGCAGTCTTGGGACATTCATGGGTCACCTCCATCATGTGATATTCATGGGTCACCTCCATCATGTGATATTCATGGGTCACCTACATCATGTGACGGTCATATACATCACTGCTTACTGCATAAATCAGCCACCAGGTGGTGTGGTTAGGTATAGAGAGGAGGGTTGGCTTAGCTGTTGACTTTATACAAAAACTCAAAATTTGCATGTACCAATCTGTCAGTGCAGAAATAGCAGGTAGAAAAATTTATAAAAGTAAACTTGAAGGGCAGACCATTACAGAATCCAAAGGATGGAGTTAAAGGCAGTTCTCCTAGTGAAGCCCAGTGACAGATCACCCAGAACAATACGTGTCAATGTCTCTTTTATGACGGAGATGTTCAGCCAAGAGGTACGAATGTGGATCCTCCTGTACAGGTTTTCAAGGGCACATGATGCCTTTAATTAAATTTCTGCTCTGTTCTCCTTCTCTGAGCAGACAAACAGAATGTTATTTTGGGTATATCAATGTATTTCGGCCTGGGAAAGTGAACAGTCCAGGAGCTGCTTCCAGGTATGTTGTGTTCACAATACACTGTGTTCCATGGAGGAACCATAACATGACCACAGTTTGGGAACTTTTTGATAGGAGAAAGTGTTTGTGCTCATTTGCTGAGCAGTGAATAATACGTGTGCTGCTCAACGATGGATCTTATACAGGTCATTTGAAGCATTTCTGACTTATCATTTGACCACAAAAAAAAAAGCAGATACATTTTATTCTTTATACAAAAGCACAAACGTTCCATATACATGTCTTCAGAGACATCAGAAGTAGGAGTGCCCTTAACTTTTTGTGCATGATTTAATTTGTTCCTAAAGCAACCTTTTCTTTGCCAATTTTTACAGACACCACTGCCAAAAAATGAACTATTAACTAACACGGCCATTCTCAACCAGGGTTTTTGAGGTGTTCCTTTAGCTGTGGCTGATTAACCTCCCAATTGATGATGCCTGCATAGTTTGCGGGCCAACGCCACTTGGCAAAACTAGCCGCATGAACCGAAAGATCTTTTCTGGTGTCTGTAAGGAGACATTTTTTCCACTAGCCACTTATGTAACGGACATTTTTCCCACTGACCTTCAACGAGTTGAAGTCAAAAACTTACCAATGCATAACTAGTGCACAAATACTCCAGTTGCGTGAAACCAATGATCTTTTCTGCTTGCTCGTAGCGGACATTTTTCCCACTAGCCACCTACTATATGTAAGGGACATTAGCAAGGACTCCCCTCTGGAGTAAAAAGATTGAGAAAGGAAGAACTAAAAACTTACCAATGAATAACTTGTAAACAGATACTCCATTTTCACCTCCTTGACCCAGGGCCACCATTAGAAATCAAGGAGCTCCATACAGTCTACCTGACAGCCCCTCCCTCTGTACCCTCTGTGTATGATCTTGCTCACTACACCACACTCTGTACCCCCTTCCCCTTCCCTCACTACTGGGTACTCTGCACCCCCTGCATCCCCTCTTATACCTCACTCTACACTCCCTGCATTCCCTATTATCCAGCACTCTACACCACCTGCATCTCCCATTACTTTATCTGCACACCGTGTATCTCCTGACTGTTACCCCATATTCTGTAAACCCCACATCACCCATTACTCTACACTTTGTATCCCTCATTATTCCACATTCTGCACCCTGTACATTGCCCATTACTCCAGACTCTGCATGACCATTACTCCACATTCTGCATCCACCATTACTCCAATTCTGCATCCCCCATTACTCCACATTCTGCACCCTTACATCCCAATTACTCCACATTCTGCACCCTATACATCACCCATTACTCCAGACTCTGCATCCCCCTTACTCCATGTTCTAAATCCACCATTTCTCAAATTCTGCATCCCCCATTACTCCACATTCTGCACCCTGTACATCACCCATTACTCCTGACGCTGCATCCCCCCTTTACCTTATGTTCTGCATCCACCATTACTCCACTTCTGCATCCACCATTTCTACAATTCTACATCCCCCATTACTCCACATTCTGCACCCTTACATCCCAATTACTCCACATTCTGCACCCTATACATCACCCATTACTCCAGACTCTGCATCCCCGTTATTCCATGTTCTGCATCCACCATTTCTCCAATTCTGCATCCCCCATTACTCCACATTCTGCACCCTGTACATCACCCATTACTCCTGACTCTGCATCCCCTTTACCTCATGTTCTGCATCCACCATTACTCCACTTCTGCATCCACAATTTCTCCAATTCTACATCCCCCATTACTCCACATTCTGTACCCTTGAATCCCAAATTACTCCACATTCTGCACCCTATATATCACCCAATGCTCCAGACTCTGCATCCCCTTTACCCCATGTTCTGCATCCACCATTTCTCCAATTCTGCATCCCCCATTACTCCACATTTTGCACCCTGTACATCACCCATTACTCCCGACTCTGCATCCCCTTTACCCCATGTTCTGCACCCACCATTACTCCAATTCTGCATCCCCCATTACTCCACATTTTGCACCCTGTACATCACCCATTACTCCCGACTCTGCATCCCCTTTACCCCATGTTCTGCACCCACCATTACTCCAATTCTGCATCCCCTACGTCCCCTATTACTCCACATTTTGAACACCACATCCCTATTACTCCACATTCTGAAACCTGTACATCGCCATTACTCCACATTCTGCATCCACCATTACTCCAATTCTGCATCCCCCATTACTCCACATTCTGAACCCCTACGTCCCCCATTACTCTACATTCTGAACCCTGTACATCGCCCATTATTCCAGACTCTGCATCCCCCTTACTCCACACTCCGCATCCACCATTACTCAAGTTCTGCATCCCCTACTACACCATATTCTGCACCCCTACATCCCCCAATACTCCACATTATGCACCCTATACATTGCCCATTACTCCAGACTCTGCACACCCCTTACTCCGCATTCTGCATCCACCATTACTCCAATTCTGCATGCCCCTTACTCCACATTCTGCATCCACCATTACTCCAATTCTGCATGCCCCTTACTCCACATTCTGCATCCACCATTACTCCACATTCTGCACCCCTACGTCCCCCATTACTCCACATTCTGCACCCCTACGTCCCCCATTACTCCAGACTCTGCACACCCCTTACTCCGCATTCTGCATCCACCATTACTCCAATTCTGCATGCCCCTTACTCCACATTCTGCATCCACCATTGCTCCAATTCTGCATGCCCCTTACTCCACAATCTGCATCCACCATTACTCCACATTCTGCACCCCTACGTCCTCCATTACTGCACATTCTGGACCCCTGTAACCCCGTTACTTCAGACTGTGTATCCCCTACACCTCCATTGCTCCACACTCTGCATCCACCTATTAAACCTCACTCTGCACCACCTTCATCCTCCACCTTCTTACATTCTGTACCCCCTGCATTCTCTAATACCTCTCACTCCTTGCACCCCCTGCATCTCCATGACACACAGCATTTTTTGGCGGTCCACCTGACTTCAGCATTTAGAGTGAAGCTTCACTTGGAGGGAATGTGCCCACTGTCCTGCGGGCCCCCTCTGTATTATCATCATGCATGGCTTACAGCAGAGCCTCCAAAATTTCAACACAGTGAGCTCCACCCCGCCACAGCCCCCTACCTGCCAAAAATACGGGATTCTGGGTTTTGTAGTCAGGGATAAGGGGAGAGAAAGGGGGAAAATCGGGGGTTAGGAATTTGGTGGACTGTAAACCACCTGCAGGTAGCCCCTACCGGGCCCCCCTGCTGACCTGATGGGGGTCCAGAACCGATACTGGAGGACTGCTTGTCCCCCCTATAGGTGAGTCTGTCCGGTTATACCCTTGTTGGAGCATCTTGGCCCTCACTCAACATAGAGAAGATAAAGCCATGTTGTCAAACACAGCCTGCATGTAAGTTATGTGTCACCACCATTATGGACAGTCATGTCTGACTGCTAGCTGCCAGGGGAAGTAGTCAAAGTTGGAGAGGAGTGCTGATTTAGCTGCTGACTTTTGACAAAAAAGTCAAAATTTGCAGATTAATAATATTGCTGTTTTAGCTGCATAATTTAGGGAAAGAAGGAACGTGTTTCCAAACAGCCAATGGAAGCTACACTATATTACCAAAAGTATTGGGACGCCTCCCTTTACACCCACATGAACTTTAATGGCATCCCAGTCTTAGTCCGTAGGGTTCGATACTGAGTTGGCCCAACCTTTGCAGCTATAACAGCTTCAACTGTTCTGGGAAGGCTGCCGAACAAGGTTTAGGAGTGTGTCTATGGGAATTTTTTACCATTCTTCCAGAAGTGCATTTGTGAGGTCAGGCACTGATGTTGGATGAGAAGGCCCATAGAACACCCAAAGGTTTTTTATGGGGTTGAGGTCATGACTCTGTGCAGGCCAGTCAAGTTCCTCTACCCCACACTCGCTCATCCATGTCTTTATGGACCTTGCTTTGTGCACTGTAGCGCAGTCATGTTGGAACATAGAAGGGGCCATCCCCAAACTGTTCCCACAAAGTTAGGAGCATGAAATTGTCCAAAATGTCTTGGTATGCTGATGCCTTAAGAGTTCTCTTCACTGGAACTAAGGGTTAAGTCCAACCCCTGGAAAACAACCCCACACCATAATCCCCCCTCCACCAAATGATTTGGACCAGTGCACAAAGCAATGTCTATAAAGACATGGATGAGCGAGCTTGGGGTGGAGGAACTTGACTGGCCTGGCCTGGCCTGAGTCCTGACCTCAAACCGATAGAACACCTTTGGGATGAATTAGAGCGGAGACTGTGAGCCAGGCCTTCTCATCCAACATCAGTGCCTGACCTCACAAATGCTCTTCTGGAAGAATGGTCAAACATTCCCATAGACACACTCCTAAACCTTGTGGACAGCCTTCCCAGAAGAGTTGGAGCTGTTATAGCTGTAAAGGGTGGGCCAACTCAATATTGAACCCTACGGACTAAGACTGGGATGCCATTAAAGGAGTTGTAAAGGCAGAAGGTACTTTATCATAACCACTTCAGCCTCGGAAGGATTTACCCCCTTAATGACCAGGCCATTTTTTGAGATACGGCACTGCGTTACATTAACTGACAATTGCTCGATCGTGCGAAGTTGTACCCAAACAAAGTTGACTTCCTTTTTTCCCACAAATAGAGCTTTCTTTGGTGGTATTTGATCACCTCTGCAGTTTTTTATTTTTTGCGCTATAAACAAAAAAAGACCGACAATTTTGAAAGAAAAAACAATATTTTTTACTTTCTGCTATAATACATATCTAAAAAATATATATAAAAATACTAAATTTATTCATCAGTTTAGCTCAATATGTATTTTTCTACATGCTTCTGGTAAAAAAAAAAAACCCAATAAGCGTATATTGATTGGTTTGCCCAAAAGTTATAGTGTCTACAAAATAGGGGATAGATTTATGGCATTTTTATTATTATTATTTTTTTTTTTACTACTAATGGCGGTGATCAGTGATTTTTGAGACTTTTTTTGGGAACCAGTGACTTTAAGATAAAAAGCCTTCTGTGTGTAGCAGCCTCCCCAGCACCCCTCCTAATACTTACCTGAGCTCCATTTCTCTCCAGCGATGTCCGCGAGTGTCTTAGCTGTCCGGGACTCTTCTCCTGATTGCCTGAGAAACAGCAGCGGCGCCATTGGCTCCCGCAGCTGTAAATAAAAGTCAGTTACCCAATCAGGGGAGAGAGGGGGCGTGGCCGGGTCGGGGCTCTGTGTCTGAATGGATACACGGAGTTGTGACTCGGCTCAGGTGCCCCCATAGAATGCTGCTGGCTGTAGGGGGGGGGGGGGGGCACTCGTCAGGAGGGAGGGGCCAGGAGCAGCAAAGAGGGACCCGGGAAGAGTACGATCCGGGCTGCTCTGTGCAAAACCATCTGCATAGAGCAGGTAAGTATAACATTTTTTTTTTTTTTTTTAAACAAGACTTTACAATCACTTTAATGTTCATGTGAGTGTAAAGGCAGGCGTCCCAATACTTTTGATAATATAGTGTATCTTCTTCTTCTTCCCCAGGCAGCCAGAGCCTCCCCACCTCCATCTAACTATTCACTGGCTTAAAAATTAATTTTTAAAAATACCTAAATGTCTTTTTACCTACCTAAATCCACAGTCACATGATCCGCCGGTCCCAAGTCTTCTTTTTTCCCTTTCGGGGGAGGAGTGGTCCTTCTTCAGGTGTCCACTTTGCTGCCTAAATGAGTGCCGACTTATCTTATTGGCTGTCCAGTGGCGGGGTCCAACAACCATTGGTCCTAACAACTAATGAAAGTGCTCCATGTAGTTTCGACTTTACCCAAAGTAAAAAAAAAAAAATCCTGGAAAATCGTGGACAAAGCACATAGATTGCACATTAGTTTACTGAAAAATCTACAAAGAATTGCAGGAAAAAAAATAAATCCCTGTAAATAATTAAAACACGGCTTGGCCAGCAATAACGGATTATATCCCCCAGCCAGCAATATACTCTACATCCCATCCAGCAATGAATTCTACCCCCAAGCCAATAATAAATTGTTATAGTCTACAGCCAACAAATTAAAATCCGCCCAACCAGCAATATAATTATGTCTCCGGCCAAACAAATTATTATAACTACCCCTCCAACTGACCAACGTCAATGCTTAGTCAGCAACGCGATACAACATCAGCCGCCTCCCCCGCCTACCCAGACAGCTCAACATAGCAAACCCATTCCTCCCAACTTTGTAACTTCGGGATGGAGAAGACATGGGGGTCCCTCCATGTGTGGGACAAAAAAAGGGCGTGGCTAAATGGCAGTGGATACAAAATGAAGTCCTTGCTTGATCCCTTCAGGCAGGCCCCTTTTGCAGGTATAGCTATGTCAAATATTAAAAATATGTGTCTATACTTTTATATTGAATATGTCCGGCTAAAGGTAGAACACCCAAGTATTTGGCACCTCATCCCAAGTAGTCACATATATAAGATGGGTAAGGAGAAAGGGGGAATTGTCGCGGTGCTTACAGATAATAATAGAAACCGTATATTTATAGAAAAATATATATAATTTTAATGCGAATAAAGTTAAAACAAAACAGGGCCAGTTCTTTCGGGAATATTCAACATTTAAAGATGAAGGTGGTCATAAGGCAATGTTCAGCTTAAACAGAGGTTTCATATTCGTATATTAGCCCGACATGTTTCGCCTACTAGCTTCATCAGGGGATGAAGTGAGTATTCAGTTCTTATCCCATTTTTCTTTCATTCTGTTCTATTATTTGGGCACCTCCTTATGATTCTAGTGCCAAATTCCTCTTTATGGAAAACTTTATAAATATTATATATATCTTATATAACTATCTCCCCCTCTCCTTTGGATTATCCTACAGCTTGGTCACTGTGCGTCTTTTGTGGCCGCGCAGGGCTTCTTCTCCCCGAGTCGGTTGGTCCCCCTTGGCAGTGGTCACCTTCGGGAAGTTTGGCGTAGTAGGTTCTCCTCCCTTAGGGATGGGCATTGTGCAAGTGATGTATACCTGTATATTTAATGATACATTTATGTCTTTGATAATTTGCACTTATTTCATTCTTTTTTGTATTTTTGTACAGTCTTACGCATTTCCTGATTGATTTGTATATTCCCTGATGAAGCTAGTAGGCAAAACATGTCGGGCTAATATACGAATATGAAACTTCTGTTTAGGCTGAACATTGCCATATGACCACCTTCATCTTTAAATTTTGAATATTCCTGAATGAACTGGCCGTGTTTTGTTTTAACGTTATTCTTATTAAAATGATATATATTTTTCTATAAATATACGATTTCCATTATTATCTGTAAGCACTGCGACAATCCCCCTTCTCCTTTCCCATTTTACATATGTGTCTATACTGTGTAAAATCCAGTAATATGCTGTCTGACCCTGCTTTGCACATGCTCAGTTGCTCTCCATTTTTAAGCATTGCTGAGACAGCCTTAAAGTGGAATTAAACCTTTACAGCTAAGGAAGCAGCTTCTGTTTTTGATCTGCAACTGCCATGGTGCTGCACATGTGATCGGTTATGGCACCAGCCATTTGATGGTTTGACAGTTTCGTTGAGGACACAAGCAAATGTAACAGCTATCCGGCAAGAAGAAACAAGACCAATGTTGTAGGCAATTTACAGCTGTAGCACCCTCTAGCAAGTGTGCTAGGTGTACATAGTTAGCTGTTAGTGTAGGTGTTGGGTGCTCAACCTGCGGCCCTCCAGCTGTTGTGAAACTACAAGTCCCATGATGTATTGCTGCTGACAGTTACAAGCATGACTCCCAAAGGCAGAGGCTTGATGGGAGTTGTAGTTGTAGGTAAATGTGGCTTGGCTGGCAGCCAAGCCTGGGTTGAATCTGAGTCAGGGCTGAGTGACTAAGGGAGGTTGGATGACTCAGCAAGCAGCACCTCTGGTAACTCCTCTTGCTCTCTGGAACCTTGGAGAAGTTTCCAGAAATAGAGGGTAGAGTCTAGGAAGGGGCTGCTTGGCTGCTTGAAGTATTGATGAGGGCCCCAATCAATCTCCAGCAAAGTGGGCTAGCAGGGGGCAGGTACCTCATACTCATGGGTCATACCAGCAGGGGCAGTGTGTGTCCAGTGGAAGTTGGAGATGGAGTGCTGAGGAGGCTGTCGGAGGCCCTTGAAGGAGCACCCCCTACTCTTGGGGGGGGGGGGTGACCCTTGGGCCTGGGGCTCAGGTGCTGGAAGGACCCTCTAGAACACACAGAGGACAGGAGCAGGTCAGCACATCAAGGAGATCTCCTGAGAGTCTGGAGGACTGGTGAGTGTCAGTCTGGAGGACTGGGAGCGTCAGTCAGGAGGACTGTGGAAAAGTAGCTAGGAGGGCCAGTGAAGGGGGATGCTGCAGCCAGGAGGGCTGGCAGGGCCTGAAGAGGTGGTGCGGGGATCAGTGACCACAGGAGGAAGTGCTGGGAAAGCGTGAGCTGCGTCACCCTATCTGTTCTACAAGCATAGGGGCCCGGGGTCCCTGCCTGTAATGGGTCTTTGCTACACAAATTACTGCTGGATGGCCTAGCTGAGTCCTGCAAGCAAGTGAAGTGCTGGAGGAAGAAGTGGAGTGTAGAGACTGTATATAGCTGTATATACTAGGAAGCTGTCCCTGAAGTTGTCTGAAGTCAAGTGGTCATCCCATAACTTCCCATCCCCATCCAACTTTATTAACCCTCAATAAACCATAAAAACAAAGTTGCGGACTGTGTCTGTCTCTGAAATGACTGTGAAGATTCAGTGTGCCTGGCTGTGCAGTGTAGGGGATCCCTTTTCATCAGAGGCTCCTACGTGGGGTGCGCTACACAGCAAACACTAATTTTATGTTTCTTGCTAAAGAACATTATTTTTTATAAAGTTGTTATGGGTAAAGGTCCTCTTAAAAGGAGTCTAGTCTTTTTTTTTTTTTGTGCGGGGAGGGGAGCAGGGGGAGCTGAGCTGCTGTGTCACTGCTGGGGGGGGGAGCAGGGGGATCTGAGGTGCTGGTTCACTGCTGGGTGGGGGCAGGAGGACCTGGACTGCTGGGTAACTGCTGGAGAGGACAGGAGCAGGGGGAGCAGAGCTGATATGCTGGGCCACTGAAGGGAGAAGTGATCAGCAGGAGCGTAGCTGCTAAGTGACTGCTGGGAGATGGGAGCATCAGGAGATTAGCTGTTTAGTCACTGCTGGGAGATACAGTGGCAGCAGGGAGAGATGAGTTGCTGAATCACTGCAGGGAGAGCTGAGCTGCTGGGTCACTGCTGGGGAAGGGGGAGCTGAGTTGCTGGGCCACTGTAGAGAGAGTGGAGCAGGGGGAGCTGAGCTGCTGGGTCACTGCTGGGGATGGGGGAGCTGAGTTGCTGGGCCACTGTAGGGAGAGTGGAGCAGGGGGAGCTGAGCTGCTGGGTCACTGCTGGGGAGGGGGGAGCTGAGTTGCTGGGCCACTACAGGGAGAGTGGAGCAGGGGGAGCTGAGCTGCTGGTTCACTGCTGGGGAGGGGGGAGCTGAGTTGCTGGGCCACTGTAGGGAGAGTGGAGCAGGGGGAGCTGAGCTGCTGGGTCACTGCTGGGGAGGGGGAGCTGAGTTGCTAGGCCACTACAGGGAGAGTGGAGCAGGGGGAGCTGAGCTGATGGGTCACTGCTGGGGAGGGGGGAGCTGAGTTGCTGGGCCACTGTAGGGAGAGTGGAGCAGGGGGAGCTGAGCTGCTGGGTCACTGCTGGGGAAGGGGGAGCTGAGTTGCTGGGCCACTACAGGGAGAGTGGAGCAGGGGGAGCTGAGCTGATGGGTCACTGCTGGGGAGGGGGGAGCTGAGTTGCTGAGCCACTGAAGGGAGAGTGGAGCAGGGGGAGCTGAGCTGCTGGGCCACTGTAGAGGGAGTGGAGCAGGGGGAGCTAAGCTGCTGGGTCACTGCTGGGGAGGGGGGAGCTGAGTTGCTGAGCCACTGAAGGGAGAGTGGAGCAGAGGGAGCTGAGCTGCTGGGCCACTGTAGAGGGAGTGGAGCAGGGGGAGCTGAGCTGCTGGGTCACTGCTGGGGAGGGGGGAGCTGAGATGCTGGGGTACTGTAGGGAGATTGGAGCAGGGGGAAGCTGAGCTGCTGGTCCACTGTTGGGAGGGAGGAGCAGGGGGAGCTGAGATGATGGCTACTGCTATGAGGGGAGAGCAGGGGGAACTGAGCTGCTGGGTCACTGCTGGGGAAGGGGGAGCTGAGTTTCTGGACCACTGCTGAGATGGGAGGAGTAGGGAGAGCTGAGATGCTGGCTCATTCCTATGATGGGTGGGCAGGGGGATCTGTCCACCCATCTCCATCTGAGATGCTGGGCCACTTCAGTAAGGGGGTAGCAAGAGGACTTGCTGAAATGCTGCTGAGTGACTGCTGAGAGGGGGAGCAGGGGGAGATGAGCAGCTGAGTAACATCTGGGGAAGTGAGAAGTATGGGGAACTGAACTGCTGGGTCAGTGCTGGAAGATGGGAATAGGGGGAGCTTAACTGCGGCTGCTGAGTGGCTGTTGGGAGATGGGAGCACTGGGAGCTTAGCTGTTTAGTCATTGCTAAGAGATAGCAGCAGGGAGAGCTGAGTTGCTGAGTCACTACAGGCAGGGGAGAGCAGGGGGAGCTGAGCTGCTGGGGTGGAAGTGGGGGAGCAGGGGCAGGGGGAGCTGAGCTGCTTGGCCACTGCTGGGAAGTAAGTGGGGGAGCAGGGGCAGGGGGAGCTAAGCTGCTGGGTCATTGCTGGGGAGCAGGGGCAGGGGGAGCTGAGCTGCTGGGCCACTGCTCCATTTTTTATGCGGTAACGTGCATCACAAACGTTTCCATTGAATGAGCAGCCCTACATGCGACAAACGCCCCAAAGTAGCTCAAAAACCTTTTTGGTCACAAAGCTTTCCGTGGACGTTGTAGCGTGACAAAAGCACGGCAAATAGCGCGTCTGCTACCCATGCTTGGGGCGCCATTAACAATTAATGGCACCGCAAGCGCAACCCATGGGGTGGAGCAGCGACAAAAATATCTACAGATTCACCAGTGTTGAAGGACGGAAAGGGGTGTTGCTTTTGTATCTTTTGGAGGGCAAAACAGTTCTTCTATCCATTTCAAGTGGACGTTTTGTTACGATTGAGGGGGTGACCTTTAACCTGGCCCCTGGACTACATACAGTCAGAGGCCATTGTTCGAAAAGCTGAACTTTTTCTTTTCTGAGCTCCGTCCAAAAAATTAATTTCACAGCCTCCATATCGTCGTCTCCAAGAGCTCTGCCTTTCCTATGGCAACTTGAGTTAATATTAACACAAGAGATTATATAACCGGCCTCGCAATGTTACAGCAGGTGGCCAATTCCGGGGTGCGAAAGTGAATTTGTGACATTTAAATCACACTCAATGCAAACAACCGAGAGCGGAGAAATTCTGGGAAAAAGATGTACAGCGGGCGGCTTATTATTTCCACGACAACGGATATGCCAGCTCAGCCGGCGATGGGTGCCAAGTATCTGGCTAATGGGCACGTATTAGAAAGCAGAAATAGAGAGGCTATTTCTGTCCGCTGATGATGAAACTGCTGAGCCGGAGCTGGAAAGGACACCTCAGCGGCGGCGACCGGCGTTCCGGAGACACTGCTGTGTCACAGATGAAGCCTACCTGTCACTAGGGCAATTCAATAGGAATTACAAGCGAGATCGCTGAAAAGAACATTGTAACAAAAAGAATGACACAATGTAACAATTTCAGGAGATGCTTCCTTTGAGGTTCCTTTCACACTAGTGCGACTTGTCATGCGACTTTGGACACATAAAGTTGCATGACGAGTCACAGCCCATTGTTTCCAATCTCTGCAATTTAAAGTTGCAGCGACTTTGAAAAGGTTACTGCACTACTTTGATGCAATTTAAGTATCAGAGAGTGTAAAGTCGCATCAAAGTCATAGGGAAATCGTGCGACTTTGGAATCGCACTACTTTGAACGGAGCCTCAGTCTTGCACAGTTGTACAACAGATCTAAAAAAAACGGTATGTAATGAAAATGGAAGGATCCAAAATAGAAACAGATTTAACTTCAGCTTTAAGTCAAAACATTTTTGTTTTGCTGCTGGGAGAGGGGAGCAGGTGGAGCTGAGCTGCTGGGCCACTGCTGAGAGGGGGGAGCTGAGCTGTTGGGTTACTGCTGTGGGGGGGGGGGGGTAGGGATGAGATGCTAGGCCACTGCAGGGAGGGGAATCAGGGGGGTCAGAGATGCTGGGCCACTGCTGGGAGAGGGGAGCAAGAGGAAATATGCTGCTGAGATATTGATGAGACAAGGGAGCAGGAGGAGATGAGCAGCTGAGTAACTGCTGGGGGGCAGGGGAAGCATGGGGAGTTGATTTGCAGGGTTAGTACTGTGGGGCCACTGTGGGGCTGCTGTGGGGAGGGGGGGCAGAGATGCTATATATATATATATATATATATATATATATATATATATATATATATATATATATATATATATATATATATATATATATATATATATATATAGCGCTGCCCCCATAGGAGCTGCTGGATAGGATGAGTCACCTGTTCTTTGCCTGTTCGACCTACTCAGGAAACTTAAAGTAAAACTAAAAGGAGGCAAAACTTTTTTTTTTTTAGTTTTTAATAGAGTGGTGAGAGATTAGAACGCCTATTAGGTTTCCAGTGCTGTCTGTGTCTCCTGTAGGGAGATCCCCCTCTCTATTTGTCCTGTTTACCTTTATCATTGATCAGTGAAAGTAAAAGAAAATCCCAAATTTTGGGTTGTCCCCAGAAAAGTAGTAGAGGGGGAATCTTCTAATGGTTCTGATGACCTGAGGATCCCCAAGGAATTCCCTTAATTTTTAGGGATTTCCTCTCACTTCCTGTTTTGTCTATGGAACAGGTAGTAAAGGTAAATTTCCTCAATGGCAAAAACAATTCTGAGAGGGGTTACAACCGTCCCTTACTCTATCCACAATTTAAAAAAAAAAACAGTTTTCCTATAGTTCTGCTTTAATATATTGTCACCCCATACTGTTGGTAACTAGGCAAGCATAAAATGGATTAACAATAATAATAAAACAATATAGCATACAAAGTGATTAACAGTAAGGACTACGCATAAGATGACATTTGGCATCCAGATCGGCGTTATCATTAGCAAGGCCACCTCAAGTGAATTGCAGCAGTGAGCAGTAGTAAAGCTTAATCTACTGAGTGCTGGAACTATACTGCCAGAGTGCATTTATGGCTGCAATGCTAGTCTTAGACCGAATGGGTATGCACTGTCCAAAAGAAAAGGAGGACAGTAGCTAAAGGGTGCAGGGGAACAAAGAGGGCTTGCAGAATATCTATTACAGAAGGGGCAGTCCTTTGAGATGTTTTTCTGTCAGCTATCGTTGGGGCCCTTTATAAGCATTTGGTGCACCTAACTGCAGTCCCATTTAATCTGCATGCAGTATAAGAGCAGTATAAGTACGGTATAGTCTTGGCACAAATGCAGGGCAGATGTGGTTCAGGTGCGGTAAAAGTTTTACATAATGTGGTATAGGGTTGGTATAGGTGCAGTCTATGTTTGCAATAAGTGTGGTATAGAGTTCGGCATGGGTGAGGTATGGATTGAGTACATTTAGTACTGCTGTCAGTGGCTCAATCCTTGCTAGCAGTATCAGCCATGGGGGACCAGGATGCTGCAGTGACCTATGGCTGTAAAACATTGTCTCTCTTCATCTCTCCCCGAAAGCCTCCAGTGATCAGTGGTGGGAAGCAGAGCGTGAGTGGACACTCCAGTCCTGCAGCAGCAGTACAGGTGCTGTAGTGTGGACAGTACCGCTCTGCCAACGGGTGTCCAGCTCCTAGTCTCAGGCTCAGATCTCCACTTACATGGTCTTCCACTGGCAAGGGAATATCCAGACAGAGGTGCTCTCTCTCCCTCTCACTCCCACAGTGTCAAGAGCAAGAACTTTCCAGAGCAGTTCAATAATAATAAGTTCTTTACACTTTCTACTGCACAGTGCCTATTAGGATCTGTAGTGTAAGGAGTCGAATCATCCCATTATATGTCTGCCACCTCAAACTACAACTCACAGAATTCTCAGCGCTCAGCAGATAAGTCTATGGGCTTGATAAGCTTTATTTCTCCCTCTGCTGGTCAGAGGAGAATGGTGCAGCATCACATCAGTATATCAATAAAGGGAGGGAAGTATAAAAGGCAGTGTCTCCTTTCCATATTGCTGTAACCCAACACCTGGCTACATAAGTATGCACAACACTCTTCAATTATGTCCCGGGGGTTTCTTCCTCTGGTGAGATGGGTTAACCTAAGAAGCCTGCAAAGTCAAGCAATACCATGTCAAGCAAGTGCTTAGGCCATAAACTAACAGTGGACGGGGCAGGAAGCATTTAAATGGCAGCCAGGGGACATGGCAGACAGTGTGTTGCTATGGCCATTTGTATAGTGACTTTATTGCAATAATATGGAGTTAGATATATTATTTAAGAGCATATGTTTACAGAGGCTCTTCCCCTTCATTGGTATGTAAATAAACCAGTTGGATAGGTTTTGGAGCTGAGCAGAGGAAGTTGGTAGGCAGGAAGTTGGTGGGAGGGGCTTGGGGAGTTTTTGAAAGAAACATGTGTTCGGAAGGACAAAGAGAAAGATATGGATGCGATATAAGAAAAAGGAAGGTGGGACTTTGAATGAGGCTATTGATTTGTGGGGGTGAGATAATAAGAAAGTATATTTAATTGGCATATTGAGTCTGACAATACATAACAATGATGCACATAGTAGAAGAGGTTTAATATGTATACACACACATACATGGTATTAGCCTCATGAACACATTACATATACATATCAAAGGGACGGCATATAAAATTGACAAGATATTTAATAGGGTAAAATTAATTATTGCAGATTCATATGTATACACGTCATCTAAATGGCACTATGCAGTGTAAACAATGGTAAAAACACATGATCATTAGGTTGTAGATAATGAGTCTAAGTAGGTTCCTATCAGTAGGCATAAGAATGCATCCTATAAGCCCAATGCGTTTTGTGGATAATACGGCTGCTGCTCGGGCGTAGACACCTTTTCTTCCTTTCTTGATGCACCTACTGTATGTAATGTTGGGAGGAGACCGTGGGTGTGTGCTGAGTGTATTTAACATCCTCACTCTGTGCTAGCCAGTCATCATGGCAGCACCTCTCTGTGCACACTGCACACTACATGGCACCTACTTTTATATCTTAAACAGGTAATTACATGGTTTTTCTTTTCTCGTTTATGCTCATACATGCTCACTTTTGATTTTGTCATCTATATCTGTCCCATGGTCTTCTTTTTCCTTTTTCTTTTTCTCTTTTTCTTCCTCCTTTCTTCTTTTTCTTCTTTTTTTTTCTCTCTTCTCTTTCTTTTCTCTTCCTTTTCTTTTTCCTTCCTTCTTTTTCCTTTTTCTCTTTTTTTTCTCACATTCTTGTCCACCTGTACTTTGGCATTGGGCTCTAGCTACTTCCCACAATATAGAATATTTATAGTACACCCAATATATATATATTTTTAGACATGAAGCCCACTCATAAAACTACCTGGATTTCTGCCTTTCGTTCTTTTTTTTCTTGGGGATGATGTTTTGTGCACCTGGTCCCTCTCCTGCGGGCTCCTTCCACAGCTCCCGGTACAGACAATTTGGACAGCCTCTGATTCCTCGTCCCCCATTTCCAGACTTATCATGATGTAAATACTCAGAGGGATGAGTAACTCTCTCCCTTTTCTCTTGCACACATTCTCCCCATTGAGGGGTATATTGTTTGATCATACTGGTCTACTCATGTTTTGTTGTTTTCTTATAGAGTTGCATGCATCTTCCCCTGAAGAGTAGTATTATCCACGAAACGCGTCGGACTTATAGGATGCATTCTTATGCCTACTGATAGGAACCTACTTAGACTCATTATCTACAACCTAATGATCATGTGCTTTTTACCATTGTTTACACTGCATAGTGCCATTTAGATGACATGTATACATATGAATCTGCAATCTGATTGGAGAAAAGCCAATGTAGCACCAATATTTAAAAAGGGCCCAAAAAACATCCCTGGGAATTACAGACCAGTTAGCCTAACATCAATAGTATGTAAACTCTTGGAGGGGATGATAAGGGACTATATACAAGATTTTAGTAATAAGAATGATATCATTAGCAATAATCAGCATAGATTCATGAAGAATCGTTCTTGCCAAACCAATCTATTAACCTTCTATGAGGAGGTGAGTTGCCATCTAGATAAAGGAAGGCCCGTAGACGTGGTGTATCTGGATTTTGCAAAAGCATTTGACACAGTTCCCCATAAACGTTTACTGTACAAAATAAGGTGCGTTGGCATGGACCATAGGGTGAGTACATGGATTGAAAACTGGCTACAAGGGCGTGTTCAGAGGGTGGTGATAAATGGGGAGTACTCGGAATGGTCAGGGGTGGGTAGTGGGATTCCCCAGGGTTCTGTGCTGGGACCAATCCTATTTAATTTGTTCATAAACGACCTGGAGGATGGGATAAACAGTTCCATCTCTGTATTTGCAGACGATACTAAGCTAAGCAGGGCAATAACTTCTCCGCAGGATGTGGAAATCTTGCAAAAAGACCTGAACAAATTAATGGGGTGGGCGACTAAATGGCAAATGAGGTTCAATGTAGAAAAATGTAAAATAATGCATTTGGGTGGCAAAAATATGAATGCAATCTATACACTGGGGGGAGAACCTCTGGGGGAATCTAGGATGGAAAAGGACTTGGGGGTCCTAGTGGATGATAGGCTCAGCAATGGCATGCAATGCCAAGCTGCTGCTAATAAAGCAAACAGAATATTGGCATGCATTAAAAGGGGGATCAACTGCAGAGATAAAACGATAATTCTCCCGCTCTACAAGACTCTGGTCCGGCCGCACCTGGAGTATGCTGTCCAGTTCTGGGCACGCGAGTACAAAGAAGGGCAACAAAGCTAATAAAGGGTCTGGAGGATCTTAGTTATGAGGAAAGGTTGCGAGCACTGAACTTATTCTCTCTGGAGAAGAGACGCTTGAGAGGGGATATGATTTCAATTTACAAATACTGTACTGGTGACCCCACAATAGGGATAAAACTTTTTCGCAGAAGAGAGTTTAATAAGACCCGTGGCCACTCATTACAATTAGAAGAAAAGAGGTTTAACCTTAAACTACGTAGAGGGTTCTTTACTGTAAGAGCGGCAAGGATGTGGAATTCCCTTCCACAGGCGGTGGTCTCAGCGGGGAGCATTGATAGCTTCAAGAAACTATTAGATAATCACCTGAATGACCGCAACATACAGGGATATGTAATGTAATACTGACACATAATCACACACATAGGTTGGACTTGATGGACTTGTGTCTTTTTTCAACCTCACCTACTATGTAACTATGTAACAATCATTCATTTTACCCTATTAAATCTCTTGTCAATTTTATATGCCGTCCCTTTGATATGTATATGTAATGTATTCATGAGGTCAATACCATGTATGTGTGTGTATACATATTAAACCTTTTCTACTATGTGCATCATTGTTATGTATTGTCAGACTCAATATGCCAATTAAATATACTTTCTTATTATCTCACCCCCACAAATCAATAGCCTCATTTAAAGTCCCACCTTCCTTTTTCTTATACCTGAACCAGGGATAGATGCACAGACCGTGTGCTTCATTTAAAGTCCCAAACTCCCCCCCCATTATTCGACATGGATGCGATGAGCTTGAGAACTTTGAAGAACTTTTGAGTTGGACTGAGCAAGGAACCATGAAGGACATTACATCTTAAACCCTAAGTTGAGTAACTGTTTAGTTTACTTAAAGCGGGGTTCCACTATCTCCAAGATTTTTTTTTTTGGCAAAATGACAGTGAATATGCTCTATGAATATAGAACTCACTTGTTCGGTTTTTAAAGATGAGTGCTGTCCATTTTCTCCTAATAAAGAAACTTATAAATTACGATCCAGACGGTTGTCATCTTGCCTGTGGGCATGTGAAGCCCACAGGCATCCTCTTCCGGGATACGGTGCTGCTGATCAACCAGCATGCACCGCCCGTTCTGTTCCCGATCTCGCGCATGCGCAGTAGATTGACATCGCAGCGCCGTCAACCGCTCCGGTTGCCATCACAACGAGCGGCGTCATAGGAAGTCCCGCCCCGTTGTGATGGCAATGACGTCACTCCCAGGATTGAAATCTCGAGATAACTCTCGCAACAGGCCGCCGCACTGACTCCTGGGAACAATGACACAAGCTCCCAGGAGCCAGTGCGGCTAAGAGGAAGTGACGATTTAGCCGCAGGAAACGCGCCCCTATCCGCAGCCTGTACATCCTGGAAGACACAGATACTACAACAAAGGTACAGTATAAAAAATTTTTTTTTAAAAAGTGCCGTTTTGTCATTAGGACATTGCGGTAATCCTCTGCAGCTAGTGTTGTAAAATCGAGTGGAGATCTGCTTTAATGCGTACATATTGTACATGCTTATATTTGTAGGCATATTTTTGTAAGCTATGAGTTGTGTTGTGGGTGCATTCTACAGTTATATGTGCAGCTTTACTGTTTAGTAAAGCATTGATACACTACAGAAGTCTAAGCTTCCTTGGTGTTAACATTGGGGGCTCGTGCCAGGAATTGTGATAAAATTTCAACTGAAGCAGACCTGTTTTCTGTGGTGTGTTTTGTTGCTTGTGCTGGGGGAAGATGCTGTTTACACTGTTTAGGAAGAGTAAGGCTGCAAAGGTTTCTGGTGTCCAGGAGGACTTGAAGGAGTGCACCCTTCCTATCTGGGCCAGAAATAGTCAGTGGATGTCTGTTGTAAAGAGAGGCCTGGAGCAGGTGGAATGAAATGGAGCTAGCAGAGGGCCGGCATGACAGGGGGATAAGGGGACAGCAAGGGTTAAACTGGAAGTTGTTTTGGATTTATGATAAGGGGATTGGGTACAGGTAATGTTGAGGGGGGAGGAGTTTAAGTTATTTAGGGGGCAGGAGGGGTCCCGGGCAGCATTGCGGGGAGAGTTACAGAAGGAAGAAGTTTATTATTCTACCCCCAGGCTAGAGAGCAATGGCGGACTTAGACAGCTTATTGGCCCAGCTGCGGGCTGCTGCGAACACCCACGGCCCTGGATGGCTGCACAGCCAGGTGGCCAGACTCCTCGGATCTCAGGCTGGAGAGAAGGTGAGGGGGCAGGGCCTTCCGCGCGCCCGGAGGTCGCGGCCTCCGGAGCGTTTTTCACCTGAAGCCTCCCCCAGAGCTGCACGCCACATTAGGAGCCCCCCGGAGCGGGACCCGTCAGGACCACCGGCGAAACGACACCCGGTTTCTGCCGTGGTGGTTCCTGGACGGAATCCTCGTCATCGGCGGAGCTCAGTGGGCGGGGCGTCGGCAGGACCCAGCGTTTCCCCCCCGCCCGCTCGACGAGGGCAGCGTGAGGCGACGGACGCTCCCTGTGTTGCACATGCAGCCAGGGGGAGGTCTCAGCGTGTGAGGATGACGTCAACGGCTGCCGGGCTTTCCCCATCCCCGGCCGGCGGCTCGGAAGTCCGGAGCGATACCCCTTCCAGGAGGAGTGGGAGGCCCAGCAGCCAGGTATCCAGAGTGCCTAGGACGAAGTCGGCAACTGCGATGGGAGGAGCCAGTGTCGGGAGGCGTGGCCAGCGCGGTCAGGTGACGGCAGCATCCAGGCCCTCTTCCCCGGGGATGGATGACACGGAGCTGCTGCAAACGCCCGGTGACCGGTCCGAGGGAGAGCTGAGCGGGTCTGAGGAGGAAGATAGGCAGGAGCGTCCGGCGCCATTGGATTCGGGAGCAGCGGCGGCGGGGACACCCCCTGGTCGGCCCGGTAAGTCATTTCCTGTTTCCTCTCACACGCTGACCAATGCTTTACAAGGGTTGCTGGGGGTGGCTGATATGGGGGGGTCTGGGACCACATTGGGTGTGTTGCAATCAGGGACTGTAGTGACGGCCGGTTCCCAGTCAGCAGGTGCAGGACCTGTTTCTGGGGACACGGATGGGCAGTTGCAGGCTCTGTTGGGGGGTTTGCGGGAATTGGTCCAGAGGTTCGCGCCAGGTACGGATGGGCGGGCGCCTCAGACTGCAGTGTGGGTCCCTCCATGTGCAGAATCGCCAGTGGTTGGGGCAGTGCCCCCTCCGGCTGCAGTGGGTGTGTCGCCCCCCATGGGGACGGTGCCCCCGGTGGTTTCCGCTCCGGCCACTAGTGTGGCTGCTTTAGGAGAAGGGGAAAAAAGGACGGACGTGGTTCGCATTGCGGATGCCGCAAAATGCGAAGTTTACGTTTGCTTCGAAGGGCCGCTTGGGGCACATTTGAAGTCGGAAGTCCGGGAAAAAATCGTGAAAGGGGAGTATGTGGAGATTTTTTCACTTCTCCCCTTGGAGAAGTTTAATCTGGACAGGGTTAAGCCAGCTGACAGTAAAAAGGAGGATGAGGAGAAACGGCGGTATAGGTTGATACCGCGCACGTTTTCTAACTGGCTGCAGGCGTTCGCGATTCTGGCGAGTGTAATTGGCGAGAAGAACCCTGAACATTGTTCGGCGCTCTTTTGCTACTTGGACGCCATTGGGGAGGCCTACAGAGTGTATGGGGGTACAGCGTGGCTCAGGTATGACGAGCAGTTCCGGCAACGGAGGGCGGTGCGTCCCTCTCTTCGCTGGGACCACAAGGACATTAGCCTCTGGATGAAGCTTATGTCCTCGGCTCGGGCCCCGAACCAGTTTTTTCCAGGGGGGGCCGGCGGTTCTGCGTCACCCGGACAGCCGGCCACAAAAAAGTGGGGCGTCTGTTGGCAATACAATGACGGGACGTGTAAGTTCGGGGGAGCATGTCGTTTTAAACACGAATGCTCAGGTTGCGGTGGATCTCACCCCGGATCCCGTTGTTTTAAAAAAGGAAAAGGTCGCCCTGGGGAAATGGGTAGCAAAAGGGAAGACACCAGTGAAGGTGGAAAAGATGCGGCCTTTCCTAAGTAGGCACCCGGACCGGGCGGCAGCTCAGCTGCTATGGGAGGGGTTCCTAGAGGGTTTTAGAATTCCGAGTTCATTGGCTGTTATTCCGCTGGTGGCAAAAAATTTACGCTCTGCACTGAGTCACCCCAGTGTGGTTGGGGAAAAGTTGGGGAAAGAAGTGGCATTAGGCCGGATGGCCGGGCCATTTCAGGAGCTGCCGCTGCCGAATTTGGTGGTCTCTCCGCTTGGGGTGGTCCCCAAGAAAGAGCAGAATAAGTTTCGACTTATACACCATTTATCTTTCCCAAAGGGCGGATCGGTCAATGATGCGATCGACCCTGATGCTTGCACGGTTTCGTACACGTCGTTCGATGCAGCGGTGGGTTGGGTACGCCGTTGTGGGAAGGGAGCTCTTATGGCAAAAGCAGACATTGAATCGGCTTTTCGCCTCCTCCCGGTGCACCCGGACAGCTGTTGGTTGTTGGGGTGTTGCTGGCAGGGTAGGTTTTATGTCGATCGCTGCTTGCCGATGGGCTGCTCGATTTCATGCGCATTGTTTGAAACTTTTAGCTCATTCGTTGAATGGGTGGTTCGGGATGTTTCAGGTTTGAATTCGGTGATTCATTACTTGGACGATTTCCTATGCGTTGGCCCCCCAGCAACTAAGACGTGTGCGTTGCTGTTGGCCACATTACAACATATGGCTGGTACGTTTGGTATCCCGTTGGCTCGGGAAAAAACAGAAGGCCCGACTACCGTGCTTAGTTTCTTGGGCATAGTCATTGACTCCAAGGCAATGGAATGTCGATTGCCTGAGGATAAGTTGGTGGCTTTGAGAAGGGAGATCCGGACGACAGTGGCGTTGCGTAAGATTCAGCTTAGAGGCCTGCAGTCTTTGCTGGGCAAGCTGAATTTTGCGTGTCGCATAATTCCCATGGGCAGGGTGTTCTGCCGACGGCTGTCGGCAGCTACAGCAGGGATTAGGTCCCCTCACCATTTTATTAGGATGACCAGTGAACATCGGGCGGATCTGAAGGTGTGGGACAATTTTTTGTCCGCATACAACGGAAAATCACTGTGGTTGGCGGGACCGTTGAGTAATTGCGATTTGCAGCTGTTCACGGGCGCAGCTGGGTCGTCGGGTTACGGGGAGTTTTACCAGGGGCATTGGAGTGCTGAACCATGGCCTAGGGAATGGCAGGAAGCGGGATTCTGCAAAAACTTGGTGCTGCTGGAGCTGTTTCCGGTGGTACTGGCAGTGGAAGTTTGGGGGGAGTCGTTCAGGGATTTGAAGATCCGTTTGAACTGCGACAATTTGGGGGTGGTGCAGGTGATTAACCGCATTTCAGCCTCGTCGCTACCGGTCGTTCGGCTGTGGCGGCACCTGGTGCTGCGCTGCCTACAGTTGAATATCTTTTTGTATGCAGTACATCTTCCGGGGGTGGATAACACGTTGGCTGACGCCTTGTCTCGTTTCCAGTGGGACAAATTCCGGGACTTGGCTCCGTTGGCAGATCAGCTAGGGGTTCGGTGTCCCCAAGGGCTCTGGTCGATCGTTTGGGACCCCTCGCGCGATGGATAAAGGGCTCGGTGAGTGTATCCACTTGGGGGGCTTACGAAAAAGTGTGGTCCGAGTGGTGGGCGCTTGTCAGGCAAGTTGGGGTGGAACCTGGAGTCGGGGACGTGAGGTTGCTGGTGGTATATTTTGTCTCCAGGAATCTGGAGCAAGGGGTTTCGGTCTCAATGATGGACCGCAAGCTCGCTGGCTTGGCATTTTTGTTCAAGTTGCAAGGGGGAACGGATGTTACCAAGGATTTTTTGGTAAGACAAGCGATGAAAGGTTATCGGCGGTCGCGTAAAAGTCAGGACACGAGGAGGCCATTGACTTTTAACAACCTGCGGGTGGTATCTGCTCAGTTGGGCACGGTATGTGCGTCGGATTATGAGGTTATGTTGTTCCGGGCAGCGTTTTCGCTGGCCTTTTTTGGTGCCTTTAGGATAGGTGAACTGGTTAGCCCTTCTAGGAAGGTTTCGGGGGGCTTGGGGGTACGGGATGTGAAGGTCACGGGTTTTAGCTTGGAGGTATGGTTGAGACGGTCAAAAACAGATCAAGTTGGAAAGGGGGTTAAGGTGCAGCTATATGGGATGACAGGTTCTCCAGTATGCCCGGTAAGGGCGATGAGGGAATTTTTGGGGCATCGCCCGGTGGGGGAGGGGCCTTTGTTGATCCATAACGACGGTTCACCATTGACAAAATTTCAGTTTGTGGCAGTTTTCAAAAAGTGCTTGCAAACAGGGGGTTTGGATAGTACGCAGTATGCATCGCACTCCTTCCGCATTGGTGCGGCCACAGAGGCGGCCCGATGTGGGTTGGATGAAGCGGCTGTGAAGCGCATTGGCCGCTGGGAGTCTAGGAGATTTCGTACATATGTGCGACCACACTTGGTAGTCGAGTGAAGGGCGACTAAGTAATGGAGTTTTGGGTAAAGTTTGGGGTTGGTTTTTGGTTAAGGGGATTGATCATGGTGTATGTTATTTGACTTTGGTTATCTGTGGTTTTTTCTTTTCTTTTAGGTGGAATCAAGAGGGGTCTCGTATGGATATTGGGCCACTCCTTTGTGTTTTGGGGGGCTAAAAGGGCAGATATGAGACCTAATGGGAGGCAGTTAGGGATTCCCAGGGAGGATGCTTGTATACGTTGGGTAGGCAGGCCTGGAATGCAATGAGCTAGGGTGTTGCCGGAAGTACAACATTTTGCGCGCCTGGACAGACCACCAGATGTGTTGGTGCTCCATGTTGGAGGCAACGACCTGGGTGGACGTCCCAGCCGGGAGCTCATAAAGGACGTTAAGATTGATTTCTTGCGTTTGAGGACTTCGTTCTCAGACATGTTGATTGTTTGGTCCGATATTGTGGCTAGGACGAGTTGGAGGTTGGCACGGTCGGTAGACCGTATAAACAAAACCAGGATTAAGGTGAATAAAAGGGTGGGCCAGTTTGTTATACGTAATGGAGGTTTGGTAGTTCGCCATTGGGAGTTGGAGAAGGATGTTGGGCTGTACCTGCGAAGGGACGGGGTTCACCTGTCCGAAGTCGGCATTGATCTTTGGTCCCTGGGTTTGGAGGAGGGGATTCGGAGGGCACTGCGTGTGTGGAGGGGCTCCCAAGGGTAAGGGGGTCACCCTTGTTAGCGTTGGCGGTGGTGGTGGTCTTTGATGATGGTAACTAACCCAGGAGATGGAAGTGTGGGGGGACTCAACGGTTATGGGCCCCTATTGGTGTGTACAGTTAACAATGATTAGCTGAAGATGGTAATGGTGACACTGCGGGTAACGAGTTGTCTTTGGGCTGATGTTATCACGGCCGTAGGCCTATTATGATAGAAGGCCCGCAGTGTAGATGTGGAACAGAAGTTACGTTGGGAAGTGCCGTCATTGACCACCAGGTGAAAAACTGACAGTTGATTTTGTTACGTGAAAATGTTACAGATATATATATATATTTTATATAGATTTATATTGGTTAATAAAGGCTGCTATGGCCAGTTTTACTCCAACATGGTGTGGTGTCGTCACTATAGTTAAGAATAAAGGGGGACTTAAGTTGGGGTATGATAGATGGCGGCAGCCATTAAAGAGAAAAGGTGTACATCTTATTTACACTGGTCAAGGAGCTGGCTGGATATGCTTCTCCTTTGCTTGGGATGGAGTCTCTGATCTTTCCTTGGATTTTAGTCTCAAAAGTTTTGGGTTCAGTAAGGGAGAGATGCGGGCAGTTGCTGTGTTTGGTTTGCACTTCCTGCATGCTCTACATATTGAATCTGAAAAGAGGGAAAAGGCAGAATTAGAAAGAGATTTACTGAAGGAGCAGCTTGCAGTGGCATCCAAGTGTTTGGAAGAAACTGCAAGCAAGGCAAGAGATTTAGAAATAAGGGTAATCAAAGTTAAACCTGCAGTGGCTTTGAAGTGTGTTCAAACCCCTGTAGGCCAAGCTGAAGATTTGAATGTGAGCAGCCCTCATAAACAAGTCTAATGATGCCCTAACAAAGGACAAAGGCCCAAAGCCTGTAAGCAGAAGTAGGACATGTGCCACTGTTACTTCCCATAAGCTGGAAGCTGAGGATTTGATCAGCTCAAATGGCCGAGTTGAGTCAGATACAAGGAAGGCAAAGCCTATGATCTCCAGGAGACACATGTGGATTGATTTACTTAAGTTGAGGGTCCCTAGAGAGGAAATAGATGGGATTCCTACACCAGCATTGCTTAAGAAGTGGAAGCAAGTGGTTGGGAATGTTAGATTCAGTCACATTAAGTGTTTCTGTTGCCATAAAACGGGGCATTTTGCAAAAATGTGCCATGCTGTGAAGACTGGACAACAGCAGGCCTGTGTGCTTCCCAGGACAGCACGGAGAGACATGCAAGTTTATTTGTTACGTTGGAAGTCAATGCCTTTCCGTGAAAGTGTTTCAAGGCAACAGTGGGCACCCTACAATAGTTTTGCAGTTAGAAATGGGCAGATAGAGAAATGTGAGCAGTGAGCTATGTTTTTGGCACAGCTGTAAGGAACAAATAATCTGCTTTGTCTCTTACGCTTTTCAGATACTGAGCATCGAGAGGTGGAGCAGGCAAAGCAGATGACCATGCTAGATGGGAGTAGATGGACCAGAAGAGAGCCTGAAGTAGATGCGGGTGATTTCCTGATGGTGGCTGAACTAGAGTGGACTTTCATCTGAGCATTTCCTTATGTCCAAGAGGACAAGAGACTTTCATCTGGGACTATCTTTACACATACTGCCAAAAACATTGTTAACCCTGCTCAAAAGTAATGTTGCAGCCTTCCAGGGACAACAAAACAAAAGCCTGACCACCCAGAAGATACGGGGGTCGAAAGGAAATTTTTTCCTCCCATTTACAATACGGGGGTTTATTTTCGCCCTTTCCTGGACAAAAGGCTTTAAGAGATGTTGAAGTTTCCTATATTATTCTATAAAGTCAAGAGGTGGCATGTGTTGCTCTGGCCATTTGTATAGTGACTTTATTGCAAAAATATGGAGTTAGATATATTATTTAAGAGCATATGTTTACAGAGGCTCTTCCCCTTCAATGATATGTAGTTGGATAGGTTTAAGAGCTGAGCAGAGGAAGTTGGTAGGCAGGAAGTTGGTGGGAGGGGCTTGGGGAGTTTTTGAAAGAAACGTGTTCGGAGGACAGATGTGTTTGGAAGGACAAAGAGAAAGACATAGAGGCGAGGAGCTCGAGAACTTTGAAGAACTTTTGAGTTGGACTGAGCAAGGAATCATGAAGGACATTACATCTTAAACCTTAAGTTGAGTTATGGCCCATACACACGATCAGAAATCCTGCAAGCAAAAGTTGGATGTGAGCTTTTGATCAGAAATTCTGACCGTATGTATGCTCCATCAGACTTTTGCTGGCAGAATTCCAGCCAGCAAAAGATTGAGAGCAGGTTCTCTATTTTTCGGTCGGAAAAAGTTCCTATCCGAAAATGCGTTTGTCTGTATGCAATTCGGACGCGCAAAAAATCACGCATACTTGGAAACAATTCGACGCATGCTCGGAAGCATTGAACTTCATTTTCCCGGCTCGTCGTAGTGTTGTACGTCACCGCGTTCTTGACGGTCGAAAGTTCAGAGAACTTTTATGTGACCGTGTGTATGCAAGGCAAGCTTGAGCGGAATTCTGTCGGAAAAACCATCCAAGTTTTTTCTGACGGAATTTCTGATCGTGTGTATGGGGCATAACTGTTTAGTTTACTTAATGCATACATATTGTACATGCTTATATCTGTAGACATATTTTTGTGAGCTATGAGTTGTTTTGTATTGTGTATCCTACAGTTGTATGTGCAGTTTTTCCTGTTTAGTAAAGCATTGATACACTACAGAAGTCTAGGCTTCCTTGGTTTTACAGCAATAACTTTAATAGATAGCCGCAAAGCATAACAGGCAGCGTTCCGGCAGAGCCAGATTACAAGCTGAGATCAAGGCAGGCAACAGACAGGTGAACAGAGGCAAATCACAGCCAATCCAGAACAGCAGTCAGGTTACATAACTTACAGGTTACACATAAACTAACAGTGAATTGTGCAGGCAGCATTGCATTTAATTGGCAGCCAGGGGACAGAGCAGGCAGCATTCCGGCAGAGCCAGATTACAAGCTGAGATCAAGGCAGGCAGCAGACAGATAAACAGAGGCAAACCACAGTCAAACCAGAACAGCAGTGAGGTTACACAACCTACACTTATGGGTTGCACATAAACCAACAGTGAATGGGGCAGGCAGCTTTGTGTTTAAATGGCAGCCAGGAGACAGGTCAGGCGGCATTCAAGCAGAGTCAGATTAGAGGCTGAAATCAGTGCAGACATAAAAAGAGGCAAACCACAATTAAACCAGAACAGCAGTCAGGTTACTCAACTTACACTTACAGGTTAAACATAAACTAACAATGAATGGGGCAGGCAGCATTGCATGTAAATGGCAGCCAATGTATTGGGCAGGCAGCATTTAGCCAGATCCAGATTTCAAGTTGAAATCAAGGCAGGCAGCAGACAGATAAACAGAGGCAAACCACAGTCAAACCAGAACAGCAGTCAGGTTACACAACTTACACTTACAGGTTACACATACACTAACAGTGAATGGGGCAGACAGCACTGCATTTAAACGGCAGCCAGGGGACAGGGCAGGCGGCATTCAAGCAGAGCCAGATTACAGGCTGAAATCAAGGCAGGCAGCAGACGGATAAACAGGGGCAAACTACAACCAAACCAGAACAGCGGTCAGGTTACACAACTTACACTTACAGGTTACACATAAACTAACAATGAAAGGGGCAGGCAGCACTGCATTTAAGTGACAGCGGGGGGCAAGCCAGGCAGCATTTCAGCAGAGCCAGATTACAAGCTGAGATCAAGGCAGGCAGCAGACAGATGAACAGAGGCAAATCACAGTCAAATCAAAACAGCAGTCAGGTTACACAAGTCAAATATCAGAGACCAAAAGCACTGTCGGGTGGTTACCTGTGAAACTGAACCAAGCACGATTTCTATTTGCTGTCTGGTTTTGTCACAACAGTTCTCCATTTAGGCCAGCAGATGGCACAGTTGTATGTTGAACAACAGCAGATGCAGCTGGAGGAGAAGGACTCTGGTGTAAGGGCAGGCCACATTGTCGGAGGACCAGCGGCTGACCACGGGACATGAGCGGGAACCGCCCACTTATTACAATATTGAGAAGTTTTAATGAGCCATAGAGCAATGTGTGTAGTGCAGTAACCCATAACTCCAATTTGGCCATCATCGACTTATCGCTGATTGATCGCTATGATTTACCGCCCTTCACCTTATGAAATAAGCTCATGCTATAGAACTGCGTAACACAGCATGTTCTATTCTTGTGTCATGGATGGAATTTTGGGAATTTAGCCAGAATGTCCACAGATCCCGGTTCACATGCTGTTGAAATATTTAGAACAATTTTCAGCACTGTTCCGTTATGAAACAGGTTCTTTTTTCCTCCGCACAGTCAAAACATTCACCCTGAAACCTGTTTTCAGGACAGAGAATTTATGGGCAGACTCGGAAGGCAAAGGCTTGTGTTAAATGGAGTGTCTGAAGTCTTGGCCCGGCAAGCCAAACAAATAACTGAACAGCGGCATTTAATCACCGCGGCTCCAGGAGAGGCTTCAGAGCCTCAGTTTTGTATTTTTCTTAATTACTATCCAAGAAAAACAAAGATATTAAAAAAAATAAAAAATACTGGACTCCACCCTTCATAACATCCGTTAGCCACAGGTCTGTTTTGAAATGCCCAATAAGACCAAGTGGACTTCCATTGCTCCCCAATGCTGCAATCAGGGCCAGAGTTATCATAAGTCACAGTAGGCTTTTCTTTTTATAGTTAATATAGGGCACAGAGGTACTGTAGGGAAGACTCGGGAGTTACTAGGGTTAGGTGCAAGCCCTGCTCCTTCTAGGACAGTGGTCTCCAAACTGCGGCCCGAGGTTTGAATATGTCCCTTTGCTACACTATTCCTCCCACTGATGTACGGCACTATTCCTTCTATACCAACAATGGGGCATAATTCCTGTCACTGAAACCAGCAATAGGGCACAATTCCTACTACTAACCGCAACAATGGGGCACTTTTCCTACCACTAACCGCAACAATGGGGCACTATTCCTACCACTAACCCCAACAATGGGGCACTATTCCTACAACTGACCCCAGCAATGGGGCACTATTCCTACCACTAAGCCCAACAATGGGGCACTATTCCTACCATTAACCCCAACAATGGGGCACTACTCCTACCACTAACCCCAACAATGGGGCACTACTCCTACCAGTGACCCCAACAATGGGGCACTATTCTTCCCACTGACCACAACAATGGGACACTAGTCTTCCCATTGACCCCAACAATGGGGCACTATTCTTTCCACTGACCCCAACAATGACACACTAGTCTTCCCACTGACCCCAACAATGGGACACTATTCCTACCACTGACACCAATGATGGGACACTATTTCTCCCACTTACATCAACTGTAGGGCCCTATTCTTCCCACTGACACTAAGGATGGGGCACTATTCCTTCCCTCTGATACCAACAATGGGACATAATCTCTGTCACTGATACCAACAATAAGGCACTATTTTACCACTGACCCCAACAATGGGGCACTATTCTTCCCACTGACCCCAACAATGGGTCACTATTCTTCCCACTGACACCAATGATGGGACACTATTCCTTCCCCTGATACCAACAATGGGACATAATGCCTGTCACTGATACTAGCAATAGGGCACTATTCCTGCCACTGACCCCAACAAAGGGGCACTATTCCTCCTGAAGACACCAATGATGGGGCAATGTTAACAGGACCATCTAAAATATTTTTTTAACTTTGGTAGTGAGACTCAGATTAAGAACAGTATGTACCAAATAGGCAAAAAAATTTGTGCGAACATGCGAACACCTTTAAAGTCACTCATTTTAAAGGCTTATATGGAAGTTATTGCCATAAAAAGTGTTTGGGGACCCGGGTCCTGCCCCAGGGGACATGTATGTTTTAACAACGGCCGTTTTTTTTGGGAGCAGTGATTTTAATAATGCTTAAAGTGAAACGATAAAAATTAAATATTCTTTTAAATATTGTGCCTGGGGGTCTCCTTAGTCTGCCTGTAAAGTAGTGCATCTTTCCCATGTTTATAACAATACCACAGAAAAAATAAATTTCTAAAGAAAAAAATGTAATTCAAAACTGCTCGCAGCTATAATGTATTGTCGGATCCCGGCAATATAGATAAAAATCATTTAAAAAAATGGCGTGGGTCCCCCCAGTCCATTATCAGGCCCTTTGGGTCTGGTATGAATATTAGTGGAACCCCGTGCCAAAAATACCCAAAAGAAATGGCGTGGATATCTCCCCCAAAATCCATACCGGCCCTTCAGGCCTGGTATGGATATTAAGGGGAACCCTACACCAAAATTTAAAAAAAAATTGCGTGGGGTCCCCCAGGCACTATATGCTCTGAACAGCAATATATACTATACGGCCTGCCCTATATACTCTAACACTCTAACACTAACACCAACACTAACCCCTCACAGTTACTCTTGGTGGGTGCAGGAACGGGCCCTGCTGCAAAATATTATATCAAAAATTGTAATTACATGCCCCTGTTAAAAAGGGGCAGACAAATTGGGCCTTGGGTGGTGGTGGTGGTGCCACAAAACTGTAACCTCCCACAGATACTCTTGTTGGGCACAGTAACGGGGCCTGCTGTGAAATATTATATCAAAATTGTAATTACATGCCCCTGTTAAACAGGGTTAGAAAAATTGGGCCTTTGGTTTTGGTGGTGCCAGAACACTGTAAGTCCTCACAGTTACTCTTGTTGGGCACAGGAACATGCCCTGCGTTGAAAGATTATTTGAAAAACTGTGCCTTTGGTTTTGGTGGTGCCAGAACACTGTTGTCGGGAAAGGTTTCACCTGCTGGTGGCGCTGTCAGATGTTTGGGCTGCAGTACTGGTGTTCACCAGCGGGTGTCTCCCGGCAGTCTGGAGCTGACATCATCTCCTGCAATCAGGCGTTACCTGAGACTGATTGCAGGAGGTGTGTATAAATGCCCGGCAGATGCTCACACATTTGCCTTGGTATTTTCCTTGAGCCCTGACCTGTATTCCTGAATCCTGTACCTTGTGTCCTGTGTTCCTGAACCCTGCATCCATCCCTGGATCCCTGTCTTGCAGACTTATCCCTTCCTTCTGTTGTCCTCTCCCTGTCCCGTCCTGCTCCCTGTTCTATCTGATTGGTCTCTTGTGTATGACCCTGGCTTGATTACGTTTATGATTATATCTTACTCCTGTATTCACGTTTGGTTTAGGAAACAAACCATTACATGCCCCTGTTAAACAGGGGCTGAAAAATTGGGCCTTGGGTGGTAGTGCCCTAAACCAAAAATATTGTTGGAAGCTAGCATCATCAAGATTGAGGAAGAATAGGATAGTCAGCACAGACAGTCTTCAAGATATTCCAGATCCATAGCAAATTCAATCAGTTACATCAGCATCAGGTGCTTGATAGCTGCTGATGGAAGACTGAAAAATTGAAAAAAGGGCGCAAACAAACATGTGTAATCTAATGTTAAACTAATGATTAAATATCACTATATAAAATGGTACAAAGTGTAGAACCAATATTTTCTTAAATCAATAAAAAGTCCATATGAATTGCAACATATAGTAAATAAAAAAATCTTCTGTATATCTTTCAATCACCGTGACTTTCTAAAGTGCAAAATTGCTTCACCTAAAGTGCTTCACCCGAAGTGGTAAATCAAAACGCTCACCAGATAGCATCGGCCACCAAGTGACCACCAGGCATATAGTATAAGGAATCCTCAAATCTCTGTTGTGTCCTCCCAGGAATCACACAGCATGAGGCATCTGTGGTTAGATAGACCAATTCCCAGTCCAAATGATCATGACATATATGTGTGTATATTCCTTTATGATAAGCTCATATCCAAATCATCTGAAAAAAATGGCTCCTCCGTACAGAGCCACAGAAGGCGTGGATAGTGTAATAAAGTTTTTTTAATAGTTTAAAATGCAACACTTACATATCCATATGATCAGTGTAAGATACAGCAGGAATTAAAGATGCAGCTTAAAAAGGAGAGCAGAGGCCGGTCTGTCAATGTTGAATTGCTCCGTGGTACTCAGCGTGCGTCTCAGCTGTAAGGCGGAAGTAGAGGACTCGAGGGTATGCGTGTAGAGCCTCACTTTCAATGCATTTCACGCTAGAGCGCACGTCAGCTGATGCAAGATTGATTCATTTTTATGAATGTGAGCCTATCAACGGAGTCTGTGGACAGGCACACTCTTTTATCCCTTACAAACCCTCCAGCAGCACTGAATGTGCATTCAGAAAGAACGCTGGATGTAGGACAGGCCAGTAGCTCAATTGCATATTGAGCTAGTTCTGGCCAGTGGTTCATCCTCAAGACCCAGTAACCCAGTGGATGCTCTGTTGGAAAGGTCTCCAAGTCTGCTCTTGCCCCCAGATATTCCTGTACCATATTATGCAGATGCTGGCGATGGTTGCGTGAACCAATCAGACCTTGGCGCTGAGGACTGAAAATTGTTTAAAAGCATCGGTCAGCCGGCCACTTTCTCCACCGCTCTTCATCTGACTGAATGAAGCCTCTGCAACACGTTGTCCAGCACCAGGAAATGGTAACCTCCCAGGGTCTGGAAATGCATTACACAAACCTTTCTTCAAGTTCTCCTGAAGATGTTTCATCCTCTGCTCCCTCTGCGAAGGCAAGATGAGTTCTGAAACTTTACCCTTGTACTGTGGATCAAGAAGGGTCGCCAGCTAGTAATGATCCCTGTCCTTGATACCACGAATCCTAGGGTCCTTTTGCAGGCTTTGCAGAACCAGGGAGGCCATGCAGTGTAAGTTTGCAGAGGCATTTGATACTGAATCCTCTGGGTCACTAAGGATCACATTATCCGTAACTATCTCCTCCCAGCCACGTACAACTCCTTGGGTTTCTGGGGACTGAAAACCATCCCTTGAAGACTGCTGCTGAGTGTTATCCTCTACATCCACGCTGACACATTCCTCCTCTTCTTCCTGTGTGTTTGGCGGGCCCGCAGGAATGCTATCTGGATAAAGGGGGCCTTGAGAGGAAAGGAGGTCCTCCTCTTCCTCCTGCTGTTCTGCCTCAAGTGCCCTGTCCATGATTCCTTGAAGCGTGTGCTCCAGCAGGAAGACTAAAGGGACAGTGTCATTGATGCATGCATTGTCCCTGCTCACCATCCTTGTGGCCTCCTCAAATGGTGACAGGACAGTGCATGCATCCTTGATCAGTAGCCACTGGGGTGGCAAAAAGAAGCCAAGCTCCCCTGACCCTGTCCTAGTGCCATACTCACACAGGTACTCATTGATGGCCCTCTGCTGTGTGTGCAGCCGCTGCAGCATTACCAACATTGAGTTCCACCTGGTGGGCATGTCACAAATGAGGCGGTTGGTGGGCAGGTTGCATTCCCCTTGAATGTCAGCCAGCCAAGCACTGGCATTGTTTAACCGGCGGAAATGACAACAGACTTTTCTGGCCTGCCTCAGGAGATCTTGTAAGCCTGTGTACCTGGTCAAGAACCGCTGCACCACCAAATTCAGGACGTGTGCCAAACATGGAACATGGGTCAAGTGTCCCTGTCAGAGGGCGGAGAGAAGGTTGGTGCCATTGTCGCATACAACCATTCCTGGCTGAAGCTGGTGTGGCGTCAACCACCTCTGAGCATGCCCCTGCAGAGCTGACAGAATCTCTGCTCCAGTGTGGCTCCTGTCCCCTAGGCAGACCAACTCAAGCACCACATGGCATCTTTTAGCCTGACTGCTTGCGTAGTCCCTTGAGCGCATACGGAGCACTGCTGGTTCAGAGGACAAATCTGCAGAAGAGCCCATAGAGCAGTGGTTCTCAACCTTGCTAGTGCCATGACCCCTTGATAAGATTTCTTAAGTTGTGAGGACCCCTAACAGTAAAATTATTTTCGTAGTGTGGGTTGTCAGTACCCAAGGCAAGACAAGTAATTTGCGCCCCTAACCCACAGACATTTAGCGCTCCCTGAGTCCCTTCCACTCGTACAATATTAAAACCTCTTATGGTACATTTTAGAATGTACCACTCTCCCTGTTCTCCTTTCTTTCCCTCTCTATCCTAATGTTTTTTTTTTTCCCCATCCCTCTCTCTAGCTATCTTTCTTGTTCTTTCTCTTATTCTTTCTCTCCCCTTTTCTTTGTTCCTCCCCCTCCTTTCCTCTCCCTTTCATGTATTCTCTATTTTTATTCCTTCTCTTAGTCCTTGGTGGGGGGGGGGGGTATGGGATGAGTGGCAGTGCTGGCGGGGAGTTGGGATGAGTGGCAGTGCTGGTGGGGGGTGAGATGAGTGGCAGTGCTGGTGGTGGGTGGGATAACCTGACAGAACTGGAGAGGATCTGCAAGGAGGAATGGCAGAGGATCCCCAAATCCAGGTGTGAAAAACTTGTTGCATCTTTCCCAAAAAGACTCATGGCTGTATTAGATCAAAAGGGTGCTTCTACTAAATACTGAGCAAAGGGTCTGAATACTTAGGACCATGTGATATTTCAGTTTTTATTTTTTAATAAATCTGCAAAAATGTCAACAATTCTGTGTTTTTCTGTCAATATGGGGTGCTGTGTGTACATTAATGAGGAAAAAAAATGAACTTAAATGATTTTAGCAAATGGCTGTAATATAACAAAGACTGAAAAATTTAAGGGGGGTCTGAATACTTTCCGCCCCCACTGTATATATCAAATACACTGCCACAAACTGAATGACCTGCCTGCTTAATCTAACTCAGGCTATCTCCCTGTCCATGCCAGGAACACTACACCCGGCCGCTATGTAAGCAGCCTTATATAGTGTGGGGCGTGGACTTAGTCCCCCTGAGCCATGATTGGCCAAAGGCACCTTGCCTTTGGCCAATTATGGCTCTCTCAGAAGAGCGTGCTGTGATTGGCCAAAGCATGCAGGTCGGGTACATGCTTTGGCCAATCATCATACAGCAAAGCACTGCGATCCTGCAGTACATTATGGGGTGTTCCGCGGTGCTCGAATTTCCCCACATGTTTGGTTGGCTTTAGAACAAACGAACACCCGATGTTCGAGTCGAACTTACCTTCGACTCGAACCACTGGCTCATCCCTAGTGCCAACTCTATGTTTTTTCCTAAGATTCATCTGAAGATTTTTCCTCTGTTCCCGCAGAAGGCGTTGAAGCTCTGCTAACTGTTGCTTAATAGTGATTTCCTCATTTCCTTTGAATCTGGAGGCTATTTAGATTAATTTGCCCCGAATGGTTGCTTTATGGGCAGCCCAATTAATAGTTGGGGAAGTTGCTGAAGGCAAACTGTCTCCTAAATAGTGTCATATTTATGATTTGTTGCAACTTCTAATGCGCATTGTGAGAAGCTCAAATCAGAGGAAGCCATTTCAGTCCAGGTGAGCAGCCGGGACAACTGTGCAAGACTGAAGGGAGGGGCTGGAGTTTTGCTTTAAGCTTCGGGGGTTCATTTCAGGCTTGGGGGGTTAGGTTGAGGGTAATGGCAGCTTTTTGAATTACGATGGCTTTTCAGTTCTTGATTTGTTCAGATGTGATCACTTTTTTGGATTTATCTCAGCTGTCTTTTTTTTTGTGTTGATTTTCTTTGTACTTGGACTCAAATGTACCACGTCAAAACTATTACATGTAAAAATAAAGTATTGTGCTGTCAGGTGCAGACAGATGATTGCCAAAATGAAAATGAGAGACAGACAGAGGGTAAGCTCCATCCATGGAATGAATTATAATGCAGAGTTTTTATGATTGACCGGAGCGTGTCTTAAAAACCGCAAAAAACTCTGCAAGTACAGCGATAACATTTGAGATTAATGCAGCTGCTGAGTGAGATCCTTCTGACTCCTTGTTTGGCAGTCCTTCGTCTTCAGGTGCTAAAGTTAGAAAAAGATAGCAGGAAAGTGCTCAGGTTTAAATTAAAGATTAACTGGGGCAGATATAAAAGACACAAATTAACTACAGGTCATGCAAGTACTCGATTGGGACCTGGTATCCCTTTCTGTACAGCAGAGCTGGAGTGTGACAAAGAGAAGCAGTCCAAGGAGCCAATCAGTTCATGTGCTGGAGGAGAGAGCAGAGTAACAAAGAGATGAGCTCATCGCTGTGCTGCTTCTTCTTTCACTGTCCAGTTACAGGCTTGGAGAGGCGGGTCAAGGATGACCATGAGTTGAAGGATGCTGGCCATCATACTGAGGACATCTAGTGGCAGAAAAAAAAAGTACTGTAGGGGATATCTATGGTTTGAAGCTGATTGTTGCTACAAAAGATGACTTTGTTACTTTATGTATTTTATTTTATTTTTTATTTAGAATTTGTATTCATTTTTAACTGATTATTTATTGCTGGAAGTCTGTTTTAAATCTCTCCAGCTTCAGTAATGCATTTATTTTCTCCTTCTTCCTCTCTTTCTTCTCATCTCCCTCTCCCATTAGTCTTTGTCTCCTTCTCTGTCTGACCTTTTTGCTTTCCCTATACACCTCTCAGTTTTCTCCCTCCTGACCCTCTCTCTTCTCCCTCCCTCTATCTTTCCTGTTATTTTGGTTGGACCAAATATATTTTAGCATTAGTAAAGCTGGGAGAAAATGTTACAGGTTGGGTGTGGAAGTAGCAATGTTTATCTATAGGGAGTCTGTAAGGGATAAGTCCTGGGATATTAGGGGTAAGGGAGTATATAAAGAGGCTCTTTTTCTTTACCCACTACATCAGTGGTGGCTGGTGGTATATTTTTCTGCGGGGGGGGGGGGGGGGGCTATTCCATCCGGGTCTCCTGCACCCCCCTGGACAGTGAAAGAAGAAGCAGCACAGTGATGAGCTCATCTCTTTTTTATTCTGTTCTCTCCTCCAGCACATGAACTGATTGGCTCCTTGGACTGCTTCTCTTTCTCACACTCCAGCCCTGCTATACAGAAAGGGATACCAGGTCTCAATCGAGTACTTACATGACCTGTAGTCAGTCGGGTCTCCCCCACCCCCCCCCCAGTCGGTCGGTCAGCAGCCAAGCACTAACCCCATCTATGGCGCGGGCTTCCAACGGGTGGCGGCTTTACACTGCGTCCTCCTTCCTCGCGTTCACGGCGGGGCGGCTTCCCCTGCATGATGTCTCCTTCCTCCTCCTACTAGTGCCGCGTACACACAATCGGACTTTCTGGCATACTTGGTCCGGCACACTTTCTGACGAACTTTGTCCGCCAGGTGCGCTGGACTTTAAAACGGACGGACTTGCCCACACACGACCGGACATTCCGGCGGGCTAAGTCCACCCGTCTTTCCGACGGACTTTCGCCGGAGTTACGGCGGACTTTCAGAGTGAATGGACTTGCCCACACATGGACAAGTCCATTCATTTTGAACGTGACTCAGGTGCGACGGGACTAGAAAAGGAAGTCAGTCTTGCTGCTTTTACCAGGCCCTTAGGTCTAGTATGGATTTTAAAGGGAAGCCCCCCTACGCCGAAAAAACAGCGTGGGGTCCCCCCTAAAATCCATACCAGACCCCGATCCGAACACGCAGCCCGGCCGGTCAGGAAAGGGGGTGGGGACGAGCGAGCGCCCCCCCCTGAACCGTACCAGGCCACATGCCCTCAACATGGGGGGTGGGTGCTTTGGGGGAGGGGGCGCCCTGCGGGGCCCCCCACCCCAAAGCACCTTGTCCCCATGTTGATGAGGACAAGGGCCTCTTCCCGACAACCCTGGGCGTTGGTTGTTGGGGTCTGCGGGCGGGGGCTTATCGGAATCCGGGAGCCCCCTATAATAAGAGGGCCCCCAGATCCCGGCCCCCCACCCTATGTGAATGGGTATGGGGTACATGGTACCCCTACCCATTCACCTAGGGAAAAAGTGTCAATAATAAAACACACTACAGAGGTTTTTAAAATAATTTATTAAACAGCTCCGGGGGGATCTTCCTCCGGCTTCGGGGGTCTTCTTCCGGCTTCGGGGGTCCCTCTGGTTCCTCTTCTCCCGGTGTTCCAGTTCTTCAGCCGGCTCCTCCGCTGTCTTCATCACCCGGTGACCACGCCCCCTAAAACGTCACAGTCCCAGCATGCCCAGGGACTGTGACATCATAAGGGGCGGGGTCTCCGCCTATATAAGTCACAACGGAGCCCTGAGAGAGCATCGTGTCAACATCTGGAGAAGAGAAGAGGGAAGAAGCCAAGAAGCCCAGAAGCCCAGAAGTCCGGACCTCCGCTGGCAAGAGAGTGGCCTGAAGACAGCGGAGGAGCCGTCCGAAGAACTGGAACACCGGGAGAAGAGGAACCGGAGGGACCTCCGAAGCCGGAAGAAGACCCCCAAAGCCGGAGGAAGACCCCCCGGAGCTGTTTAATAAATTATTTTAAAAATCTGTGTAGTGTGTTTTATTATTGACACTTTTTCCATAGGTGAATGGGTAGGGGTACCATGTACCCCATACTCATTAACATAGGGTGGGGGCCGGGATCTGGGGGCCCTCTTATTATAGGGGGCTCCCGGATTCCGATAAGCCCCCCGCCCGCAGACCCCGACAACCAACGGCCAGGGTTGTCGGGAAGAGGCCCTTGTCCATATCAACATGGGGACAAGGTGCTTTGAGGTGGGGGGGCCCCTCCCCAAAGCACCCACCCCCCATGTTGAGGGCATGCGGCCTGGTACGGGTTCAGGAGGGGGGGCTGCTCGCTCGTCCCCACCCCCTTTCCTGACCGGCCGGCTGCGTGCTCGGATCGGGGTCTGGTATGAATTTTAGGGGGGACCCCATGCCGTTTTTTTGGCGTAGGGGCTTCCCTTTATAATCCATACCAGACCTAAGGGCCTGGTATGCCCCCCGCTCGCCGCAATAGGAAAATTTGTTTTTTCTATTGCAGCGAGCGCGAAATGCAATACCCTGCCCTCGCGTCGTATCTGGTCCGTTGGACCAGCATACACACGAGCGGGCTTTCCGTCGGACCAGCACACAGACGAGCGGACTTTCCGCCAGAAACTGAGTCCGACGGAAAGATTTAAAACTTGTTTCAAATCTAGGTCCGGCGGGCTTTTGGGAAAAAGTCCGCCGGAAAAGTCCGCCGGAGCCTACACACGGTCGGATTGTTCGGCGGACTCTGGTCCGCCGGATCAAGTATGCCGGAAAGTCCGACCGTGTGTACGCGGCATAAGCCAAAAGGATCACTTCTCCTTTCAGTCAATCAGTAAACGGGTTTCAAGACCTGCTTCCTGATCGGTTGGGAGGAGAATCAGTGTGCCAATAGCGAATATTTATTCACTATTGTCACACAATTGGGTGGGCTCACTGCGCCCCCGAGCACAACCTTTTTTGAAGAATATTAGAGCCTTGGGCTCTAATCACATGCTTCAAAAAGAAAACCCCATTGGAATCTATGCGTCCAGTGCCCTGAATGTAGATAAGGGGGCCGGACGCATAGATATTGGAGCGGCCGCCCCTGACCCCCTAATGGAGCGGCCGCCACTGCTCTCCATGTATATCCCTCACTTTGCATTTATCTCTATGTCATCCATTCTCCATCACTCCACATTCTCCTCTCTAACTTTGTTTCCTTTCTCTTTATTCTCCATCATTTTTCCTTTGTTTTCTTTCTGTCTACTTTTGTCTTTCTGTACTCTCTCTGTCTCTCCCCATCCTCATCACATCTTCTTCTCTCACGATCTCTCTCCCCTGCTTTATCCTTTACTCAGCCTATGGCCTCCTCTCCCTCTTTCGCTCCTTTTTTTTATCGCTTTTCTTCAGTCTCTCTGTCACATTTTACCCCTCCTGATCCCTCTCTCATTCTTCCTTTCTTCATCTCTCCCCCTCTGACCTCTCCATCCCCTTCCTTTCCCCCTATTTCCTTCTTTCTTTCCTCCTTCCTTTCCTCCTTTCTTTACTCCTTTCCTCCCTTCTTTCCTTCTTTCCTCCTTTCTTTACTCCTTTCTTTCCTTCTTCCTCACTTTTTTCCTTCTTTCCTCCTTTCTTTTCTTTCTTTCCTTTCTTCACTCTCTCTCTCTCCCCACTCCTCTCTCCCCCCACTCCTCTCTCCCCCCCACTCCTCTCTCTCTCCCCCCACTCATCTCCTCTCCCCCACTCCTCTCTGTCTCTCTCCCCCACTCCCCTCTCTCTCTGTCTCTCTCTCCCCCACTCCTCTCTCCCCCCCCACTCCTCTCTCTCTCCCCCCCCCCACCCTCTCTGTCTCTCTCCCCCACCCCCTCTCTCTCTGTCTCTCCCCCCCACTCCTCTCTCTCTCTCTCCCCCCACTCCTCTCTGTCTCTCTCCCCCACCCCCCTCTCTCTCTCTCTCTCCCCCCACTCCTCTCTCCCCACTCCTCTCTCCCCCCCCACTCCTCCCCCCCACTCCTCTCTCTCTCTCCCCCACTCCTCTCTCTCCCCACTCTCTCCCCCCTCTCTCTCCCCCCCGACTCCTCCCTCTCTCCTCCACTCCTCTCTCTTCCCCACTCCTCTCTCTTCCCCACTTCCCTCTCCCCCACTCCTCTCTCTCTCCCCCACTCCCCTCTCTCTCTCTCCCCCACTCCCCTCTCTCTCTCCCCCTCCACTCCTCTCCCACCCCACACATCTCTCTCTCTCCCCCCCCCACTCCTCTCTCTCTCTCCCCCCTCTCTCTCTCCCCACTCCTCCCTCTCTCCCCCACTCCTTTCTCTCTCTCCCCCACTCCTCCCTCTCTCCCCCCACTCCTTTCTCTCTCTCTCCCCCACTCCCCTCTGTCTCTCTCTCTCTCCCCCCACTCCTCTCCTCCCTCCCCCCACCCCCTCTATCCCCCCACCCCCTCCCTCTCTTTCGCTCCCCCACTCCTCTCTCTCCCTCTCCCCCCCCACCCCCTCTCTCTCTCTTTCCCTCCCCCCACCTCTTTCCCTCCCCCCACCTCTTTCGCTCCCCCACTCTCTCTCTCCCTCCCACTCCCCCTCTTTCGCTCTCTCTCCCACTCCCCTCTCTCTCCCCTCCCACTCCTCTCTCTCTCGCCCACTCCTCTCCACCCCCCTCTCTCTCCCCCCCACTCCTCTCTCTCCCCCACACTCCTTTCTCTCTCTCCCCCCACTCCTCTCTCCCCCACTTGTCTCTCTCTCTCCCCCCTTCCTCCCTCCCCCACTCCTTCTCCCACTGCTCTCTCTCTCTCTCTCTCCCCACTCCTCTCTCTCTCCCCCTCCTCTCTCTCTCTCTCCCCCACTCCTCTCTCTATCTCTCCCCTCCAACTCCTCTCTCTCTCTCTCCCCCACTCCTCTCTCTTCTCCCATACTCCTCTCTCTCTCTCTCTCTCTCCCCCTACTCCTCTCTCCCCCTCTCTCTCTCCCCCACTCGTCTCTCTCTCTCTCTCTCTCTCCCCCCCACTCCTCTCCCCCCCCCACTCCCCCCTCTCTCTCTCTCCCCCATTTCTCTCCCTACCCCCCACTCTCACCCCCTTTCTCCATCACTCTCCCTCTGTCTCTCTGTCTTCCTCCCTTCTCTCTTTCTCTCTCTCTCCATCAAACTGACACTGAAAGCAGCAATCTTTGGAATCCCGAATTCCAGTTTTCAGCTGTCACATCCTTAACAAGCAGGAAATGAACCAGGCATCGGGTATAAGTTTACTTTGGCTCAGGAGGAGGTATGTGGCACATCATTCAGTTTGAACATGGGGTTCACAGTCCAGCTTCCCGAGACCATCTGGAGCGCAGCGCGGTGCTGCGTGCCTAGGCCGCTCCAGAAATAACATCATTAAGAATTAAACAGTTACCTTACAGATGACCCAGCACCAAAGCAGACTTCGAAAAAAACCTTGCTCCCTTTCTATAAGGAGTGATATCACATGCAAAGTATTTACTGCAAGGTAATTAACGACTGCTGGGGAGGCTAAAATAGATTGCATTATTAAACTCACAAGTCAGAAGATGGACCGCGTCCAAGAATCAGGCTCTGAGACTTTGCACTGCAACAAGAGACACAGACAACATGGAAAAACATTATTAAATGTCAATCCTTGCATAGCAATTACAAAGAGCAACAGTGTAATATCTCCAAATACATATAGAATTTTTGTCCGAGGATCGGGGTGGATCTGGAAGGCCATTAAAAAAAAAAAAATGCAAACTGTGATCCAGATCTTGTAACTGGGTCAGGTCGGGAAATGAAGGTTTAATTGTGACTTGTTAGTAAAGCGTTGCTTGGTTTTTTCGGGCGTTCATACAAAAAAAATAAAATGATGCATACGTTACTAAAATCAATTTGCAAAATAAAGTAAAGAAGAGTTTGGCAAGTAAAGTAAAACTTAAAGTGATACTAATTTAAACACACACTGTGTAATTTACATTCTCCCTGCTAGTTCTGTATGGGGACGATGGCACTGTAATTATTTTAATTAAAAAAAAAAAAAAAATCCAAGTACCTTTTTCCCAATCGATGTCCAGCTGTCACATGACCCGGCTCTCTCCCGGCCTGTCTGCAGGCAAACATAAGCAGGAGGAGCTTCTAGTCCTCTGCTACTGGTCACATGTTCAAAAAAACAAAACAAAAAACAGCCTTTGGAATACAGAGTAAAAATAAATAAATAATATGAATAAATTGTTTTAAATTGTCATACAAATATATATATATATCTATATATATTATTATTATTATTATACAGGATTTATATAGTGCCAACAGTTTACGTAGCGATTTACAACTTGAGGGTAGACAGTACAAATACAATACACTTTGATACAGTAGGAATCAGAGGGCCCTGCTCCTTAGAGCTTACAATCTAAGAGGGAAGGTCAAAAGATACAAGAGGTAATAACTGTGGGTGATGTGCTGATTGAGAAGATAAATGTACAGTTGTTATGTAATATCTATATATATCTATATACAGAGGCGGCTCTCTAATTAGGCAAATTAGGCGGTCGCCTAAGGCCTCGCACCCACAGGGGCCTCGCGGCCGCCTAATTTGCCTGTTCTCAATCACTGAAGTTGACGCCGGCGGCTCCGCCTACCCCCACTGGGACTTTGTGGCTTAGAGCTGATGGACAAATCAGATACTGCCCACAGCCTGAGGAATAGCTGCCTCATCACGGAGCGTCCCAGTCCGTGGGGCCTCATGTGTAAGTTTTGCCTAAGGCCTCACAAAGCCTAGAGCCGCCTCTGTCTATATATATATATATATATATATATAGATATATATATATATATATAGATATATATATATAGATATATTTGAAATCAAATCTTTATTATTTTTTCACAAAAATTTCATCAAAAAGGTCCCAACAAACTCCTGGTGCCCAACCTGTGGCCCGAGGCCGCGTGTGGCCCTTTGGTATATAATGTGTGGCCCTCGGACCTTAGCAGTCTGTAGTGGGAACATTGATTGGGGTAATAGCATTAATCTCTACTATTGTTTAGTTCCAAATTCGACATTTCCGAATCTCCGAATTTTTTCAATTTCCAAAATACAAATTTCTGAATGTCCACTTTCCGAATTTTTGATTTCCGAAATTCCGGATTTTCGGATTTTTTAATTCCGGATTTTCGAATTCCAAATTTCCGAATTGTTGGATTTTCGGAATTGGAAAATTTGGAAATTCAAAAAATTCGAAAATCTGAAAAAAAGAAGAAGATCGGTAAAATTTGAAATAACTAACTATTAAATTATAGGTATTGGAATTTCCTTTCAAATTTGGCTGTTTGTTAACGTAACGAGTACGAATTTATCCAAAGTTCCGAATTTTCTGAAATAACGAATGCCGCCTCTAAACGAATGGAACGGAACGATCTAATAATAATACATAACAATAATAATAATAAAACCTTTTTATTATTATTATTCATTTGTTCCATTCAATTTGTTTAGATGCGGCATTCGTTATTTTGGATAATTCCTAACTTCGGATAAATTTGTATTTGTTACATTCACTAATAGCCAAATTTGAAAGGAAATTACATTACCTATAATTTAATATTTAGTTATTATTTCGAATTTACTGATATTCTTTCTTGAAACTCGGAAATTTGGAAATCCGAATTCCAAAAATTTTAAAATTCGGAAATCTGAAATTTGGAAATGCGAAAATTCGGAAATCCGAAAGCTCGGAAATCTGAAAATTTGAAATTCGAATTTCCGAAATTTCCGGAAAAAGCAAAGTAAACAAATGAAACGAAAATGAGAACGAACTAATTTTTGGTCCGTGCACATGTCTATCATCCACTTTTATTTATTATTTATTTTTTAATTGTTTTTTTTTTGTAAGGGGTTAAGGACTAAAGGTTAGAGTTTAAAATAATTGATTTATTATTATTATTATTTATGTATTTATTTTTATTTTGTTAGGTTAAGGTTAGGGGTTAGGGTTAGGGGTTAATATTAGGGTTAGGATTTAGGGTTGGGGTGGGTAATATTAGGGTTAGGGGTTAATATTAGGGTTAGGATTAAGGTTGGGGTTAATATTAGGGTTTGGGGTTATTATTAGGGTTGGGGTTAATATTAGGGTTAGGATTAGGGTCGGGGTTAATATTAGGGTTGGGGTTAATATTAGGGTTAGGATTAGG